>JAWLRI010000576.1:389130-445454 GCA_034781795.1 Crypturellus tataupa | reverse complement strand
CGTTGCGGGGGGGAGAGGGAGGGCGAGAGGCTGGCGCCTTTGCCAGCCGAGGTGGCGGGGTGACCTGGTGTCCCCAGCGGCGGCCAGGGCGGGAGTCGGGCGGCTGCGATGGTGACACGGCCACGCTCTCCACAGAGCCCAGGTGGCGGAGCGGAAAGGGGGAGCGAGGCCTTGCAGAAAATGGCTTTAGGAAAGCGGGTTACTCCGTCGGGGCAGCCGTGTGCCGCACGTGGTGCTTCTGACAGGATTAGTCCAGCTGAATCTTGCCCTCTGGGAGTGAAGTTGTCTGTTAGCCTTTAGCTGATGTTACTCTGCTCTTACTAGGCTGAAATGCTCAGTTCATTCACCACAGGCTTGTGCCTCTCCCAGTGATACCACTCTGGACAGAGAACTATATATGTCCCTGTAATTTCCCCCCTTCTTGCTGGTCAATACCACTAACATAGTTCAACTGGCCACCATGTTCCCCACTCTCTCATAGGGGCCACATAATGGTGGCCCAGCTCTCATTTTCACAGCCTTCCTACATTTATTTCAGCCTGCAGTTCATTTGCCTAAATTGGTTTGAAGTCCTCCCTAGGTTGCTTAGGTCAAATTCCCTTTAGTTAGAATTGCTCAATGGACGCACTGAAATCAATGACATCTCAACTTACTAATACACAATGCATTGTCTTGGCATGGTTAGTCTTTTAAATATGTAAGAGGCACTTAAAATGGGTATAGGCTTTCTGTTTGTTTCAGGTGTCTTGTCTTGAGATATTCCAACTTTTGTTACATTATTAGGGCTGTGTTTCTGTGTCTTAGGTTTTTGTCTGTGTGTTGTTTTTGTCCATAAAAACCTTATTCCATGCTTTTCCACAACACTTATTTGCTAGGTGTGAGAGGGGAGCACTCAGTTTGATATTCAGCATTGCCAATGTAACTGCTGCAGGTGGACCTTCTCTCTAGGGAAATTAAACCACTGACTGAAGGATGCATCCAGAAGGGGATGGGTTAATGAAAGACTTCACATTAGGATTGTAACTTCAGTAGGGAAGCATGTTCTGCCAAGTTTAGGAGGTGATGGTGGCATCTCTCTGCATGTAGTGGAAAATGGAAGCACTTTAAGCAATTTGATTAAGAACCCTTATTTGTGTTTGTTCTCATGTTTCAGCAGTTTTTAGAAATACTAATTGCTACACTTTTTCACTATTCACATCTTGAAGTGTCAGTAAATTCAGCCATTATCTCACCATGCTGGATGTATTACAGGGGAGATTAAACAACTAACTACAATAATTTCATAGCCAATACATACAAAAATCATTTCTTTCTGACATACCCAATTCTGTGAAGGCGCAGCAAACAAAACCACTTGAGCTGATTCGACAGGGCTGGATTGCTCCCTCTGGTGGTAAAAAGAGGGGAAAGGCATGACGAAGGAGTTTTGAGGGCACATGCACACCAAATAAGCGTGAACATAGATGCTTTCCCTAAGAACTAAGATCTAGAAGCTGCAAAGCAGTGAGAAACAACTTTTAGAGTGCTTTTCTTATGTAGTTTCTAGCCTGGTTTCCAAGTGAAGTTACACAGCTGAGTTTGAAATACTTAGATTCACTTAAGTTCAAACTCACCTGTGTAACATTGCTCCAAAATGGATTGGTTTCAGCTGTGAAGCGACATGTTTCCATACATATTTTAATACTTTCCATAGGCAGGCCTTGTTTTCAGGATAAGTGAAGTTGCTTAGTTTAAACCTTACCTGAAGGTAGTTCAGACTAATCTCTTTCAATTTGCCATGGAGCACACCACAAAAGCTCACAAATATTTAACCATTCTCCCCCACTTCCACTGTTTCTTTTGCCTCTCCTTTTAGTTATTGACTAAAATCTATGTACAGCAAGTGCCTATGTATAAAGAATTGATGCAGGTTAGTATTTAAAATGTTCATATGAATTTAATACTTTAGCAAACCTACTATGACTGAATTCAGGTTGGGGAATTTGGTCTTGGGGTGTACTTTTTTTTATTTCAAGTTATTTCACTGGGTGGTAGGGTATGTTATGGGCAGGACTTGTTCCAAACCATGTAGGTGGATGTGGGACAGAGGATAAAGGATTTTTTTATGCGATATCTATAGTAAGTAAAAACTAAGGGAATTACTCACCACCTTGTCTTACTAAGAAGTTTCTTTTTCTTCCTCAAATAGAAGTTTTTTATTTTATTTTTCAATCTGTATAGCCACAAGCAGTGTTTTTATAGGGTATATAGCCATAAAGTTGATTTCTGGCTTGTACAAACTAAAATCCTTATTTATTTAGAGGCTATTAACTGAGATATTGCAATTAGACCTGCTATTTTAGATGCATAACTGCTTAGCAAATTCCTAGTGAGTCCTCAAACATATCTTTCCCACAATCTGTGCTATTCTTTTTTATTTTCACTTTAGATTCTACTTTTATTCTCTAAGTTCTATAAGCCCCTCTTGAGAATGGTTCATGATTCTTCTCTTCATATATATTGCTTTACCTTTTTCTTGCCATCTCATTCCCCTAAAAAGTCATCTATAACCTGATAAAGATATCTTAAAAGGTTTTCAAACATGAACAACAGAACTGCAAACCCAACCCCAGATGCAGCTGAATTGCTGTTACATTGCTGTTACATGTGGGAAAAGTAGTGCAAATAATAGGTAATATTGTATATTCTTGAACTATGTAATTTTGTTATCTTCTTCATTATCTTTTCAAACAGACTAAATCAATAAACAGCATGAAATATTGTATATATTATTTTATTTGTGAATCTAGATCTCCTGACATCATTCAAAGATGATTAGTAGTTGTTCTTGGTTGTACTAAGGATCTACAAATGAATACTCATTTCCTATTTGTGATGAAAGGAGCTTGCAGTTTTCATGTCTGTGTAGTACATCAGTTCTCCTTCCTGTTTTTTCTGCTTTGTTATGATACGCATAACCAGTTCTTGGTTTAAATCTCCTTTTTTGTTGTTGTTTTTTAAAAAACAAGTGACTCCTTTAAAAAAAACACTAAAGAAAAAATGAAAAAAGTATCATTAGGCATAATATCTCTTCAAATTCTATTTGCTGAACTCCTTACCCTTCTGAATTGGAGGAGTTCAAGTCATTTAGCACCATTAAAGGAGAGATGGTCAAAATTCACTTTAAGACCACAATTTACAATGGGTAGTATTAGAAAAGTATTTATGTATTTGATCTTGGTATTTATTTAACTCATTCATTTTACTTTCAAGATGAAAATATATAATGTTGCTAAAGAAGAAAAGATAACTATATACTTGAGGTCTGTTAGCTCAGGATTTACATATGCATAACATTCTTTAGGTATTTCAGCAACTAAATATCTTGTAGCACCAGTGATGTCATATATGAGTGTTTAAACAACAAAGTGGTTATTTGCAATGTTTTAATTTCAACTAAGAATGTTGATATGTTTTTAGTATATTCATACAATACTTTAGTATATTCATACAATACTTCACAACATCCCTATAAGATGCCTTACTTTCTAGTTCTATGAAATGGGAAACCAGAAGTTTAATGGACTTGCCCATGCAGCACACAAGTCAGACCAGGACTAACAACTTGTTCTGTGAATCTCAGATAGAATATAGAACTGCTTTTAAAATGGCTAACACACACAGAGAGCTCTGCAGAACTGAAGATAGATAAGAAAAGAAACTTCAGACTTTAGTCAGGACAAATTTCCTTATGTTGCATGTTCTTTTCACATTAACACTTGCTAATTAGTGGAAGTGTGTTTCTGAGCTCATTAAATATTGAATTATCTTAGTACATCTTGATGTATTATAATCAGAGAAATATCCAAATCTACTAACTTCAATGAACCAGTGTAAATGTCTATTCAAGAGACCTCAGAATTATTCATGTTTCAATAGATCAGATGGAAAGGCTGTAGTGCTCATGTGTTCATAAAATGGTAGTAGCACAGTATGCAGGTACTTAGACAACTTGTTAGCACACTGCCTGTAGGAGTCCTTTGTCCTTAAAATGATCTAAAAAAATATTGCCTCTGAACACCTATTTAACAATCTTGAATGTCAAAAGAATGAATGAAAGCCTTATTTGTCCACTGTCAAACCTGAAACACAGAAATGTAGAGCTGGGCAGATTCTCACAGTATGTACTATTTCAGCTGGATGTACTAAGGCAGACTTGGATACACCTCAGACATTGCTAGGCAGAGTTTGTCTATCCTTGCCTTAAAGCCTCCTCTTGTGTGAGATTTTTTTTTAGCAATCACCAGTTTGTTCCCAGGAATGTTTCTTTTAATACTGACTTATAATCTTTCTTCCTGATTAGCATCTTCCTGTAGAACTTTTGCCACTTGCTTTTTATTCAACAAAATCACATCTGCCCCCTTTTGCTGTCCTTGATATGAGGTATGATATGACAAGTAGGCTTTTACCTCCAGAGCAATGTGATTGAAGTTATAAAGTGCCTTCAAAAATGTCAAGACTTTTTGATGTAAGATGTAAACCTACTTTTGTGAGTAGGTAGGTATCTTTTAAAGAGCTAGGATATCCTCCTAACAGGCTCCAACTGAAGTTGGATCTTGACCTTTCTGCACTTCAGTAAAAATCAGTTTCCAGTTGTCATTAATTGTTCAGTGTAATGGAGTCATAATTCTTATCCATGTTCCGTTGAAAGGGTGTTCAAACTAGAACAGCCTGCCACATTAAATAGTTTATGTACGTGTGTCTGGGATAGATATAAATGCCTGGCTCCCAGTGCCTTTACTGGTTTATATAATACTATAACATTATGTAAAGATTTCCTCACTTATCAAGTCTTCCAGGTGTGATTGCTTTAAAAGGAAGAGTTTCAAAATCTAAGCTGAAGACATATTACTGAAATGTTAAAGAAGGAAAAGGCATCAGAAGTTCTATAAATCTTATTTGTTAATCAGTGGATATAGTTTGCAAAATATTTGTGAAGTTTTTTTGCCAGGTGTTTAGACTACTGTGTTTGTATTGCACCTGGCTCTTTTAGGTTTTGCATATGGCAGACCAACTGTATCAGGAATCTTGACTACCTAATGCCACCATATGAAAATATAAATAAATTATTATTTATATTATATATAAATATATATATATAAGATATATTATTTATATATATAAAAAGGTCTGTTATCAGATTATATATTCTACAGTACCTGAGAAATTTAATTTGACAGCAAATACTGCATTTCACTTCTGCATTCAATTTCTTTTGCATATGGGAGTCAACAAGATTTCTTTGTGTGTTTTAAATGAATTACATTATATGTTTTAAGATTAGGGTCTCAGCATAATTTTATCTATAAAAATCAACCAAATGATAGTTTCACCATGATGAAAAAGATTTGAAGTTTTTGAAAGGCATAAGTAATACAATGGAGAATGACGATGCTTTACAGGGGAGGGAAGAAAAATTGAAGTCTGGAGACATGGGTTAAGATGTAGGCATAAAAATGTAGATTGTTATGCCTAGGGATTATTTTCTACTATAAATTCTGGACTTGCCATTTGCAAACAACACAAAGGAGGAAGGAGTGGAATGTGCTATTGGTCAAAATTTTACTCTGAGCTGCCAACATGATTCAGCTGTGCGAAAAACAAAAGTGCTCTGAAGAATATTAGCTGAAATACTTCTTATTATAGAAAGGGACTCAAGGAGCCTATTTCTGAATGAGCAGTGAGTTAAAGTAACAGCCATAGAGACTGGTTTCAGCTGGTTGCTTTTGCTAGACAAGTCCCACATCCGAGTAGAAGAATTATTTTAGAGCTGAGGGATCAATCCCAATCCTGACCTTTTAGGTTGGTATGAGTCCTTTAGTAATTGTGGTGTCAGATTTATTGGAGAATTGCATGCTGCTATTTTTCTCCTAAGTGTGATTGAATATTTTAGTTAACTTTAAATTAGCAATATTATTTTGTCTATTCAGTGGTATGATGCAAAATGAACTTGAATCAAGGGGCTGAGTTCCTGTAGAGAAAAGAGAAAGACATTTGACTTTCATTTAATATGAATCTTGTTTTAATTTTTAAAAGGAAATCAGATACTGTTCAGTGAAATATTCCTTTAATCTTCACATTCTCTTTGTGTATCAATGACATTTTAGCTTGCATGTTTGAATAATTCTTGCATCTTTGACAAGAAGTCCATACATATGGCTGCTTACTGCCAGCAAAACCATTTACATTAGTAGGAGAATGATGGTGCTCAACTACTGCAGCTGGCCTAGTCAAAACTTATGCTGGAGTTTTGCCAAATTGAACTTTTGGCCTTAGTAAAATAATAAAGTGCTGCTCTGGGGCTTAATTGTTGGCAGTAATGTTGAGTAACATTGTTGTGACTATTACATTTCTCCTTTACAGATGACTTAGATTGAGACTATTGTTGTCTCATGGCTTTTCATTTTACTGTTTCCTTTAGGATTACTCATCCTGACAGATCTGAAGGGAGGAAAAGAATGTGATTTATCAGTAAATAAAGAAATGATGAGAGGGAAGTGTGGAGATGTGGTGAATTTCTGGGGCCTCATGGTGTGACTGGTTGAGAAGATGAGAAATTCACTGCAAAAAAAGTCATGTTTCTTCCATAAGTGGTAGTGCTCTGCCATGTTGCTTTTCAAAGAGCTGTAAGTAATATGGAGTTAAGGCATTTATGTATGAGATTCTCAAGTACAGTCCCAATTTTGTTGAGAAGTCAAAATGTTAAAACTAAATTTCAAGAATGAATTCACCTGGGATAATTTGCCGTCATATCTCTAGCTGAAGGGCTTAGGAGATCATGAGAAGCTGGCAAAAGAACAGATATGATTATAACCGTGAAGTAGCTTCTGTCTACTTTGGGGTCTTCAGTGTATTTGCTGAGTTTCAGAATGGAAATAATTCTGGCTTTTGTAAGAAGGACAGATACAAAAGCACCCAATGCTAGGGTTTAACTTTAAATCAAGCCTTCCTAGTGATGTAAAACTCAGTCTGAATTCTACTTTGATGATGAATTTCTTCAGAGGTCACATATGGGAAATTTTAATTGTTATTGTTTCTGTATAATTAAAGGTCAGGAAACTCTGCTTAAAGTATTCGGTTCTAGCCCTTTATTTGTTCTTCTAGTGACCACAACAGGTTAAGTGTCACATGAACCTTAAATGGACTTAATTTTAAACTCAGAGAATGTCAAAGTCCTTATCTTGAAATTGTGTGCATGCAAATAGTCATTGACTCCAAAGCAGCTCCATGTGTTTGTAGAGCAGGAGCCAAATAAAACTGGCAATCTCAGAAGTGTCCTTGGGAAGCTTTTTCCTTATCAATGAATGCCTGATACTTGCCCAGTACTGGAAACGTGAAGTCATTTAGTCAATCTTTTCTGCATTCCTTTCTTGCCATATCTACCACCAAATGATTGGTGTACAGGAAAATGGAAAACATTCACTGCTACTCTTTGCCTCGTCTCTCAATCCCTGTCATAGCACTTTCCCTCAGTGCTCTAAAATTCACTGTATCTAGACTATACTGGAGAAGTTATGGATGAATTTTAAGGCAGGGGGAACTTGGAAATCCTACCTTTTTTCTAGTAGAAAACTGTTGGGAAACTGTTCTTATTAGCATGTGTACCACTTTATAGGACAGAAACCAAAACACCTGGAAGATAGTAGCTAGCCAGAACTGATAACAAAGCATTAGGCTATTAATCTGCTTAACGAGGACATATGGCAAAGTAGTTTAAATAGTGCTGTTTTTAAAATCTGCTCTTATATAAGAGGAATTCAAATTCAGTAAGACACATAGAGGTGAAAAAAATATATAAATATGCAAGTTTTTCAAAGTCTGAACCGAATGCACTAACTGTCCTGTTTTAGTTGCCTAGTTATTTATATAAAGACTTAAGAATGAATGTGTCCTGAGTTATACTGTCTTGGGTGGTGTATACTTGAATGCAAATCTATATGCTAGAACTGGTATTCCAGCTGTTCTTCTGCACTGTTGTCTGACTCCTGTCAGAGCAAGAAACTCTGCAGTTACACTGTGAAAGTACTACTTTTTTATTAAAAAATAATAAGTTGTCACTTGTGTTGTCTACTGACACTCCTTTTTGTTTTGCTCTTGAATAGTAGGAAAGCAATTGTACTGTGGACAGGCTAGAAATTCTTTCCACTCTGGTTGTTTACTGTAGAGTGGGAAGCCTCTTGAAGACTTACTAATTCTTTAAAATTTTAGGTTAACACTACTCAGTCTTAGAATGTCAATTGCAAGAATATGCAGTGAATGAAAAGATGAGGGGCCTAATGCTTAGTTTGTAAAATATGGCTGTTGTGAAAAGTTTTTGTGGGTAAAAGGTCATATTTTGTTCTTATTTGTCTGAGACTTGATTTTTTTTTAATATTTTCTTTTTTTAATCAGTGAAAAGAGGTGGTACCAGTCTTGCATCAGATAGAAAATAATAATTTCACAGTAGCAGAAATATTCTCCCTTCTTTTTGTCTTTTGTCTAGAATAATGATAGTTCTTTGCTTTTCAAGTAAAACATACTGTAATCTGGACAACAGAGAGGTAAATGAAGCATAGTCCATGCTGATACTTGTTTAAGTTTAGTCTTGTTGGCATGGGTGGAAGCAGCAAGGTGAGTGAGTATTATGGCCATGTAAGAAATCTATAATTCAGTAGATAGCATATACTATTTTGTATTTACTATTACTGGTCACTGCAATAGCTGAATTAAACTAACACAGGCATTGTAGCATATGCACAGTCATGCCTTTATTTTACTGTGTAGGCAGACAAAGGATGATAACTGAGTATTAGAGTTCATCCTCGGCATGAACTAAGCTGTTGAGCTGGTCTGGGATAACCAGCCAGCTGGCTGGAAGAGAGAACCTGACAAGTTTAATTGACCTTTTAGCAGACCTCCAGACCTGACACTTGAGAATAAGTTGTGGGGTTTTGTTGTTGTTGTTGTTGTTTTTTTTTCTTTTTCTTTTTTTTTTTTTTTTCCTGTTTTCTTTCTTTTTTCTTGTTTTTGGAGAGTCTGTAGTTGGAGTACTTGAGAGAAGTTAACCCCCAACTACCTTTTCCAAGCTGGCTGCCAAATGGCTTTCAGTCTGTAAAATTCATTGTTAGTTTTTACTTCAATATGCTAAATACTGATGAATGATGAGGGATTTGTATGGATATAAGGAAAATAACCTCTTCAGAGAGCCAAAGTTGTGGTCAGGAAGAGGCAGGTTGTATTGTCTTGGTTCAGATTATACTGTATGATGCAAGCACTGCCATCTTGTGGATAATTAGAGGATGTAGAGAATTTTTACTTATTTTAGAAAAGTAAGTTTTATGTTTGTATATGTTAATATTTACAAGAAGCATATAGTATTGCAGAAAATAAATATTACAGAAATTAAGTTTTTTCCTGAATGGCATCGTAGAAACAGTGGCATAAGGTAGCTGCTTCTGCAAAGAAACCGTAGGTATGTTGCCTGAGAAAGATCTCTTGTGTATCTTTTTTCTCAAAGGAAATACAACTTATGTATGTTTTGTAAAAATGCTGCCTCTTCTCCCAGCCCAAGATATTAGCTGAGATATTGTCCTTGCTGCTAGCCCAGAGCTGTGACATATGTATGAGCAGCTTTATATATGTATGCTCTTCTTGACAAGAGTAATAGCTTCTGGTAGATGCGAAGACTGTAGGTGATGGTAGCTATTTAACCAGGTATAGGCAAGTTCAAAAGATCATACTCTAAAAGGTGTGATAATCTGTAATTGATTTTAGTTGTAAATGGGGAAGTACTCCACACATCCCAAATTTCATTTAATCAAAAGTGAGTTGGTTTAGTTTTGGAGTTAAATAATTTGTTGAAAATCTTATAGAAAATATGTCTGCAAGAAACAAGAATTACTGAAATAGAAGATACAGAAACAAAGACTCCCAAACAATTATAGAAATATCTCTCTATTTTGTAATAGTATTGTAGTTTGCAGTCAGAAATGACAGTTTACATTAACTGTTATCAAAATGCCTTTGGATGAAGGTGAAACAACTAAAATAAAAATGGCTATAATTGTGAGGATTTGAGGATGTTAAGGAGAAGGCAGCAACAAAACAAAAATGTTGATCTTACAAAATGAGCAGCAAAACCCCTGACTTTAAGGTTTTTCTAAAGGCATGTTGTCCTTGCTAGAAGACAAATGAGCTAATTACAAAAACACAGCTACATCAACAGAAATCAGAAGACTTGCAAGGTAATTGGTCAGAGTTGATGCAAAGAAGGTCATAATTTTATGGAGTTAAAGTGAAAATCGCTTACTCTTAGCAATGTGATATCACAAAGACACTAGTGTCAGCCATCCTGTGTGCGGACTTGTAAAATATTGGTTGAATCAAAAGTAATTTCATTCTTGAATTTTTATAACACAGATGGTTGCCTATTGTGTTTTTCAGCTGTCTTAGGCAAACTACCTCATGCAAGGTCATCCCTCCTTGTTTTAAAACATATCCATTCCATGCTGCTTCTCAACTAATATTTTCTATGCTTTCAAATTGTTTCCCCAGAGGATAGAAAACAAACCATTTAATGATAGAATGCTGACAGGCACCCAGACAAAACTGCAGCACAGCGGGCATTGCCACCTTTCAGTTCTAGTGAAGGAAGTCTGGATTTCTTATATGAAATTAATATTTTAATACTAATTTGTGAACTTTATTGTTAAACCAATATTGTTCTTTAGAACTCAGATTCCTCCATTCACATTTAGTGAAGTCAGAGTGTTTTCTTCTAACTGAGAACAGCTGAGCATTTTCTGCTATGGAGGAAGGTGATACACTAGCTTTTTTTAAAAGCAATGATACTCAGTTGCCATTTCACAGGTATTATGATGCTTAAGTACTAAGGTACAGGTTCTGAAATTTAAAATGCTGTGTTTCATTAGATTTCTGATTAACCATTGAATTTGGGGGAAGTCTAGTAATAAACTGTATCTGGCAATTAAAATCCCTAAAGCAATTTGTACATTCAGTCTGAAAATACGAAACACAGATGTGAAGCAACTTGGAATTGTAAAATACTATTAAATTGGGAGAAATTTCTGGAGGTTATCTGGTCCAACCTCCACAAAGTAAGGCCAGCTTCAAAGCTAGGGACAACTTGGGCAAGATCATGTAGCAGAGAAATGTACAGTCAAAATTAGAACTCTGGCATCCTTTGACTATTAAACTTCTCAGTAAAGCACCGAAGTGTCTTTCACATACTGCATCTGCAAAGTAGAGATAATACTTCCATAAATACCAGTAAAGTATTTTGATCTATTTAAAGAAATTTAAAAACTCTAGAGAGGAGTTGCTCACATTGGAACCATGGTAAATTTAATTTTTCTACTGCTATTGAAGATATGGAGGAAGTGAAAGAGAAATCTTATATTTCCAGTCCGTATCAATAAGGATAAGAAGTGCTGGTAATACCCTTTTCATAAAGTAAATAAGTCAAATTTGCCCTTTTAAGCATTCTTTCCATCTGAATGTTGAATTGCCCTTTTTGCTGTTTAGCCACTTAGGGGAGATGCTTTGTTTGTGGCTGCAAAAGTTTTGAAAGCCTCTCTGTTTAGTTCATGAAACTATTAACACCAGGGAGAGACATATGATCTCATGACGTTATTTATATGAACTAAATCAGAAAGGTCATATTCTAACTGTGCTGATTTGTTCTTCTCTCTGAACACTGATGAATAAATAAGAAAACTTGAACAGTGCATGTTAGTGACAATGGCTGAGCAGACCACTAAATCCAAACAGGAATCTCTGAGCTGAAAGCAGAGTTGCCTGGACAAAAGGCTGTGGTTCTTTAGGGTTCTCAGCCAGCTCTCTGGAGGCAAAAGATGTGGAACAAGTTGTGCTTTGTCAAATGTATGTCAACTATAACTAGTCAAATATTGAAGGGTGTATATATAACCCTTCCATTTCTTGATGCATCTGCTCAGCTCAATAAAAAGAAGTTTTATCAATATTCTTTATTCTTTACAATCCATTGACCTTGGAAAGGCAAAAGAGTGTAAATTCCTAATGAAATATGTTCATTAACCTTTGTCTGTCTTTGCTTCATTTGAGTTTTTGTTTTCTGGCAACTTTGCACAACTGTGCAAGAGTAAACTAAAACCCCCAAAGATTCCATTAAATAATTTTCCAGAATTCCAATATTCCTTTTTCTATTTTCTGCTATTTTAACAATATGCTTAAAACGATGAGTCAGTAAAATTTATTAGCTATAATGTTTCTAGATCATAATTCACTTACCTCCTGCATAAGAATAGTTTTATTCCATTACTTTGCCAGTAATTGTAGTTAGATTTACTGATGATAATCACATGATATTTGCTTTTGTTTTTTTTCTTCTATAGTTTGCTATATCTCAAGGCATATGTGTCTTGAAGAAATCTCTCTTGTGTTCAGAAGTTCTCAGGTATACATAGTCATGTTTAGATTACCTTCTTACATACAGTCAGTGCCCGGCATTACATATTTTCACCAGTTGATAACTTGCCAGTTCTCTGTTTTCAACTTCCCTTGCAAAATACATTTTTTATTAACCAGTATAGTATCTTAACCATTTGATGTGCCTTGTTAATTTCAGGAGTCTCCTCATTTATTAAAAGTCCTACTTTGTCCCCAGTATTACTTTTTTTATGATTTGTTATAACCCATCCAATTTTCTGTAACTGATCTATCTGCACTAATTCATTCTGCGTTTTGGCTGCTCTTTGCTGCAGTAGCACACTCAGGATATTTGTATTCTGTTGCCTCCATTGCTCCTTCTTTTGCTCTTAGATTCATGAATAACTGTTAATATCTTGGCTTGTAAAGGAATGTCCACAAAAGTCCGTTCCATTTTTGTCAAATTTGAATGAGGAATTGCAGAACTGAACATTTTTACAAGTCAAAGGGAGTCAGTAATTTCAAATGGCTGGCATACTGAACAGAGGTTACTTTACTTAGTAATATTAGTATTTTGTGCTTAAAACTCAAATGAACGATGCTAATGATTGATGTCTCCCTGACTGCAGCACAGCTAGTCTATTAATTATGGATCTGTATTGTATTTCCTTGAAATGGATTCCAATATACTTGCCATTTATAAGTATAAATTGCCACTTTCTGCTCCAGGTGCTTTATAATGCCTGACACTGAAAAGATTTTCTATCACTATATGCTATTGTGATATAGATGGTACTAAAGGAGCAGATGGACAGCTATTTTACTAGAAGTGCTCACCCCAGGGGAGGACAAAAGGTCAAAAATCTATTCTATTGATTTCATATGTTTTATAATTTAGAGTAGTTTTCATACCACTTTTTAACAGGGGTGTTTAAGAGGAACTCTTCTGACTAAGGCTCCTTGCAGTGGAAGAATTAGTTTTTCTTTTATATGAATTCTGCGTGCTGTGCTCACTTCTGGCACTGGTAACAACTCAATCCCATCTGACACTAAAACCTGATAAGAGTTGTATGTTGTTTTTTACTGTATTGACAGAACAAATGTTTGTCATCAGGATGCATTGTCAAGGGTTCAAATGAACCTTGGTGAGTCTGGCCTTTGGTATTCTCTACTCTTCCTATATTTTTCTTTTTTCTCCTTTCCCAGCCTTTCCCTTCTTTGTCTCCCTATTCATTTTTTCTCATCTGTTTACTACAGGCAATGGTCAGGCAAACGAAGACAACATGTTTCTCCAGCTGCAGGAAGAATGTAGTGAATGGCTGGAGGATCTTTGTACTCTTCAAGGAAGTTTTCAAATTGAGCATGTCCTCACCATTTCAGTAATACATTCTGTCCATACTGCTGTCAGTCAGTGCCATGGTGAGAGAAATCTAGGCTATGTGCTGGTAGGAGAGGTGTGACTATTTTTACATTTTACATTTTTAAATTTGCAGTATCTATGTAAAGATCACATAAAACTTGGCAGGGAGAGATGAAACCACTGCAGAACTGAAGGGTAAAAAGAACTATCCCAAGCACGTGAATCACTAAACTCAAGAAAGCCACTTCTGGAAAGCTGGTGTGGCTTGGGAACTGATTTCAGAATGAACCAGCTTATTGAAATCCATAGAAAAACAAGTTTATCATGAAGATCTTCTACCTAATGTTGATGCACTTAGAATACATTATGAACCACTCTGCTAATTTGTCTTAACATGTGTGTATCCCTCGTTGCTGAGAGGATTGTGCTCAATGGGAAAGGGTTCAATTTATAGTTTAGGAAACTCTGATGACATTGTAGCTACTTGGAAAGGTTGATGCTTTTTTCACCAAAGAATGAGTTGTTTTTGTGTTTGAAGAGTGAAGTACATTTCATATGAATTATATGAAGAGACTAATTTTTATCTATTCTGATATCAGTCAAGTAAAGAAGCTAAAGCTTAAGATTCCTTTTGTTTCATTTTATAAAACTTCTGATTAACTGGAGTATTGTTGGCACCAATTAATGATTTTCAACGAATGCATCTCAGCATCTCTGCCCTGTACACCATTTACTTTTTCTTCTGTTTGGCAATTTGCTAACAATTTTCTATTATATTTAAATACATATTTGTTAAAAATGCATCAGAAAATGTCTTTATAATATGTACAACTGTTATATAGGTAGCCTGACTTCATAAAATTGTTCCTTGAATTTGTATGAACAGTTTTATCACTTAAAGTGTGTTAATACAGATTTTTAGCCTCCCACTCAAACTAGTTGGAGTTTAGTTTAATCCAGTTACCAACAGATGCATTCTATAATTCAATCTTATCTTTGCTCTACAGTTAAGTGAAAGGGAAGCTATCTTAGACTTCTGAAGTTGATCGTGTGAGAAGTCAGACTTTTAAAATACCGTAATTTTACTGTCTAAAGACTGTCTTTAAACACAGTCCTTCTTGCAACACGCACACATACACACATTAGAGATACGGTGTCCAGTTAATTGGAAAAAAAAAAAAAAAGAAGATTGCTTACAAGATGTCCTGGATAAGGATGGAAACAATTTCCTTAGGCTTGTAGAAGGAAGGCTTTCTTATCTTTGCAATGTAGTGCAATTCTCATTTCCCAGAGTACTGTTATGTTTTGGTTTGTTACTCATCCCATATTGGATAGCATAATTTATGTAGCTAAGACAAAAGTTGGGAGGAAGCCTTAGGAGAGAGAAGCTGGAAACACTTTGCTGGCAAGCTGTGTGGATCAAACTGTTAGAAGAACTCACAATAAATAGAGTTAGGTTAGTTGGCAAAGACTACTGGGGGATGGGGAGAAGGAAATCATGCCTAATAATTCTAAGAACTGCACAGATATTACCTATATTTACCTATAACAAATATGAATCATAATCACTTGCCACAGAGCAGGGAGCAGTCAGTCTGATCCTCTGTGTTTTAAAAACAAGTTCTTGATAGAACTGCACTGGATTCTTAACAGAAGATAGTTATTTAACTTGTGATTTGACTGCAATACAACAGCTCACATTTAGAAATGTTTATGAGCTGCCATGTTGTCTTACAGAACATGTAACTACAGCTTTACTTCTGGCACAACTGTTTCCTTGGACTCAGGCCTGAGTCTGCCAGAAAAAGGAATCAACACTGGAACTTTTAAAGGAAGTTCCTCTTCCTGTTGTGCCAATTTCCTTGAAAATTCCTAGTGAAATAATGAGTTGGATTACTTTAAATAGAACATGAATTTTATGGCATATATTTGAATTATTTTAAAGTATGAATGCTTATTTTAAAGTGTGATTTTTAAAGTATGAAATCTATTGCAAATAATGCTATATTGCAGAAGAGTCTGAAAGGTCATTATGAATGATTTTGATTTGTCTTGTATTAATACGGATTTGAAAATTCATGTTTCTCTATGTGTTTATGGTATTCAGAAAGTCCATTACTTCTGGGCAGTTACTCAGTGATAGCACAGAAGATCTAAATCTGTCATTCAGCCTATCTTGGAATTTGTAACCTACGTTGTGTCATTTTAAATCCCTTGCTTATGTTCACTGACGATATATCACCTCATAAAGAAAATGAAAGTAACAGAAAGAAGTGTACATGCACATTAAATTCTGTGAATTCCCTTTTGTTTATATTTTATGTAGAGCTGAAAATTACTTTCAAGAGTAAGTTTCAAGAATTACTTTCAAGAGTTTTCAAGAGCCCAAAATAGCACTAGAAGCATAAGCATCACTAAAAATTATACTGCTAAAAATTTTTCTTTCTCCCTCCTTATATATCTTAAAGAAATTTGAATGAGAGTTAAAATTAAGGACTTATACTTTATGGCTGGTCAGGCCTGTAACTGCTAGTAGTTATTTGTGTTTTTATCATTGCTAAGTTATCTCTATGCACATTTCCCAGCACATATCCCAGATTTGATCACTGTTTCTGTGTTGTTTATCACTGAAAATATTGTTGTTACAGTGTTCAACAACATCCTTTAGTTGAGGACAAGATTTGAATGAACACTGAAAAGTTGATGTTGCTATCTGTAATGCACCTGCAACTTTGGTCAGCTGCCCCTCTTTTTAAAGAGACATGGCATTCAGTGATAGGGTGGTAAATTGTCAGCTGAAATTCGGAACAGAAGGGTAAACAACAGATGAAGAAAATGATCTTGATTCTGTATACATGCTGGTGGGTTCTGAATTAGCTGTTAGCAGTTGGGAAACTGACACTGCGGTTATGAATAGTTCTATGACTATAGATCAGTGAAAATCAGCTCAGTGCTCTGCAGTGATTATAAAAATGCAAATGGGTGTTAGGAATGATTAAGATGTAATTGAGAACAAAACAAATACAAGAACTTCACTGCTATATCAAATTGTTACATGTTCATATCTTGAATACAGCATTAATTTTGGTGTTCTGATATCAAAAATTCCTAGCAAAAAGAGTAGCAAGGAAGATCACACATGCAGAATGACTCCCATATGATAAGTGGCTATAGACATGATTCTCCAGACTGTTAAAGTCAGCTGACAGAACACATAAAAGGACCTATCCAGTGATGAGTGACAGAGAGTGATTCTGAGAGACAGTGTCCAACTGGTTATTGTCTTTTCCAGTAAGTAAAAGCAGGTCATCAAATGAAACTTATCAGATAAGAGATTCAAAACAAACAAAAGAAGAAATGTTATCTTATAGTGTGTATCTGAACTGTAGAGTTCACTGCCAAAGAATGTTGTGGTTGTGGTGGCCAAAATATTTGCACAAGTTCAAAGTCATGGAATAAAACATATACGTTTATAAAACAGAATGATAATACTTCTAGTTAAGAAGTTGCCAAATTCTCCAAATCACTATTGGAAGAAGGAGGGGCAATAGGGACATAAAGCTGCTTGCTCTGCTCTTTTCCCCAAGCATCTAGTATTGTGCCAGTACTACAGACCATAAACTGGACTGGTTTTATGATGAAGATTACAGGGTAATTTTTTATAAGCTGCTAATTTATGTTTGTACAGTATATAACTAGCTAGAACCAAAGCAAGCTCTTTTGTGTAAACTAGCATTTGGTGACATTAAGATATAGAAACACACAGATGCTACGTTGTAGGACACGGACAAACAAGAACACGAAACAGTAGGATGCAGTAGACTTGTCAGAATGGTGAGGCTATGACTTCAGTTAGTTAAAGGACTGTATCAATATCAATGGGGACTTGCAGCTAAAAACTGAAGAGAGCAGTTAAGGAAGTTGCAGGAAATTACGTTTTGTTTTCTAGCTTCTGGCAAACCTATAGGATTCCTTTCCCAATGTTGTTTTCTACTCCAGGTGACAGACAGCACCTTTGGGTGCTGAATGAGTCTAATGTGGGGCTCCACTGGTGACCAGTGCTGGGGAGTAGCAAATTATATTGAGAAGGATGCTGCTGAGGAAGTGCTGGACAGCAGTGCCGTAGAACAGCAGAATGGAAAAGAAACCTATTCCCTCCTAGCACTTAGGTTGTCTAGAGAATGTTCTGAAAAATAATTTCTGCACAGAGGCCTAAGCTGTTTGACCTTTCTGGAAGCTGATATCTACCATAATATGGGTATGGCAAGTATAAAAACATAAGAAACGGTAATTTGTTTTATAAGAAATAAAAAATGTGAAAGAAATGAAGAGAGTACTTGAATTACTTCTGTGTTCTAGACATTGAAAACTTTACTTGAGTAGCTGTGGGTTTTGAATCTCTATGTGGAGGTCTAAGAAGGATGAAGTTTTGGTAGGTGATAATGAAAGCAGCTGTTCTGGACTTCTGGCTACCTAGAGATATTTCTAATTCCTGGAGTTTTTACTGCCAGATTTCCTATGCTGGGCAGGCAACCTTATAGACAGCTTGCTCTTTTACAGCTGCTTTCTCCTGAGAATCTCAAAAGTAATTTTAAGAGGACTTGGATAGCTGTTTTCTTCTATTTTCATGTGTGTTTATCCCCATTGGGGAATGTTCATTCCTTCCCTTAGGTGTCACTGTTTATTGCTGCTAGACTTTCTCAGGCTCCATCTTTGACTGTATGGCAGTTTTGCTCTATACCTCGGGCTTCTTGGCAAGCGTGCTGTGTATAGCCTGCGCTGCCAGTCTGTGCTGCCTCACATACTTGTCTCCCTCCTACATCAGGGAATAGCAGTGACAGCCTGTGTAAGGCTGTTACCAGAGATCTATATTAATACAATGTTAAAAAAGATACCTTGCTGGTAATTTCTCAGGAAGGGTTATGTTTTAAAATAGGATTAAAAGTTACATACACTTGTTTTCTTTAAAAAGAGTGATAAGGCTTGTAAGCTTGACAGTTTGCAGGAAGCTAATTTGTGTGCCCTTTGAATTTTCTAATGGATTTTTCCCTTTAGCTTCAGAAAGATTTAGATTCTGACTGAAATTTTCCCTTTGTAGGTTAACCTTTATTTCATATTAGTATTTTTCAGAAAAAAAGACAGGTTTATATTTACTAATGAATGATAAAATATTTTTTATGCACCCAACATCTTAATTCATCTATCCAGACCAGGACAAATGTTTTTTATTTCTTCTGTGTGGTAACTAGAACCTTTTCCCTCTTCCCCCTAATCCCTTGCACCCCAA
Source organism: Crypturellus tataupa (assembly GCA_034781795.1). Lineage (NCBI taxonomy): Eukaryota > Metazoa > Chordata > Aves > Tinamiformes > Tinamidae > Crypturellus > Crypturellus tataupa. The sequence continues at coordinate 426,363 of JAWLRI010000576.1, read as the reverse complement.
AGGCAAGTTCCACAACCTGTACAGTCGTGGAACAGTTGTGGAACATGTGCAATTGCAATGAACTTAGAAGGATGGTTTGAGTGGTCAGAACATAAAGGTTTAACTTCATCATAAGATATTAGAACATAGTTATGGCATGGAGAACAGCAACTTTTAAAGCAAGATCTGTTAAGTAGGGCATCCTGGTAGATAACCTTTGTTTTGAGACACTTAAAAGATTTATTTGTTATCTGCTATGTTGTAAGATGGAGAAGCCTTGCTATAAGATGCAGCGTGTTGCAGAGGGCAGAAAAGGCTACAGCTATGTGCTGAATGGGAACCTTCACCTGTTTTTTGTGGTGACAAACGAAAGCCTTTTTCATGTGAGTGCCACTGGCTCCTTGGTGTTCACAAAGTCTTGGAAAACCTTTGTCTAATTTCTTGCCATTGAGTTTATGCTAGCAGAAGCCTGGATTATCTAGACAGGGATCACAAAAAAATCTAATAATGCTGCTTGAAAAACTTGAAAACCTTATTGAATATTTTAATATCATCTATAATGTAAAAAAGCTAATGAAAGAAAATTTAATGAGTTTTAATATTCCAGATGACTGTTCTGAATTTTTGTTTGTTTGCTTTATAATGTGTTTTTGTTACCACAGAGAATTTGGTTAGGGGGAAGTTTTTCTTGTTTATAATCCAGGAATGACCCAGAGTTGTGGGGGAAATAGAGTAGACCAGACTGGCTAGTGGATTACCCAGGGAAAACTCTGCAAATAGCTGTTTCATCTGTTTTGAAATAGAGAGGATTGCTTTTGCTTGATAGCTCTGTGTTATGTTTTCACGCTGTCCGGAGTATGAACTCTGCAGTTTCCAAATAAGGAAAGCATGGCTGTAGATCACATCTTAGCTTTAGCTCCAGGAGGAGGATGCCACGGTCATTTACAATGTTTAATCTAGGTCTTGACAACTCTGTGCATTTTAAATCATTGATGGCTGCATAGGCAGGAATCATAGTGTAGACATGCACATAATTCCTTATGTGGGAGCTTTCACCTTTACTGAGTGGAAAAACGTAGCAAACTCCACTTTTCTGTCCATAGGCAGAATTTCTCTTTATTTTACCAGCAGCTAAATTGAAGAGCCATCTGCATCTCCTGTGGGGTTCAGCTCTCAGCTAGTTTCTTTGTGAGCTGGCAAGAATATGCGTATGCAAGAAGTTCAGCGGCAGAATTGCTAGCACCGTGTGTGTGTAGGGGAGTTATACAAAAGGAAATATTGCCTTGTTGCTAAGATATGTTTCTTATTGGTAATTCCCCTAACAATGCTGCATTAGAAGACTTGCTGATTTGGCAAACACAAAATTCTAAGAATTACATATGGCAAAGAGCAAATTCTGCCCCTTCTTGAACAATCTGTGAGGCCTGCAAACTATCTGCAAGCAAGCTGATCCTCCTGCTTTTGCCATACTCACCAGCCTGATCTTAGTATCAGTAAAATTTTCAATGTTATTTACTGATGAAATAATCAGTTTAGTGGGGCTAACTGGATATTTTTTTCTTGGTGCTTTTTTTACTTATCCTTCAACACAAAGAAAGACCAAGATCTATATTGGAATATATATATGATGGAGTTCAGGAATATCAGAGTAGTGTCATCTTGGTATCTTCTGTATCTGTCTAGTGTTTCCTTGCAGGTGCATGTTTCAAAATGTGTATGATAAACATAGAGGTAGAAAGTATATTTTGAAGCTATTTATATTTCTTTCTTGACTACTCTTAAAAAAGATATCCGGCCAATTTTCATGTTATTTAGCTTGTGTTCAATATTGAATTCTGAAATATTCTGAGAAAAGTATGAAACAGAAGCTTTATGTCCTGGCTTTGAACATGAGATACTCTGAAGAAGCAGTTTGAAAATACCTGAGGTCTTTTTGAAATACTTCCAGAAATTAAGTAATTATAGACAATACCTGCCATTCATTTAAAAGTATATTAAAATAAATATTCTAAAAAATATTAAAAGAAATGTTGCTTTTTGTTTGAGAGGGATCTTGGAAAGATACACTGTAAAAACTGAATAGCAAGAAACAAATCCCCATACTGTACACCTCTCTGTATATGGTGTTTTGTAATCTTGCTCTTATGAAGCCATTCTTATTGCTTTAGAGGGACCTGGTTCATGATTACTTTTGGAAGCTTCAATTTCATATTACTGGATGGACAGGAAAGAAATTAGTGTGTGCTGAAATGGCAGTTATGCCCTCATCCTTACCCCTGTTGACTTTCTGTTGCAATGAATCAGGCAGAGCTATGAACTCTTCTGCACTAGAAGTGCAGGGGCAGAGAGCAGGCAGGTCTGCATGAGAGAGACTGCTGTCTGCTCTTAGACATGCATAGCAAGCCAAAGTCTAGCCTTGTGATAATGAGATTGTCAGCTTGATCCAAGGATCTGCTTTTAATAACTTAAGAAACCATTTTCATTTAATAGCAAAGCCTGTGTCTTCCTACTCAGGATAATCCAACGATCATCTTTGACAGAAGCAAGCTTTTCTCTTGTCTGTAAGTTCAATTACAATTAGTTTTGTGTCAGTATCTGTAGACTGAACTTCTTCCCCCACCCCCCATCATGAATTTAGTTGTTAGTAATTACTTGCCGTCTTTAATTAAAACTGCAAGCTGTTTGTCTGCCCCAGCATCTTCTGTCCTAAAAAATATTCTCTAATGGTAGGATTGTTCAGGGACTCTGTTTTCTTCAAAATAAAAACTCAGTGTTACTGCAGTGTGACAATCATCTTTTGCCCATGATCCAGGATCTACTTAGTCTATTGTGGCCCTAGAACCTGCAGATTAGACCTGGGAACCCTGCTTCCATTATGCTGTTATTTTACCTATAGGCTGCTTCTGTTGGCTGACTAGCTCTCCTGGAAAGAGAGGAGGGGGATAGAGGACTGTTGTGTTGGCAGAAGAGGAGAACTTGGCTCAGGAGTCAGCTGACTTTGGAGATACTGTCTTGGCTTCCTTGCTTCTGCTGCATCATCTACTCAGCGAGGAAGAGTTTGTCATGGCTGCTGAACAGGAAGAAGTGGGGTCACTTGAGAGAAGTCAAGAGTATCCAAAGGATATTGCCCCCAAATTAGCCCATCCTACTTGACTGAATGGAATGGATGAGAGTGAGACTCAGGCCAGCTTCTGACAGTTGTCATTTTGGAATAACTACTGAATAGGAGCAGATGAATGTCGCCTCTTTCATGGCAAAATGAGAATCCCTCTTTAAAAGACTTCCACTGAATGAGAACCATAACTGGTACAAAATTAAAGACCTTGGGATATGGTGAGTACCGTCCTAAGTAAGTCTCACTAATGCAAGTTTTGTGAGTTCCTTTCGTCCCTCATCTACTTTGTAGGTTAGAATTTCCTGAATTCCTGCTCAAAATCTGCTTCTATTACTGGGGAAAAAAGAAGGCTGTAGGGAAATTATCCTTCTTTTGGATCTCTCAAGCCCAGTGCATTGTGTGTTTTCATATTTTCACAGACAGAAAGGTCAGATGAAGCAGTCTGCTATTTGCTATTTCAGCAGCTGGTTTGATAATATTATTCATTCTCTTTTCATAGCTCAGAGTGTGAGTATCTCCTTCCAAACCAGATCTTCTCCTTGGGGTAATGCCATACTCTATCAACACTTTAAGAACTTTAATATTCTCTCTGTGATTGTCTCTCCTAACAGTTTTCAAGGCAAAGGTCATTTATTCAGTGATCCTGTTGCCTTCATTTGCCTCAGAACAGTGTTTAAAGAGATTGTGCAATCTCTTGCTGCCTAATGTAGGTATTCCTTGTCTTCTGTCTCTAATGTTTCAGAAAGAAATCTCCTGTCTCTTTCTATATTCTTCACTGCCAAAGAGAGGCATGCAGCAGTCTTGCTGCCCACAAATTTTAGTAGGAAGTTAAAACTCTAACAGAGCATAGTTAGAAACCCCTTTGAACAGTACAGGAGGAATATGACTACAAATGCAAGAGAAAATGAACCAAAAAGTGCTCCAACAACTCCATGAGCAGTAGGCAATTACTATATGCTTTATTCTTTCTCCCTCAACACCCTATAAAATGTGTTTTCTCATCTAACAGTGATGAGCTTTATTGTTGATCCAATTATATTTTACAAGTCTCTCCAGAATTAGAACCATGGCTAAGCAAGCTGGTCCTTACAGTAGCTTTTACCCTTGCAAGACAGATAAACTGATGCAACACTTCGGTGTTAAGACCCTGTGCGCTGAACCCGTTAATCCTTCTCCTTTCCTCACACCAACCCCCACCTGGAAATGAGAATGACTAATGAGTGTGGCTAATGTAGAAGCTAACAGTAAGGAAAACTTTCTCCACACTGAGGCAAGTCCTAGTGACACTAATTACTCTGTCTGTGATTCATCTTTCAAATACGCTATTAAGGCTGCCAGAATGAGATTCCTATACGTTAGGTTTGTCCTCCTTAAAAGGAAGGGACTGGACACTGACCACTTCTGACACTTCATTTAAAGCTAGGGAAAGTTGCTGTACTAGTCTAAACACGGACTGCATGACAGCCTGAACATAGGGCTAGATGTGAACTATGATACATCCATAAAATGGGTCACATGATTGGCAAAACTGAAGATTTGGCCACAATACAGCACAGCCCTCTTCTACCCTTCATGTCCGATTTTCCCACCATGGGAAAAGTGTGAAGGGAGCCAGAGAAGTTGTAAGATCTTGTGCTGACATGGGGTCAGGCTGCAGATAGTCAGACTGAAGAGTCAGGAAGGGATCCTAGATTTTGCAGTTTAGACAGGAAATGTTGGACAAGAAAAGATATTAACTAAGTTTCTACCAGAAGAACATACAAGGAATGTGGCAGTCTGGAGTCCTTTCTAACAGATGCAGAAGCTTATGGAATTTTAGCAGAAATAGTAGAAGTCACTATTTTAGTTTGTCCATGACTTGCCATTTAAAATTATCTCAGTAATTTGAGATTGCTTAGCAGAAAATTTGTTGGGTATCTTCCACAGACCCTCTGACTTAGCACAGGCATTTACTGAAGGATTCCTATGGAAACTGGGATTTGACAGAAAATAAGAGGATTAGCAGGAAAAAGAGGAGATCTAACAACAAGAAGTAGCAGTGCAAAGTTAACCAGTAAAAACTTAAAAGTTATTAAATTCTTACTTATTCATTTACTATGAGTAAATAGGATTTTTTTTTCCTGTAATAAATGAAATCACAGCATAAGCTGGACTGGTCTCCAATCCACCCTGACACAGTTTTTCTATATTCATTCTAGGTCACATCAAACACAAAGCAGCATGAGATTCTTTGTTAATCACCTGAATCCCATTTCATTCTCTATTCTATTGTATGGATAACAAAGAGAAAGCCTTTAGCTATGGATTTCCTTTTGCTGTTAGATACATTAAACATTTTTTTAAGTAATTGAGTGGAGAATTCAGAAGCAAATGCAATGATTGCAGAGCTATAGTTTCAAAATCCGTCTAGCACTAAATTCTGTTTTAGCATGAATATTTGGCTCTTTTGTAGGCCTGCCTTTTCAGTAAGAATAATTGTTTCAAAACAAATTTAAAATTGAAAGCTATAATGAATCACTTCTGCCCCTTGCCTCATTTCTCCTTCCTTTATATTTCATGCTGTTCTTATATCCCTGATGTCTGACCAATGTCAACACCTGAGTGTCTCATGTTTATTCACCAGGCTGCTGCTGATAATCACAATGAAATCCCAGTAGCTTTCAGCTTATTTTTTAGAAGGCATTTCTATTCCAAGTTATTGCCTTGGGTATCTTAAGCCTTGATCTTATGAATGTTATACTCAATGACAGGAATAGATTGCTGAAGTCAAGGACATCTGCATTGATGCTGGCAGGATTTGTTCTTTCCTAAGTTTAATAGTGTAATAATTCAATAAAGTATGTCATATGTGCACAAGAATATTTATCAGGCCTACACAGATCAGCTATTGGTTCTTTAGGACTATGATAGGTAAAATGTATCCATGCCAATATATGTGCTTAAGTGTGGCAATACACTGCAGGAGAAGGCTTTAAGAAGCCATCATATGTTGTAAAACTGTAAAATTAGCTATAATGTACTGCTGGTTTTTAGGCCAGGTTAACGTTTGGTGATTTTAGGATTGCATCTTGCTGTGGTTACAGTTTTATTATTGTAGAAGGAGCTCCTCTCTGCCCCCTTGTGTAACAAGCCTAAAATGTAAAATTTTATATTTAGAGGAAGAAAAGAAGCAGTGCTTGCCTGTCTTTTTTTTTTTTTTCTTTCTTTTTTTTTTTTTCTTTTTTTTTTTTTTTAATAAATGCTGGAATTGAGATATGGATTCCCTTGGTGGGGGGAAAAAGCAGCAGTAGTAGGAAACTTCAGAAACAGTAGGGAGAGATGGGCATACACAGACATTGTGAATCCATATTAATTAGGAAAATCAGACAAAAACATTTCTATGTGGTGAAGCAGTAAATGAAATGTAGGTACCTATAGTGCTAACACATCACAGTCATGCTCCTAAATGAGGGCACCTAGAAAACCCTTTGCCTACAAAGTAGATAAGAACTCCCTATCTATTTTCTGTAAATTCACTACTAGTCTTGTATCCTTAGTTCCTTATTTTCATTGTGATATGAATATACTGCTGTCTACCTTATTAGTGTTAAATCTGTGGTTGGTTACTTGTGTGCTCTTTTTGTTTGTTTGTTTGTTTGTTTTTGAGTGCATGTGTGTATCAGAAATGTTCCCTATTTTGCCTTTGTAATGTAGAACTTTCACTGATAATTTTTATGCACATAGTGCCACATTGAGCTGCTGCTGCTCTACTCTTCCATGTACCTTGCTTCCAAAGTGCTCTAGATGATATCAGCTGAGATTATTTTCTTGTCCCAAGATTTAGTTCTTGCTTTCCCTGATGCAGTTCCGGTGGGCTCTGCACCACTTTACCCAGCTGTGCTCTTAGCTCAGAATTAGTGCTGGCTTTTAATGGAGCCCAATCTCTAGACTGAGACAAGAGGTGCTGAGCACCTCGGCTCACACTGAAGTCAGTAAAGGAAGAGCTGGCTCCAGATTTAAGCCCTTGATTCTGTGTAGATTTCAATGGCAAGTTAGCCATCTAATTAAGACTCGCTGCAGCCAACTTCTGCTTATTTTACTTGCATAAGGAATCTAGCAAAGGCAGTGGCATTACTTGAATAAATAAGGTGAAGTGTTTGGCTGCAGAATGATAACATAATTATGCAAACAAACAAGTCTTCTAAATTATTTAACCAAGCTGCCTTTGTTCAGAATTTAAAACGTTGCCAATACTTAGCAAAAGTTAATAATATAAATGCAACTAAACAAATGTGAAATCAAAAACAAGATATACAAATCTAAAATTAGAAAACTAATTAGTGCTGTATTTCCTAGTTATAAAGGGGAAAAACTTGCCACCAGATTGAAAGAACCATGAAAACTTTCTGCTCTCATTTAACTAAGAAATTATTATAAAAAAATCTTGAAAATTTGTGTATTTATCTAATGTACTTATTCTTTTTAATGGTGGTAGGAATGTGCATTGCCGTTTCTTATATAATGTAGATATACACATGTGTAGGTATGCAGGAAATCTTTAGGGTGGACTTTGAGCCATGCTCTAACTTTAAAAGTTCAACTCTCTAATATTGGATATCTACTCCAATGGGCTCATCAAGATTCCCTCATTAATCAATGGGGAGAGAGATAAGCAACTTCAGAAAGTGGTTTCTTGCTGTCTTATGAAAGAAGGAATGAGCCATTACTTTCTTCTCTTGTTACTGAGTGCAGAGGGAAGTTTAGTAACCTTGGCTGCTATTGTTGATGGCTAGCGAGAGGAAGATCACTATTTTTTCATGGAATTAAATCTCTATTTTTAATGGATAAAAGAATTCATACTGTTAGACTGAAGCAGTAAGTTATGAGGATTCTAAAAACAACCCACCACTAGTTTCAGCACAAATTTTTTGGAAGTTCCCTTTGTTTCTTGGTGAACTCTTACCAATAAATTAAAAATAAAAGACTGTATTAGCTAGAATTCCTGCCATGTGGGTCTGAATGTTTACTGCAAGCTTTGAGAAATGCTGGGAGATGGGAGACTGAGGAAAAAGCATTTCATTTGCTCAAAAACATTAGTGCAGCTTCAAAATAACTAGTGCCTTGCAGAATCAGGCCTCATAAAGCCGCTTACTGAGCGTTATCCCTGAACTGATTTAGCTATTCCTTCTGATGGAAATTTTGTGCTTGTGGTATGTATACTGCCAGACATCCTCCTCCCCCAGAGTCGCCCCGTGCTATCATCCTACACTGAAAGTTTATGCTTCCTCGGTCTGCTCTAGTTTATATCAAATGGAGATTATTAAGTTATACACAGGGGAACAGGTGGGTGGAGCAGCTGGCATGAGAAGTGAGCAGCCTGACAAGAGAAAAAAAAAATGGGGTAGATTGCAGCATAAAAATTTTCCTAGGAAATTGCAAATTTCACAATCTGTTCATGAGAACTGATGGTATAGCTTGTGTGCCAGGTAACAAGTCTGGGAGACTCTAGACTTCACTGGAAGCAGACTATTCAAGACCTTCAAAGATCTTGTTAGTTTTGGCTTCAGTCTACTACAATATATCATGCAATCCCACTCATTCTGGAAAGCAATTCTTTATGAATTTCATAAGTAGATTGAAAAGGTCACAGTAGTTTTCAGTCTTAATTAACTGAAGGACTGATTTAGTACATTTCTTATTACAGATGAAATTTTAAAGGTATTTTCAGTGAACTCCAAAGTCATGCAGAATTTGAGAGGTTTGTTTTTAGCTTCATTCTGTGACATTAAGAAAACTTCAGTTTGACCTGGTTATGACAAATGCTGTTTAGAAAAGGCTATCCAACTAAATACACTCTCTCTTACTACCTCTGGAGGGTAACCTGGTGGTATGGAATGTTAACAAATCAGAAATATTCTAGATATAGTCTGTTATAAGGTGAGAGAGCCCAAGAGAATGTAGTGGCAGTCTGGATGACCTGATAAGGCCAAACCTGCACACCTTTTATTATAAGAAAATATCTAGATGGCTGTGGAGGGAATAGGAAAGACAGTCAGGTGCAGAATAAGGGAAAAAAGAAAATGAGGCATCTGGTAATGTCAAACACAATGCCAGTTTATTCTTAATCATTTACTAGGGAACCCAGCCCAAAACCACCTCTTGGTTAGGCCGCTATTTCAAGATACAGTAGAACAAGGTCTGATCCATTGAACTGCCTATTGTCATGGTTTGTTTATTTCTGCCCATCTCCCAGTTTGACTTGAGAAACTTTTCTGTTGAAAGTTTCATTAAAACACATGCATTTCTGCAAAAAGTTTCACTTCTGATAAATCAGCATTTTTCAAAGGAAAAGTGTTTAATCAAGACATTTCTAGCAAAGCCTAATTATAGCATCCTTCCAGGGTTTCAGGCAGCAGTTCAAAAAGAAACACAATGAAACATCCATTATTACTAATGTCTTTCATGCTACTGAAATTATAAGAAACAATTAAATATGTCATGATATCTTGATAAGCTTTTGACATGCTACTGAATAACTTTTGATAGCTTGAGTTTCTAATTTGGCTTCTTTAAAATCAAACTTCTTTCTAGTTCTTATCTGATTTACTGTTGAATGCAAGCCAAAGTTCACTCAGCCTTTCTTTCTACACAGATTCAATTAAGACATGTAAACATTTGGAGTCTCTCTTTGAACAAAGAAGGAGGGAGAAAGAGTTGTCAGTGGGAGAGATGCATGGAGTCAAAAAGGAAAGAGCTGGTTTTTATGTGGAGAAGAGTAGTGGCTTTTGGCATGGGTGAAGTAATTTTTAATTAAAGGCTGCAGTTCTTTTGTGTATGACAGAAGAAAGCAAGTTGTACGTGAGAGAAACCTACCTTAGACGTTTGTACATAGTGAATAGCACGTGTTTGATACTAGGACAGAACACTTAGCTTTTGGAAACTTTCTGGCTATTAGGGCTATGTCCATAGGAAACCAGAATTATAGAATTATTAAGATTGGAAGGAACCTGCAGAGATTTAGTCCAACTCCTGCATAGGTAGAGTCACCTAGAACATGTTACACGGGATTATGTCCAAGTGGGTTTTGAAGATCTCCAGAGGAGGAGATTCCACAAGGTCTTTTGGCGACCTATTCCAGAGCTCTGTTACCTTTGCTGTCAAGAAATTTTTCCTTAAGTTCCTGTGGCACTTTGGGTACTTCAGTTTGTGGCCATTTCCTGTTTTCCTATTGCTATTTTGTTGTTGTTGTTGATATGCTGCGTCTTTCAGACTCTTGTTAAAACAGCTTGCAAACTCCTGGTATAAGCTAAAAGATTATGTTAAATTTCCAGCAGCAAAGGTAATGAGAATAAGGTGATGGTGAATTCCCAGAATTTAGGAGGAAAAGCTCAGTAGGGAGTAGATAGAAGGCAGAAGAATGATGATTTATAGAGATGTCATCAGGGAATTTCACTGAGTGTTTGGGAAGAAGTAATGAGAAAGAGAAGAATAATAAGGAAGTTAACAAAAACTAATATAGTCGAAGACAGATTAGCTCATCTTAAAGCAGACTTAACCTAGTGGCAGTGTAGATCTGAGACCATTGCACGGGCAAAAGCATGTGGAGGCCAATGCATTTCTGACTTATTGTCTAGAGTTTGGGAAAGCTAATGACAGATGGTGATGTTCTTGATATCAACATCAGGTCCAAGAAAACCAGCTGACCTGTGTAGCTGAGAAAATTGTTACCTGTTTTAAAAGTTCAAAGGCTATATGAGGAAAGTTGGAAAAAGACTTTGGCTTTTGATCACTCAGCTTTTTCACAGGAGCTTCCCGAGTTATATAAGCTCATGTATAGGAATGCATGCTGAGAATATTTAGAGCTATTGGCTCTAAATGTCTGGCTTAGACAAGTTATGAATTTTAAGCAAATTGACAAAGCAAAAATTGAAAGGAATATTTTAAAATATCTGCAGCACCCAGTGACAGAGAATGTTTTAAAGCTTGGGACCCCAAATCCTAGTTAGGGATGGACATTTATGTGGAGTGTATAAAATGGTAAAACAATGTTATAACCCTTTTGTGGTTATATGTGAAAGAGGAGACTCATTCCAGTACGGCATTGGAATTGAAGCTTTTCTCTTTCCATGTTCCCTCTATGCTCTTTCCTCGCTCCCCATCTTAAAAGGATGACCTGGCAGCTCTGAGAAATCTCAGCTTCTTTCCAGAGTGTCCAACTGGAAGACAGCTATAGGCTCAATAGTTTGGTGTTGGGATAGTTACAATTAAAAAGACATTTTAGGTTAAAAAAAGGCTTTCTGGCTACATATATTTTCAGGGTCCCCATTTAAACTAAAGTGTTTTTTGAACAATTCATAATGTTCACAGGGATACAGTTGGATACTATCAGCCAAACATCAGATGGATTCAGAAGGTACTGGTAAATGGGAGGTATCTATTTTGTAGCATTAGTACTGTGTTAGCAAGAAGTATTTTCCACCTGCTTTAGTATAGTATAGTATAACCAGAAAAACATAATATGAATCTAGATATGCATATTTTAGCACACGTCTAACCTCAGTGAAATTGTGCAGAAACAGCTGAACCAAATCTCTGATAGCTCAGAGTTTTATTCTTAGGTTTTAAAAGAGCAGGGCTGGCTCATCTCTCAGGAATTTATTGTGGACTTGCTCTTATGGATCCAAAAGCAAACTAACTTCTGAGTGCTGTGCCATCCATCTTCTATATGCTTTTTAGTACTTAATCCCGGGCTTTCCTATGTTTTTGCCCACCAAAATCAATTACTACTCTGAAACCATCTCCTTGAGAAGTTGAACCAGTTAGGGTCTAGTCTGATAATAGGAGAAGAGCACATGTTTTGCTGAGAAACCAAATGGTCTTTACAAACAAGGCAGCTTTTTGTAGGTCACTCCAACTCAGCATTCCAAAGTCCTTAAGTTAGTCCCTAGCCAGCTCCCTATTTCAGTAGGCAATGAATCCTTCAGATCCATCCTTCAATGAAGTCTTACCATCTTCAGTTTATAAATAGTTTTTTAAGATTAGATTTAGATTTTTAAGAACCTATTTTCAGTAGGATCACTTCTATGAATTGAATATGTGTTACTGATTGGAGATGGTGTCCTGTCTTCCTTCAGTACATATGTCTCATTCTCTTCCCAGACTGTGACCTTCACTGTCATTGATATGCAAAAGTTATTTGATTATTGTAGTATGCTCTTTTTCATGTACTATATATTCCACAAGAGAGTCAACATTTATTGTTAGTTGACCAGACATTATCAGAGCTTAGTTATATCCTGTTAGTTTTGCAAATCAGAAGCTGAAGCATCAACAGAAGGAGAAATTTGTCTATGGTGTCAGAAGAAGTTATCAGTCACCTACAAAAATAGAAATCAGCCTTGTGTCTGACATTATTATGTGTATTATGTGCTAAATGGAAATGACTTTTTTTTTTTTTCCCCTCACTCCCCACAAAAAAAAAATAGGAGCCTTATTTTTTTTCTTCAGTAATTCTTTTTTTTTCAGCATATGTGAAAATTGAAACCTGCAGATGCAGTTTAGTATAGCATTATCTGTGGTCTGTCTTTGGCCATGATATTGTGGCTGAGTTTACTATCCCATGCATCTTTTAGACATGTATTTACTTTTTTAGGTTTTCAGTGTTGGAAACAGGCATAGTATGGATGAAAATTGGCAGAAAAATGTGAAAAGCTTCAGGATTTTAAGTCAGGTGGCAGAACATTCTGGAAGCTTCTGGCATGCCACAGATGGTATGTATAAACTGTTGTGGCAGGAAATCTCTGCCAGGAATCCCATGGAGTTTATTTCTAAAGTAAACTTTTTAAAAATAGGCAGAATATTAAAACAGGAAAATAATCAATATAATGTGAAAGCATTTTAATATGTGATTGGTTATGTAGTTCCATATAGCTCCATACTTTTTCTGTTCCAGTTATTTCAGATTAGTATTCTGATTGGCCTAATTCCACCTTGTGAGTTTTATACTCTCCCAAACACAAATCAGGTTCTGGTCTGGGGGAGGCAGAGGTGAACTAAATAGCAAAGTTGGAGATACTTGCATTTTGGCAAAAGAACCATGGATAGGATTAAAGAGCAAGACTATAGTTTTACATTTTTCTATATTATAGACTTGTGAATGAATTAGAGATTTTTAGAAATTTTAAATAAGAAATGTGTATTTTTGTAAGAATATTTGTGTAGAAATTAAAATATATTTCTTATATTAGTAATAGTAATATATCAGGATAAGGATATTCTTATATATAAGATATGTCCTCTATTAAATGATATTCTTCCTTGTATTATGCTACATAGTGTGAACATGATTTAAATTGCATTGGCAGAAGGATTAGGAATTAGATTTATTTTAGAAATTTTAGAAATTTTAAATAAGAAATGTGTATTTTTGTAAGAATATTTGTGTAGAAATTAAAACATATTTCTTATATTAGTAATAGTAATATATGAGGATAAGGATATTCTTATATATATGTCCTCTATTAAATGATATTCTTCCTTGTATTATCCTACATAGTGGAACATGATTTAAATTGCATTGGCAGAAGGATTAGGAATTGGATAAGAATACCCATTTATCTAACACCAACATTGCAGCAGGGATATTTTTCCCTCATCTTTATTTTTTTTAATGAAGGAGCAAATGTTTTTTAGAGAATAATCTTCAGCTGAAAAATTTCCATAAACACAGAACAAACTGGGTTCATACACAGTCTATGTGAGATATTGGCAAACGTGGTTATGTTTTTGGGGAATATTGCCCATATTTTAAAATCCCTTGAACTATAATACATGGTGTTTTGCAAATCTCAGCTAACCATTGATATTTTGAGAAGAAGCCTGTATCAATAAAATTTATGTTAGGTCTTTAGACACTTTTAATTTTATTATTAGCTGGAGAAGTAAGCTATAGAAATGTCAATCAAAATGTGTATTTTTAAAGCCATAAAGGGATTCCAAGCAGTGATTCATCTCTTCATAATGATTCCATTGTATGCTACTGCAAAAATGTAAATCCTGTTTTAGCTAGTTTAAAAACTAGCTAAAGTAGTCTGTCTATCTCCAAACAGGTCTAAATAATAAGTTTCAAAAAACTTAGTTCTCAAAATTAGAAGAGAGTCACCTTTTTTACTAGTATTAGTAAAATGCATCCTTTGGGATATATCCTGTCCCCTTTGAAGTCCCATTGAATGCATCTGTATTTTCTGCAGCATTTGGAGGGGAAGTTTTACTCAGAATTTCATTAATCATAAAGGAGGACAAGCTGAGGTCATCTGAGCTAATTTGATTGTCTCTAAAAGCAATGCATCTGTTGAATTTTGAATGAGTTTTTTCCCCTCTAAACTTCAAACATTCAATTTGATGAAAGAGCTTTCTATTATTATTTCTTTAAGGTCAAATCACAGTGAAGTCAGTAGCAAAATTCAATGGGGTGCAGGTGGGACTTTTTGTGAGTATTTATGGATCTGTGCTGAGAATTAAATTATAGGCTGAATAGAATAGTTTCTGCGATCGGACAATGTAATACATGTGGAATTAATTCTGGAGAAAAAGAAATCTGGATATGAAAGAAGGCAAGTAAAATTTTCTAGGCTGTGTTAGAGAACATAACCTATAATTCCTTTAAAAATGGACACAAGAAAGCCTGTTAAAGAGTTTTGAGTGTGTAAAATATGCATTACTGAGATAACATATGGAGTTAAGATAGTGGAACAACTTGACTAGTTACTAATAACATACAATTACCAGCAATCACATATTGTTTACGAGGTGTATGAGTGCTATGCCCTGCATAGTTTGCCATTGTTGGTGTTGCAGAATGGAATGGAGTAGGGAAAAAAAAACCCACAGAACTATAGTTGTATGGTTGCAGTAACCTATAGTCGTTATATAGTTAGATGTAGTAACCCTGTAATTTAGTCTAATATGTCATTTGAGGTAAGTCTATATGTGAAGCCATATTTTTTGTTTTAGCCTCAAGACTGTTAGACTTCTATGCAATTTTGTTGTTGTACCTTTCCACTTCCATAGCAACAATTTAGCTATTCTCAGCTCATAGGAGTTTTGAGAAAATCAAATTCCATCTGTTTCTGCCAAATGAAGGAAACAGAATGAAGATCTGAATAAAACTTCACTTGTTAAACATCACTTGTTTCCATTCCTAGGTTGGTTAAGCAAACTGATGTCTAGTTGTGTTGCACAAAGTAAATAAACTGCCCTACTAGCAAGAAGTATGCATGGTGGCTCAGCAAATTATGGCTACAAAGCTGCGAACGCTATAAACTTTTTTTTTTTTTTTTTTTTTGTAGGACATTTGACTTTTTCTTCTGAATGAAAGAACATGACATTCTCATTTGTCACTTTATTACTTTAAGAATGCAACAATTATATTTGCTGGCGAGAAACTAGTCGAGTTCTCTTCAGTTATCATGGGAAAAAGCTGTCAATCTTATATGAGAGGACCTGGAATGAGCTGCTGTAAAGTCTCATATGTATATTAAAGACAGAAGAAAGGAGGGAAAAATCCCTTGGATATATCGTATGCTTGTGTATGCTCACTGTGGTGAGTTCAACTCTCTGAAGAGGGAGTATCTTTAAAATACTGAATAAAAAGACTGACCTTTGCTTAGCCTTCAAGAAATACCTACCTTTTTTTTTTAAATTTGGGACATACAGAATAGATCATGGTAGCAATCAGCAGATTTTGCATAGTGAAATCGATATTTTACTTGCAGAAACTACTCTGCTTTCATTCAACCCATGAATATTTCTTAAAGACAATTTATGGTCAGTGCTACAGAATCAGCTTCTAACCCTCACATTACACAGTAAGAATGCTGTGTAGGAACTCTAGTTAAGTCTCAGTTGAATAATATGTAAAGAATACATCAGAGTAAGTTTTATCATAACAAAAATTGGCAAAATGTATTGCCAGCATCTCCTTATACTCTCATCTCTCCAAACTCTTCCTCTTTCTCTTGTCTCCGTTTTTCTATAGCATATTGTTATTAAGTGTTTTGGGTTCCCACTGCTAAGACTTCAGAGAAGATCTTATATCTTTGTATTTGCTATGAATTATTCCATCAAGATGACATGGTCTAAGTTCTCTTGTCTGGAGGAATGACTAAGACTGATCTGTAATATAAGTATTTCTTCAGGAAACTTTTAGGACATCTCATGCTGTCAGCACCTTTTGCTTCTTCATGGGCATTTTTTTCAGAAAGTCCTCAGTAGCTCAGTGATACTGTTATGGGATGGTCTTTGTCATTTCACCAACTTTTCCATTATTTTCAACATCAGGAAGGTAGACCACAAATTCTGTTTCTTTTATATGTTTAGAAAACTGCCCCTTCAGTGAATTCAGTGAAAACTGTGAAAACTACTTCCCTCCAAGACCCTGACAAAGCAAGAATTTTGGATATGACCTACTAAAGCAGGGAACTCTTCAATGTCCTGATGAAAGAAGCAAAGGAAACTTGGGAAATTCGGATGAAATTTAGGACGGACCCATTCATCTCTTTTTACTGACTGTTGGGTGTCTCTGCTCTTTGCCAATGATAAGAATGGAAAATCAAAACACACTCTTATCACCAAGCCAGTTCAGCAGGCCCATCCAATTCCTGCAGCTGCTCTCCATTCAGAGCTGATCAAACACCTCTCCTTTCACAGTTTCTCAAATGCCTCCACCTCAGCATTTCAAGTAACTCAAGCTGCTTCCTTTTTTTTGCCTGCTTTCCTACTTGCCTGCCAAACCCACAAAACCTTAACTAAGGACTTCCCAGTCAATCATCCCGCCTCTTTGGAGGTCTGATTAGTATTTGCAGCCTATGTTCAGGAGCAGGCTGAGTCTGGTGCAATTTATTCGAAGAGGGATGAGGGAAAGGAATAATTTAACAGAAGAAGTCTTGTTTCTATGCTGCAAGATATGTTATCTCTGTGAACAGTGAAATCTTTTGAGATTGTTAAAGAGTTTTTCACCCAGGAACTTGAGATATACCATGTCATTTGAGATTGTTACAGCTTGCCTCCCCTGTAGTGCCTGAGAAACTGGGTAAATTAGCCTGCACCGGAGCTTGAGACTGCTGTGCTGAAACTGCCACTCTGATGCTGATAGTTTACAGAGAGCTCAGACATACCTGCAGCCTCTTCAGACATATCAGCTTAGGCATGTCCTTCATCTTTCTAATCCCATACAGCACGGACAAAGTGTTTTTGGAGGAAGGTGAAAGTCTTCTATAACTGGTGCTCTGGGGCCTGTGTCTTATGATTCCAAAGACGAATCAAACAGTTCTGTTCTGTTTGGCCAAGAGATCTTGGGCTGAATTGCTGTTCCCCAGGTAACACCAGAGGGTTGAGATGTTCTGCATCTATGCTGGTGGTGCACCAGGGATGGGGAGACCCACCACAAACTGCTTCTGGGTAGAGTAAGGCCTGTCCAGCTTTACCTGCTGGACACTGTTGAGCAAGAAGCAAGCAACAAGACACCTGGCTTTAAAAAAAAAGGGGGGAGGGGGAGGGAGGAGAGAGATTTAGCTTTGGTGTCTAGTGTGATCAGCTTGCCTACTGAAAGATTTGATGTAATTTATTGATGCAATCCTAGTTTATCTAATAGTCCTACTAAAATTATACTTTAGTCATCTAAATGTTTTGTATAGCCTGGTTTTAGTGTATTTTTTTCTTAGAAATCAGACTACAGAAAGTTGATAATACCTGATTTAACTCTAAGACAGCTATCAGAGCAAGGTACGCAGACCTGCTGCTGCCTGTGGCAGTTTCAGGTGCTGCTCAGTGAACTCCAGAGAAGAGCAGCTGTGGCAGTGGTACTGCACCTCGTCACAACCACATGTAGCAGAACCTGGCTGTTGCCTGGTAACAGGAACTTCTTTTATTTTTTTTTTCTTTTTTCCAGAGGTTTAGCAAACAGCTGAGGCAACCAATTTGAGAAGCACATGATTTGAGAAGTGCAAGCAATTGTTGAAGGCAGGAGGAAAAAAAAAATCTGGGTTTTTTACTTGGATGCAGCAAAAGCCAATGCAAGAAAAGGAATGGCAGGGAAGAGAGGCAAAGATGAGCAAATAGTAGACTCATT
Organism: Crypturellus tataupa; assembly: GCA_034781795.1. Classification (NCBI taxonomy): domain Eukaryota; kingdom Metazoa; phylum Chordata; class Aves; order Tinamiformes; family Tinamidae; genus Crypturellus; species Crypturellus tataupa. Next base: position 408,163 of record JAWLRI010000576.1, on the reverse strand, counting down.
AATTAAAGGCTGGAAGCATCCACTTTTTAGTGCTTATGAGCAATGCTGTTTGATTACATTTGCTGATCCAGAAGCACTTTCAGAAAATTATTTGTATGAATATTTTTATTTACTTTCAGAAAATTATTTGTATGAATATTTTTATTTACTTTCTAGTCATTTCCTCTTGTTTGAATTTTCAGTTCAGTTCAGTTTCTCTTCCAGTCTGTTTTTTTCTCTCTTTTTGCTCTTCAGAGAGAATTTCTTCTGTTATGCCTTGTACAAAGTAAGAGCATCATTGATTTTCAATAAATGGCAGTTCCCTTGAGATAACAGGGGAACTCACTACATATGAGTTTATTGCTAGTGAGTCTGTCTGCTTGTTGCCTTGCTTCTCGTGATTCAGGTAGTAGACACTGCCTTATCTACTCATCTAGAAGATTTTTCTTCATAATAACAAAAATTACAGACATAACATACAGAAGTTCCCTCCCTCACAGAAACATGGGTAAATATTTTACAGACTGCTTATGCTGATATGAATTCTGTTTTACAGATGGAGAGAGATGTAATTGGATTGCTTAGCTTGAATTTGCCCTGTGGCAAATGTACCTAGCTTTAATTGTTTCAATGGGTCTAATCACAGAAACAAATGATTGCATGTATGTAAAGCATTCAGGTTTACTTGTGGTCACTTTACCAAGGATAGCTTAGGTAACTACACTAGATTATAGATATGAGTTATCCTGGAGAAGATGGGCTAGGGAAGATGCTAGAGAAAACTCTAGTTGTTAGTGGTTACCTATATTATATAGATTAAAATTGCATCAATTATTGCTACCTTTGTGTTTATATTTTCACTTATATTTGCACATTATATTCCACCTCCGCAACAAGTGCTGCTTCCTCTTTGGTTCCATAACACATTTCTAATAGAGATTTCCTAAAATATACTGCTAGGAGGGAAATGGACCCTAAGGAGCTAAACATGAATACAGTCACTAGTACAGCTGGCTCGTCCGAGTAGCTCCCTCTTAGAGCTGTCTTATGTTGTTATTCACACAGATATATAGCAAAATGTAGTTATTCCCACAGATAATCTAGTAGGTTTTCTTTCTCTGAGGTGATACTTACCAGCATCAGGTTTGTTTCTAAAACCTCTAGTTTATCTCTCTTCTTGTGTTTATTTCCTTCTCCTCTCTTTTTTTAACTTCCACTTTGCATGCCATTTTTTTCATGTATAAAATCGTGTTCCTGCAAATTCTTCTCTAGATAAATGATAAGGAGTGAAAAGAGAAATCAAATCTGTAAGGCTTGGAAGACTCTAACCCCTTTTCTGCATCAGCAATATTTAGGTTCATTGCCTCGCTGCACATTTATTCATCACTTTCCTAGAGCTATTTCAGTTAAAGATAATTTTTACAGAGGTCTCTTAGAAATTATTATTTTGTAACTTGAAGCAAAAGAATTGTGAAGTGCTCAAAAGTATTATTACAGGACACAATATAATTAGTGTTTTTTAAATACTATTGAAGTAAATACAGGCATTTTTTTCAGTGCGTCTGTATAACTTTGTATATTAGTACAGCTAATTTACTGTTTTTGATAATTAAAAACATGTATCTTCGGAGCATAATGCAAGTGAGAATATCAAAAATACTAATAATGTTAGGGAAAATCAAGGAGAGTTTGGTCTCAAGAATACAGTTGCAACTCTTGGCTTTCCTTCATTTGACATATTTTAGACCTAATTCAGTACCCATTGACATCTGCAAATCAGGCTTTTTTATATGCCATGGCACACCATGAACATACTCTACATGTCTCTTTTTAACTGTTTGTCCTACTCTTTCTTGGTCCAATAAAATGATACATTTGCTTTTGTTCTTTATTTGTGTCCGGAACTATTGTTCTGTAACTGTTGTTGTAGTAACAGAATATCTTTCTCAACGAATATTTCAGGGAACTTATTTGAATGGAAAGGCTTTATGGAAGAGCAGAGTCTGTCATTCGTAAACAATTTTAAAATGAATGAAATAAATTAGACAATAATTTAACTCTCCAGGGTTAAATTATGGCATTGGCTGTTACACAGATTGTTCAAAAATGTCTATCAAAACCTCTCTTAAAAACAGTGTTTCTTCCCAAATTCTAGAGGAATGTTACTAATCTTGAAAGTTTATTACAATATAAGCGTTTCTAGCAGGAACCTCTACCTGTTTATTTTCTATCAAAGAAATTTTGGTTATGTAGCAAATTCAGATTTGCACTCAGACTATATCTTAAAATGACCTAAAAATCCATAGGGATTTTATATTTCATATCTCAATATGATGAGCCAGCTGGCACAACTGATAGGCCGTTCATGTTGAGTTGTGACTCTTCCACAAGGTTTCCTGTAAAGATAATCAGTGAGTACTGAGCTGTACTCAGCTAAGATGATATCTATTTCACAAACTGCTTTCAGTATTTGGTATTAGGAGCTTATGTGGTATTTTCATCTTGCTAAATGCTGAGATTCTTTTAATGACATACAACCCAGCATTTCTGATTCTGATGAATGATCATCTACAGTAGCAACCTTTTTGTCCACCAGTCTTATAAAATATTGGGAGGCAATGGAGTGCACTTTTCTCTTGGGTTGCTAAAATAATTAATCAGAATACCGGATGTTAGGGACTATCACACTGTTGTGCATTATAGCGGCATATGTGTGCCATGAGGCATGTGGACCATGCCCTACTGCTGAGCCGCAGGCTTAGTAATAAAATGGAGAGAGTAGGAATAACTATACAAAGGAATTACTATATTATGTATATCAAATAAAATGATCACTAGAAAGATCCCCCTTATGTAACAGAATCTCCATTCTATGATATATAGGGCTGTCCAGAGCATATATATAACCATAATATAATAAGGGCTAGGTTCATAGGAAGATATTTTGGATGTGTCTTGAAGAGGAAATGTAGATATCTCTTCACCATAGGTAATACTGGACTTAGGTGTTTGCTGGTGCAGTGGAGTTTCACATAGACCTTGCAGCATAGGTAAGAGCAGTAGTGCAGATGTGCTACTGTAAAGACCTTCCTTTCAGCAGTCCTGCCTTGGGTGAAGTGCTGCCAGGGAGGGTTATGTTGATTCTGGGCCTGCAGGTGGCACATAAGGGCCTTCTTTACGTTGTACTTTGTATTTTATTAGCATGTTGATTTTGCTACTTTAAGTACCATGTGGTCTTAACTAGCACATTAGTCAGAAATGTAGCCATATGAGTAAATTTGCCAATCCCAGGACTACATAAACTTCTGTCAGTAGAGGGCCTTGGCCACATATGCCTTTACTTCTGAACATGCCTTTCATATGGGGGCAGTCAGAGCAGTTCCACTTAGCATTAAATATCCATAAGGCCCGTGGGTGAAAAAGAGAGCGAACAACTTGATTCTACTTCAGGAGGCCAGAGGCTGGGGCATTTAATTGTGATACAAGACATTTATTATCTGATAAAGCCTGTGATATGTTCAGGCTCTTATTGCAGTGACAGAACTTAAGGTAAGATCATTTTAACTTTCTAGGAGTTATTTGTGTATAGTATGCACTCTCTGTCAGTGCTAGGCTTGGAATTACACTTGCCACTTCATGTGCACAGCCTGTTCTTGCCTGTGGTTGTGGGAGCCTGCATCAAACACTGTGCATATGAAATTTGTTTTCTTGCTTTGGATGTGGAGAATTCTTGTCTTTAACACCAACCAAAAAAATCTATTTTTTTCTTATTTTTTAATTAAATACTGCTATCCTAATTGCTGTCCACATATTTCATAGATTATATGCTACAGGGTAAAAACTCAGTGGAAATGGATTTCTGGAGATTTCCTATAGATTGACAGACACTCTTTCATCAAACTGGTGATGCAGTGACACTTGTGAATTTGTTAAATGAAGTGAGTTTGTTGAGGATCTTTAAGGATGTGAGAGCATATTAAATTGGCAGTTCAAGGGTTCAGTTCAAGGCTGTAGGTCAGTAAGTACTTAATATGCTTCAGTTGAATGATTCTGCCTGTATTCTGCCATTGCCTTTCCCTAGCTAGTCTTTACCTTAGCAGAAAAAGCAGTTGACCAAATGGGAACAGCTCGACAATGAGATAGGACATTTTCAGGAGCTTACACTAGGAAACTAACTTGTGACCCACACGTACACATATCCAAACCCAAAATAGTAAATATGAACCAAAAACTCATAAAATCAACAATTTACCTCACTAGATATTCTAGGAGAGAAAGGAAAAAAGAAAAAAAAAAAAAGCAATTTCCAGTCCTTTGTAAATAGCTGGAACTTGGTTGTGTGACAGCAGAGGGGGCAGGCACTATAGAACCAAATGGATGAATAAATGTTATTTCCTGCATTTTTTGGGGTCCAGGTTCATAATTGTTTACAGTGTTATGACTGTGGACGCTTTTCCTGCAAATGCTCACATTGATATGTCCAACCAGTGAAGCCGATGGGTTGCTCAGTCTGAAGGCAGTGCGCGCTGCCAGTAGGCCTTCTGGTCATCCACAAAGCTGGGACCTGAACACTGGACTCAGGTGATACTGAGTGAAACTTCTGACTGCCAGGAGGTGGCAGCATTGATGAAGAAAACGAGTAGAAAATATGAATTATAGTATATATTGACACACATGCACATATATATATACGCACCTAAATTTTTTTCTCTTTGATTGTAGCAAGTAAATGGCATGGCATTAATTGAATCGGAATTCTTATCCTGTCTTTTTTGATAAACAAATCATTGTGTTTAACATTGCATTATTGTGAAGTGAGGCAGGATTTTTCTAAGGCGATCATGAAGGTGGTCATTCAAACATGTAGCATTTACACCAAGTTTATTTTTAATAAACGTAATTATTAAAATGGCATGTCTATTGCAAGCAGACCTTTTTTCACATCAGTGTCTCTTAGATTCACGGTAGCCCAGGCTCAGTGTGCACATACTGCACACAGCAAGCTCTCTGTTGGGCATGACTGATGTGTCTGTCTGGACTGTGATGTGTTTGGCCTTGTCAATTCACAACCTGTCAAAACTGAATGTTGAAAACCTGGAGTTTTCTCTGAGAAATTCTGCAGGAGAGATCCCTGTGCAGATTTGTGCTGTAGTTCACCCTCAATCTACCAAACATAGATTTGTGTGTGAACAACATGCAGGTAAACAGAGTTTACATTATTTTGCTGTGCAGAATATATGTACTTGAAGATCTTGAAGCATCAAACCTTCATATTTTTGACTGAGGTGGATGATCAGTGAGTACTAACTTGAGGTTATATGCATGTTGAGCATAACTTTTCTTGTAAAGAAAAATCCATAGTATCCATATGACAGTTTGCCAGAAATACATATAAAAAATGAGCAGCACAATTCCTGTGTTCTCCTCAATTTGAAGAATCTTATTTACACTTCAGAGCTTATGGTATGGCCTATTCTCTGCACTTGCAAGCTACAGAATAACTGGCAGTGCTGGGACACTAACCTTGTGGTACTTGTCATTTGTTATTCCCTGATTCTTTTTTATGCTATTTATTTCAGCATTGCCAGGAAAGGAGATGCTTGGTTACCTTACACCTATGGTGTCATTTTTTCCCTTGGATACAAAAGATTCATTAGGCAGAAATTTCCTTATTTTTTTCATTGTATCATTACTCTATTTTCATGGTTCAGACCATGTATTTTACGGTGCAACTTTTTACAAAGATGTTATCTTGGAAAACTATTTTTCTGCAAAGGTTCACCTGCAAATTCACTGTGTTGCAGACTGCTTGGAAGACAAAAACTAATGAATTTAAATTAAAAAAAGTCTAAATGCAGCTGTCTTTATTATTCTAATTAATATTTTTGATCTACCTGCTTTATTTGCTTATGTTGGTTGGTAAAGAAATATATGGTACTGTCTTCTTTCCTTTCTTTGGATAGTGATTTCTTTGCTTTTTATAAAGCTGACCTTAGGTCACTAGTCGCATGTTTTTTGTTATTTTGTTATCTCTGGAAGAAATGACTTTTTTTTTTTTTTTTTTTTTTCCCTGCAACCTCTTTGCATTTTGCTTTCCTCCTTTCTATCAGAAGAAAATAAGAAGAGTTCCTCTTTTCATCTTTGTCCTGCTGCTTCTCCCTGCAGAGTTTCAGTCTTGGATATCACAGACGACAGGCTACATTCTTTACACAATTTCATTCTGGTAATCTCAGAAGTTCACAATAGTGTAATTAAAAAGAGCTGGACTTCATGTCTGTGTGACAGCTAGTTCTTCCTTACCTTCTCTCTGATATCCCTGATTGCTGTATTTTGACTCGTCATATTATTTGAGTAATATACCAGAAATTCCTAAATGCTAGTCTCATAAACATCTACAATTGTGTGAGAAGTGATAAAGGGCGATAGGTAAGAATAATAAGGAACTTATTTTATGAGAGAGGGACCCCAATCTTTTAAATAAAACATAAACTATTGATAACATTTTTTCATCTCTTTGCAGGTATTTGCATGACCATGTGAAAAATGCAATCAGATTTTGTCCTCACTGTTAAGTCCTGTGTCAGTTACCATCCTAAGAATTCTTGTTTTTATTAGTCTTTCAGAAAACTCATTCTTAAAACTAAAGAATCTTGCGAACACCTTTTGTTCATATCACCCATTAGTTTTGCTGGATGTTTTTTCCCTGCGTGCAACTTCTTTAAGCATTATACTCTGGGTTATCAGCATTTGCAGAAGACTTTTTTTTTTTAGGGGGTCTGTGTGTGTGTGTGTGTGGGGGGTGTGGTTTTTGCCCCATTTTCTGCTCAAATCTTGATATTCTATGTCTTTGCTTTGTTTCTTAGCATTGAGGTGTACATATATTGATGGTCTTTGTGTCTACGATGGAGACCAAAGTTTTGGATTTTTTCCATTTGTGTATTGTTGAGATATTTTTTATGCTCTGTCTTCTTACCAGAGAGGATCTTTAATAACATTATAACTTCTTTAATAAGTTTGATTCCATAGCATCTGGAGTTTGAAACTTCACCAACTTGCTCCCTGGCAAGTAGAACATTTCTTTTCCTTCATGGATTCTATCCTCTTCATTGCTGCTGATGGGAAGGGGAGGAGTATCAAATAATTATTTCATATCAAAACCCTTCTACGCAAGGATAAAATGTTGTTTTGTTTCTCCATTGTTTCTCCATTCAGTAGCAGCTGAACAGAGGAAGACATAATCAGCTGATCGGTGCCTTGAAAAATTTATTTTATGATCTTTATGCTGTATTATATTTAGCTTTTTAATCACTACTGATGTGAGGTCATGGTCATGATACAGTTGAAATTCCAGCGGCATTTGAATAAAGTACACTTCAGGTCCTTCATGCTAATCAGGGCATAAGTAGGTGCCTGTGGAAATCTGTTTAGCACTCCTGAGTTACGTGGTTATGTCAGTGTGCGTGACAAGCCAGTTAGGCAACTCGGATTGTGAACTCTTCTTTGAACTTACTTTTTCTCCCAACTTTTAGATGGTGGTAGTTCAAAGGCTATTTGCAAACTGAATATAGAAGTCCATTATAGGTGGCTTTCTGACAGTAAACTCTTAAGCATCCACCTTCCCGATTTCTACTAACCGAGCTGGGTTTATATTAAATGTCTTATCCCATTAAAAATGATACTAAAATCCTCCTGGCCTTGGAACTCTATTCTAATCAGCATGTAGTAGTAAAGTTTTAAAATTAAATTCCTCCTGGAATTAAGTCCATCAGTAGTGTTATGTTTAAAATTAATTAACATTTCAAGCCATCAGTCCAAATGTTTCAGTGAGCTTTTCATGCTCTAACTATTGTGTGTGCCTAATTAGATTTTTATGGATTTTCTTCTGATATTATGTTTATAATCTTATCAAAGCTATATATTGTGTCCTTGTAAGCACTTATTCAGTGCTATAAGTCATGAACCACCCTTCTTTGTAATAGGCTACTTGTATGGTAGTCAACGTGTATTGAATTGCATCCGTAACTAAGGAATTCAGTTTTTAGGTTATAAAATCAGTATTTTTAGAACTTGGATTACAGGATATGAACAATTATTTGAAAATTCCTAATAATTCCTAAAAAATAAAATTATTTTTAATGAACATTTCGTATCAGATTATACACAATTTGAGTCATTTTGGAAATAAATTACTATGATGGAGAAATACGAATAGGCACGTCATAATAAAAGTCTTACAGTTTTCAGGTTAGCAACATATGTTAACCAGTGGAAACCTTAGTTTGAACAAGGTGAGCAGAAATATTCTAAACTAGTCACTGTGCTAAATTGCCCATTTCTAGATGGTGCTGGAACTATCATAATTGCTGCAAAAGAACAGCAGTGAGAAAATATCCTTATAAAGCTGTGGCCTGTGTAAAATAAATAGACTTATTATGGTACAGAAATTATGTGGTTTCTTCTATGGGCATAATGTTGATTTCTTTTTTTCTTGTAGAAGTGGTATGTGATCATGTTTCATAAAAATATCAGTTTTGTGTAGACTTTTGGGGAGATGGGTTATGGTTCAGTTCTAAATCTGAGCTGTTCTATGATTGATTTCTTTCTGATGAGTTACAGAGTGAAGAGGAATGTATGTTTTTCTATTCTTGTTGAGCAAGTTACAGATGAAGTATTTTGATTTTAAATTATGACATCCCCATCTCTTATCCCAGGTACTTATACCCTGGGGCAGTGAATCATGGCTATCTGCATTTTTGTTTAATGGCAGCTCTCATTTTTTTCATTCAAGATAATGTATGGGATTCTTGTTTTTGTGAAAAATCTTTACCCCAGTGTTGCACAGTAGCTCTCTCCTATAAAGAGGGATGTGTCCATTCTCTCTGGCAGTTGGCTACCCTGTGATGCTGTGGAGGTAAAGATCAAATCCCCAGAGCTCTGGGATCGCAGTCTAGAAATGGCTCAGGTGTTCTGATACTAAAGGAATTGATCAGCCTTTTGTGGAGGTGTAAAAACTGTTGTAATTGAATATGTGGGTTAGTTAGGTTTATGGTTCCCATCCTTGCCTTCCATCTACTCCATTTCTACCTGCAAGGTTAACCAGTTGTGTGTGTGTGTGCATCTGCTCCAGCTATTCGTTGTGGTTGTTACGTCTGGAGTGCTTGGAGGCCACAAGAAGCACACAAGCAGAGACATGCTATGGAAGTGAATACAGGAATACGTGGACTTTGCTGAGCTGTTTATGAAGCTTGTGGGTCAGAGGCTCAGTGGTAGCAAGTTTGTCAGCCTGGCAGGGTGGTTTTGACAGCAAGTGCACTTTCATCTTGACCCACATGAGTTCTGATCATGAGGCCAGCTGGAGATAGCCACCCATCTTCTCTGAAACTTGTGTTCAGAAGCAGCAGTGATTTTTACTTAGTTGGGTGGAGAGCTTTTCTTAACACCATTCCTTAGTTGCAGGGGTGTAAGCGGCATTTGGTTTACCTAGTAGACTTACAGGCCTCCCAAAGTTGACATATATTTATTCTGCTAGGCTTTGACAGGTTTAGACATAAATGTTATTAGGAACAAATATCAGGACTGTGTTTTCTGGTTTGCTTTGGGGTTTTTTCAGCCCTATATTTTCTGCATTCCTCCCTTTGTCCTTCACTGCTGATTTTAGCTGTTTCCTACTACTAGCTGGCAGCAGCTTCTCTTAAAATAATACCTTGCTATCTTGCAGAGAAGCGGGAGGGATATAATGCTCAGACTGCTAAATTTCTCCTCTCTTGGAATGGGTGCTGCCTAAAGTTAGACATGTTACCAGAATAACCAGATCTTGACATTTATGAGCCTTCAGATGTTTTGTGCTTTTACACAAGGTATTTGTTTTTGTTACTGGAAGCTAAGTTTCAAGCTTTTACGGTTTTGCAAAGAAAAACCTGAAAATATCACTTAAAGTCTCAAAGATCATAAGGCAACTATGAAAATCTTCAGCTGTTTTCTAAAGCTTAAGGCATTGGACCATGGTTTGAAGACTTGGGAAAGAAAAGCTTGGCCTGGTCTTGCTTCTCTCAGCTGTTTGCTGCTTTGCGGCAGGTAGGTCAAGCTTGAGAACTCCGTGGCAGGAATCCCTAAGCTTTTCCTAGGGGTGTAGACAGTGCGGAGTAATGGTACACTCAGGTTTTGAAGGGAATCTGTAACACACTGCTACCCTTCCAAACAGTATTGCTGTGACCATATGATAAACTGTGGTGACTTGTGGTAAGTGCACGTCTTTCCCACCTCTGATTTCCTTCTATCTACCTTCAAGCTCTACTCTAAATATTTTGGTTTTTATTTAGGATACTGAGCACAATCGATAATTTCTGCTTAGCTTAAACAAAACAAAGCTTTTATTTGACTTTGAAAGTCAAATAAATGAAGAAAGCACACCTCTATCATTAAGCTTCTTGTTGTATTTCATGACACAGTGATGCTTCTGCACCTAGTTTTTCTTTTAAAACATAACATTCATGGAGAAAATATTATATTGGTTTTAGCCATCTAGTTTGTGGGTTTGGATGATGCTAGTAGAGAGCATACCTTGTTTTTGAAAGTCTGAGCCTCTAAAACAGAATAGTGGAACTATGTGCAAAGCTGGAAAGACAGGCCTGAATTTTCTAATTTAGTGAATGGATTCTTGGTTAGGTATCTGTCAGGTTTAATACTTTTTTGTACATCCTGACTGATTTTTTTTTAACAAAACTTTTTTTGTTATAGTTTTGACTGCTTTCCAGGCAGGCTCTTTGCAAGGATACTTTAAGGATACTCAATGCTAGTAAATACATTAAAGACAAAACCTTACGTTTAACTGTGCACTGGAACTGGAGAACTACCAACAGTTGCTCCACAGAGAGCAGTAATTGAGGTTGCTTGTATTCATTATGTTCATTAATAATTATTAACAAATTATTATTAAATGTATTATCATTAAGTAAATCATCTTGGAAAGGGGAATTAATCAAAGTTTACTGGAAACTGGGAATTTCATTATTCTGTTCTTTCTTAACTCTGCTTTAATTGTGTCATTAATGAGTATCTCATTGACGAAATAGTTCAAATTTCTTCATTGCACATTAAAAATAAAAAAAAAATAAGTTTGATATACTTTGGTATTTTTCATCACTTGAGCTGAATGGTTGAGACAGAACCCCCATATTTTATCATACCTTTTCAGTAATACTGTTAATAGAGTGACAAATGGCAAACTAATACCACCATATAATTACAACCCAGTACTTGGGTTGCAGCCTCTTGAAGACAAAGTATATTTTGTTTCACAAAGAGGATGTAGCCTTCCTTAATAACTTATTTTAATTATGTGATCTATATATACCTTTGTCATTTTTAAATAGGATTTTTCACTATTTATAATGTATTAATTGGTATTTATTAATCATCTATGGCATAAACTTCCTGTTTCAATCTAACCCATTTTGGTTAATTATTATCAGTTATTTTCATAGAACTGGCGAGATGATACAGGACAAATTAATCTTGTGTACTACTTCTTTCACTCTGGTGCATTTCTTAGCAAGCACAGACTGTAAAAAGGCATCTATCTGAAGCATAAAATAAGTGCCCTAGAAACTATACAGAATCTGCTCACTTATCCATTTTTGGCCCTGAGCATTACCAGATAAGATTATGAACAAATTTAACAGCTACCTTTTCTCATTCCTCCTTCCACCTCAGAATCTCACTTTGAGCAAGCTACAGAGATATTATTTAACTTCCACTCATGTCAGGCCTCTTTGTAGGATAGTGCCAGGGTTATTTTATGAGAAAAATATTTAGGTTAAATGCTTAAAATTTACCTTGGCTGTATGCACGTTCTTTTGATCAGGAATCACCTTGTGTGCAAGCTGACATCTACACAACTTTTGCATCACAGTGGAAGAAGAAATCTTTGATCTGCCTTTAATTTATTGTTTCCCAGAGTTTTCACCAAGCATCCTTGCCATTCCCTCTTGTGCATACTGCTCTGCAGTAAGCAACTGAATTAGGGTTCGACTGCTCTGTTTTTGCCTTAAACAGTAAAAGTGCCTGCCATATCTTATTGGCAGTAGAGCTCTTCTGGACAATTGGATGCAGAACTGAATCTGGAAGGAAAGAAATAAATGAATATGATGAGAGTACTGTTAAGAAGGTTGATGAAAAGATAGATTAGTCTTAGTCTAGTGGGGGGGAAAAAAGACACTGATATTGAGGAATAGCCTGTGAAACCAGGACAGATGAGAAAATGTTTGAAGGGTAATAAATGGCAAGGAGTACTTCTTAAAAATAATTTATTATCTTAAAAGAAATATTGACTCACATGTACATAAAAGTAATGAGAACTTCATAAACAAGAGCAAGGACAGGACAGATGCAAATTTAGATATCTGAAATAATTTATCTGGCTAAATACTTCTAGTAACCTTTGCAAAATCTGAAAGCATTATTCACGTACTAAAAGGAAATCAATCCCTCAGTTTGAAAACTTTTAGCCTTACTGTGCCTCACAGATTAGCTGAAGAATAACTAAAAATCTTGTGGCATAAGCTCAGAGAATCTCCTATGAAAATTCAGTAACTCAGGAAAAAACTTTCCTGGTTACTTTGTCTCACTCTGTATCACTTAAAATCTTCCCAATAGCCAAGTTGTTATGTCCCCATGCCAGTATAGCCTCGTTTTGACACTTGATTGTTCTAAAAATAGAACCCTCATTAGTTTTTCTTGCAAGATCAGATATGGTGAGCTGGAATATAATCTTGTGCCCACAGCCAGGAAGACTCCTTCTAGCATCTTGAGAGCCAAGAGAAAAATATTAACTTAAAAAGCGATACATTAGTGAGTTTTGAAATGTCTTTGTATTTTGTATTTGTCATTTATGTCTCTGTCCCTGTCATGGAAGCTGCTGTTGAAATCTTTCAACATCAACACTCTGCCATTTAAAACTTACCCTGCCAGCATGCCATCTGTTTTGATCAGGGAACCACTTTCTACGTGAGCAGACTCCTACACACATTGCACTTTACGAGAGAAAAATGCATTTGCTGAAAAGTAAAAAATCTAACCGTCTCTTAAAAAGCAATACTCCTTGACTCATTTTTAAAAGATCGTCTTAAAATTAGATAAGTATGTTTTTTGCCCTCTCTCCTGTGGTTTTTGATTTCTAGGCAATGGAAAAAATCAGTGAAGATCAAACTCTTCTTGTAATTGTGTTTTGCACCCTGAAAGCTGGTTGCACGTGTTGGTATGGCTCGAGGCAGGGCAGGGATATGTGCCTTTGATGACTTTCCTTCTATGAAGTTAGAAAAACATGATTCTTCTCTGCATTTCTCTTAGAGTGCACTGGAGATTCATTTTCAACAGATTTCTAGTTGTGTGAAATAAGTTCTAATCTAATGCCACTTCCTATTGTTTATGGTTGTTATTAACAACAGTTGTCATTATGATAGGTACATTTGGGTGAGGTATTGGTGCTGATACTTGCTCCCCTCTCCATTGATGGGCTTTTCTGTTAAGAGCACAGCATGTTTAATTATGTTTTGCAGTCTCAGAAGCGATACTGTAATGGAGCTCAGGCCTTTGTGGGTGGAAAGAGACAAGAGAAGGAGAAGAGATGTACATCTATGCTCTACTCTGAGTCAACATGTTAATAATCAATCCTGCAGCTAGTTCTCAGCATCTTGTCCTTTTTGAGGAGTGCCAGGCTTCTTCTCCCACAGGCAGAAGAACCTGAAGTGAGGTGGTCTATCATATTGATCTCTTAATTTTTATTTTAGGTCATTTTGAGGTGCTGAATGCAGATTCTGGGAACAATTCTGTGACAAGATGCTTCATTACAAGTATCACTTGGCAACAGAGGATCACAGAAGGAAAAGTTAGCACACAGCAACTAGTGTAAATGGTAGTGGCACTGGCAGTTGCTGTTTTGTGGAGTGGAAGGCCTGTCTACAAGCCTCTGCCTGTTTTTAATTGATTCAAAAATTAACAGTAAATAAAAAACCCCCTGTATTTATGAAAGCAAAGGAGTCTCTCTTTAACTGTAATAAGCCCCAAAGAACATGCAGAGATACTCCATTATTCTTTTATCCCTTCTTTAAAACTCACATTAGGAACAGAGTAAGATCCTCCAGAAATAACAGGTTCAGTCTCCTGCCTTTTCTGAGATTGCATCATGTAATTCTTTCCATAAAGTTATCAGATTCCATCTTAAAACTGCTTACGTTCCTTGTAAAGCATCTATACTCTTCTAATGGCAAGAAACCTTGTTCTAATTCTAATTCTTTTCATCACTGGTTTATAACAAACTGTTCTTGTGCCAACATTGCCCTTTAGCTTTAATAGTTCATCTTCCTGTCTGGAATTTACCATCTAATGTAGTAACAGAGAGCATATCCCATCATTTAAGTAATCTTAAAAAACATGTACTTCAGTCTTCTCTCATTGAAGTCACTGCTCTTTCAGGCTAATCCCTGTCAGATTCACCACACTATGCAATAGGTACGAGGTGTTTTTTCCTTACAGTCTCAGTGACAGGTCCTTCTCATTGCTAGTTTTAGAGAGTGACTGATGAGGAAGGGTAACTTAGCCTATGTTTGCTTTATATTAAAGAGGAAGGGTAACTCAGCCTATGTTTTCTTTATATTAAAGTGGAATGCTACCACAAGACCCTCAGATTAGTTCTCCAGTAATCTTTATTAACACCCTCCTCCAAACAAACAAACAAAAAAAAAAACACCCAAAAGAGTGCTGATGACACAGATGAAACTCTCCATCCGCAAAAATATAAACACTTTTTAGATAGCCTCTGAAGAGTGGCCCAATGTTAGGAAAATTGTAAGGCAAGCTGTTAGTGAATTATTGTCAAGGTCAGGGAATGCACATTTATTTTTCTGGAAGTTGTATCATTATCAGTCTCTTATGATAGATCCACTTGTACTGAAAACGTAGCTAACTTACCTTGGTGAGTTTGATTTATTAATATTGCACCTGACAAGGTTGCCCGTTTGTTAGTACTTATTTTATATTTGAATAGCTTTCGGCACATAAATTTGAGGAATTGCTTTAAGTTATTTTAGCTGTTCCACATTTCAGAGAAAGCTAAACCAGAAGAGTGCTGCTGTTGATATTTCTATTTTGATACTGTCCACTTTTTATAAATTAATACAGTGCTTCTGTGAGTAGTTTGTTGTGCCTCATGACCGAATCTTATTGCAAATAGTATAGCTGCAATCCGAAAACTCAATAACTTTATCCTGTAAGTGATGAAACCTTGAAAAACAATTTATTTTAATCTCATAACGGGGCTTCAAAAAAAAAAAAAAAAAAAAAGGAAAGAAAAAGGACGTTCTATTCAAAAGTAATAAATTAGTAAACTAATTAAATGTGTTCTTCAAGGTTAAGCTGGTTAAGCTTTAGTAAAAGAATGGTGGGAAAAGGAGATATAATTATATGGTGCAGATGGAAGCAGTTCTTAAATGGAGTTAAAAATGAGGCCTTTGACTTTTTCACTGACTTCAATGGTATTACATAAGGCAGAAGAGCACAGCTTAATTATAGCCAGTATTAGCCAATATTGGCTTATCGTCTTTACAGAAGTATGTACTTTTGATGAAATGCAATTCTATAAAGAACTAAATAAAGAGAAAGCAAAATCAAGTAAAGTGAAGTAGTCTGTGTGGAGAAAGTAACCCTTAAAATTACCTGCAGGAAAAACAGGGATCGAAAGGGAAATAATGGGGATCACACAGACAGGATCACCTTGGTGTTACTTGCTGGGAAAAGAATAGCATGAAAAAAAAACATTCCTCCTGGATCTAAGAGTAATGCTACAATTGGTGACTGTTGAATTAGTCTATACACAGAACTTTATGAAAATTAGAACTAAGCTGTTTTAATTAGAAAATATCCACTGTGTAATTAGCATCGCTTAATACAAAATATGGCCAGTATATTTTATATGTAATTGAACTTCTGTAAAATTAAACTGTAATAGTATAAATAATCTTCCAGGATGAAAAGTAGGTTAAGATAAGCAAATGTCATGCTTTAAACATTGAGATAAATATTCCTTAGTGAATTAAAATATTGTGTTTTAGGCTGTTAATCTTTTCATTGAATAATAAATATGAGCTTCCCTTTTATGTAATTAATGCAGCCCATATTATTCAGTAGAGAAATGAAATGTTGAATCATACATAGAAAGTAGCTGTGAGTATTTCATTACCAAACTTAATTCAGTCATTTCTACAGACTTATGGAAAATGTTATTCACCTCTTGGGGAAAACTTTTGGCAGTGGAATGTAGTTTTGCTTGGCATATATTTTGAATTGCTTGAATCTCTGGTTAGTTAGTCCCTTCTGGGGGGCCATTGTACACAGACTGGTTGAAAACAATAGTAAGCTCTTAACAGTATTTTGTATCTTCAAAATCATATTACTATCATTGAATAGCTAATAACTCATCCTTAATATATTTTCAGAAATAGTGCTTGAGGGTAAGCTGTATTTTCTAATATTCTAGTTTTCACTAGAATATATTTCTAAAAATGTGTAATCTAATGTAATTTTATGAAATATGTATGCAAGTATGACAATTTCCAAGGGATCTCAGGAGATTACAAGTTTTATTTCATAGGCTTTTACTATATTTTCATGCAGCCATTCCTGTGGTGTAAAATAAGGACATCTCTTGAAGTATGATTATGCTCTGGATGCCCAGTGAAGCTTTTAAAATTATACCTGACATCCAGTTGCACAGATATAGATAGACATTGATTTTTATTCATTTTTCACAAAGAAAGTCCATTAGAATCAGAGAAAGAAATGGTGAATAGCATCATTTCCCTATCTTAAAAGTCACTGTCGCTAAGAAAAACTGTTACCAAAGATAATTTGGTTATTCCTCCTCGAATCTGATTTGGTTGTTGTAAGTAAAGCCCTGAGGATTAGTTGGGCAAAGTTCTTCTTAATAAAATTATTTTTGTGTATTAAAACTACAGGGACTAATGTCTGACATCCTTAGGCATTTTTGAAAACCAGAGGGTTTGTAGTATTATTACAGTGTATACTCATCAGAATAATATAGATCTACATTGCAGTTTTAAGTGGTCTAGGTTGGGCTGTGCTAACAGACTAGCTGCTGCAGCAGAATACAGTGTGGACTGCAAAAAATCTGCTAAAGACACCAGTAAATATTTTAGATGGTAGTCTTCTCCAAGCAGTCCAATACTCAAGCTAGCTTGTGTAAAGCTAATTTAGATACATCGATGCTAACAGCCACACCCCCAGTGTATGTGTATTTCAAGGGATTCTGTTGTTGTGTTTCTCTCCAGAGAGATGATGTTACAGGATCAGGCAGTAATTATTTTATAATTGTGCAAGGCTTTAGTTATAAGACTTTCATGACTGGCCTCCTTTCGTATACTTCAGGGATGTTGACTTAAATACAATGTTGTTACTGAATTATTTTCTTTCCCAGCAGTCTGAGCTGGGAAAATCTCTTTTAGGGATCTGCTATGCCTGACAAAGGAGTCATCCGTGCAATTAAGAGATTCTGGGAACAGGTCTCCTGATTATCCGTACAAGTGCTCACTGGGCAGCCTTGTACAGGCGCGCAGTTTTCAACATCTTCCAATATGTTCCAACTTTTCTCCTTACGCAATTAAATATATTCCATGTTCTTCACTGTAGCTAAATACCGTAAACAGAGATGAAATTGCACTTATGGACAATTGTTTCCAAACTGGGAAAAGAGAAGGGAGGGAGTGGTAAGGGAGTTCTAGTGAAATTTTGGTCAAGGTCACCAGCCATGGAGAAGTGGTATCCTACCTCAGTTAACCTGCATGCAGAGCACAGAGAATTCTCTTTCTTAAAGGTCTCATCAGAAATAAAGATCCCAGTGTAACCTCTTTTTTTAAATTGGTCCAATACTGGAGTAAATATTGCTTCTTCAAATGGGAAGTATGCACAGGGAGTACTGGAGCTGAAGTGAAAATAGTGTAAATGAAACACCACTGCAAAATAATATCAGCATGGGTTAGGGAAAGCTTATAAGCCTTTGCAGATACTTAGATTGGCCCTTACAGTTTTGAGGTTAAATTCCAACTTGAAATGCAGAATAGCTGAAAAAAATCTGCTTTAAGAAAAAGCTGATCTTGATAAGATTTGATGAGATTTATGTCAATAAGTGTGGAAGCTGAAATGATAGAAAGTAAAATGGTATTAATAAGGTTGCTAGCACTTCAATCATCAAACCTCTAAAGATAGGTAATACTCGTTACAATATTTAGTTATAGGAAAGGCTATTTTTAAGCTGTTCAAAATAGAGAATTTCTGTCCTGCCTTTCTGTCCGGAATCATAATAATGATGATAATAAATCTCAATGAAAAGATTCTTGAAAGCTTTATTTAGGGGATACTGAAAGCATTTTATGGAAATGTTTAGTTTCAGTAATCCTTTGAGGCATTTTTATTGACTAGATGCATTCACCTACAATGTTTTGATTTCATCTAGTAATGATGTTCCATTCAGTAATGGCAAAAAACACAGCACTCTCTTTTTCACTTGGGCAAGTCATAACATCCTGTGTTTATATGGAGTAAAGCCTTTTCTCTCTGGGAAAGAGATGAACGATGACTGCTGCTCCAGGTGCCCACCTGTCTTTGGGCACTTGGAGCCTTCACACTTGCATGTTAACTACCTGAGCTGCTTGTTGACCTGTTGTGTCCCACTGCTTTTCTGCTGCTTCCTGTAAGTAATATTTGAGAAACAAGGGACAAATTAAAGATTTAGGTCAATTTGGATTGACTGATAAAGGACTATATATTTCTGTGAAAAAAAATACGTAGAATTAATTTTTGCAGAAATGCTTAAACTCATTAAAATATTATCTATATAGTTAATATTAGGGTGTTGGTTGATGTTATTGAACAACTGGGCAGTGAGAAACCTCATGAAATTCAACAAAACCAAGTGCACGGTCCTGCACCTGGGGAGAAATAACCCCAGACACCAGTACAGGCTGGGGACCGACCTGCTGGAGAG
>JAWLRI010000576.1:360141-389030 GCA_034781795.1 Crypturellus tataupa | reverse complement strand
GCTCTAGGTGGCCCTGCGTGTGCAGGGGAGTTGGACTAGATGACCTCTAGAGGTCCCTTCCAACCTTAGGCATTCTGGGATTCTATGATTAATATAAATAATCTTATGAAAATGTATTTCATAAACTAATGATGTAATGCAAACCTGATATAATGCCAAAATAGGAATGGGGAAAGCAACTATCAAATCAAACTCAAGTAGCCAAATAGATTCAGTATCAAATAGGAATCAATCCGCCAGTCACCCCAGTAACTCTTAAAATGCCACTGCCTGTTCAGTTCTGAGGTGGCTATGGAAGCTCATTTAGTTGTAGAACCCCCAAATCATCAGTCATTAGAATGAATATTTATATATATGTGTACACAGGAAGTAGATTATTTGTATCTGAAACGTTGAATTTTCCTCTTAGTTCTTCTGCCAAGTCCAACCCTTTCTGCCACAAAGAGGTTTTATAATGTTGACTTTAACAAAACACCCTTGGCAAATGGAATTTTGCTAACTCTCATTTATTAAGAGTTATCATATCTACTAAAAGCTAAAATCCCCCCCAAAAAAAGCTGTACGTGAACACCAACAATTATGCTGCTTCTGGTTCCAGTCTTGGAAATTTGTATGACATATGTGAATTTACGGTGTTGTGTATCTTTGTATCTTCCTTATGTATGGATAGAATGCCCTTTGAATTGCTTTCTACTGTGTTTTTGTACATACCTACTGCCTAGCTTCACTTGAATTTTGCTGATTATCCTTGCTCTTTCATTCTAATCCTGAGATTTTCTATGGATTCAATGCAATTCTGCCATTTATGGGGGCAGAGAAATGAAAGAGAGAAGATATCTAATAAATGACTTTTTTCTTTTTTTTTTAATAGCAGATTCTCTGGAATGTAGGCTTTCATAACATTTCTTCAAGTGTAATACTCCTAGATTGACCCAGCACAAGGGAGCAGCCTGAGTCATTCTCAGTAGTTCAGAACCTTTTCAAATAAGATGGAAATTAGTCACTTAGCTTTCTTTGGTAAAAATATAAGTCATCTTGTTGCAGAGCTTATAGATTGCAGAGTCAGCTGTTCATCTGTGCTCCCAGATAGAGGGCAATTAGTGAGAAGAGATGATCTGTTGTTTTGATGGAAGCATGGAAAGGAAATCAGACAGACTTTACTTAATTACTTACAATGCACTCTCAGGCTGTTGTTAGGACATGTCTGATACAGTACTGTTTTTTCTTACAGAAAAACAATTAATAAAGGGTTTCTCAGATTGAATTCTGAATGTCATGTGTGTTGGAGACAAACTCTCAAGGTCTTCTGCTGTAGGTAGAGAGAAAATCTCTTGTGTGCTGTCAGTCTGCATTTTTTTAGATTTTATAAAACGAGATATGCTAAGAGTGAGAACTAGTATACTAACCTGCTAGCAAAATATCAAGTCATGGAAATTTCTCTACTTATTTTTGTACTCATTTGTTTGAAACAGGTCCATCTATTCAGCTGTGAGCCAAACAATTTTCCATTACTTTTTTTTCCCCCCTCTTTTCTGTTAGAAGCAGAAACTGGTGGTACTAAGAAGAATTTTTTAGATGCCACTTTGCTTGTTTGCTAATGTAACATGTAAGAAACTGCTTCTTGAAAAGTAACAGGAATGAGAGATGGCAGTTTATTTTTTCAGTGTTTCACTCTGATTTCCAAACAGCACAGCCTGTGTGACAGTGAGATGGCAAGTTGTTCTCCTAGCTTTGCTGGCTGTTTCTTTGTGGATGCTTCTGTTCATACATCTAAGGATCCTTCATCAAATAATAATCAGGTCCCTGTCTTTGGTCCATAGTAAAATCCTTCCAAAACATACAGTCCTATTACTGGGCAGATTTGTGTGACTGCTGTGTTTTAGGGGGAAAACCTTATGGTTTCAGTTTTTATTAACCCTTAAAAAGGAGCTTAACTGCATTTTAAATATACTTTGGAAAAAGGATATTTTTATGCTGTATGGTTTCAATGAAACCTCGCCTCCCTCTAGTAATTGCTTCTGAAAGGATGTATTTTCTTTATATGAAGTATAAAATGAAGGGAATCTCCATTTTTTAAATCAGGAAAATAACATTTAACTCAATAAGTGACTATCTTATTATAAACTGTGCCTTATTTTTATTTCTTCCGTATCTCATATAGAAAGTCCATAAAGCTGTGATGTGAAGTCTGTCCTTATGCCAGCATTAGTATCTTATCAGGGACTCATCTTTTTAGAAAAGAAATTGATTCTGGCATCAAAATGTGACCAAAAAAAAAAAAAAAAAAAGCTGTGTAAACTGGATTTTTATTAGAGCCAGACCATTTCTTTTGTGAGATCAAAACTTGGGACATGAGAGTCGGGAAGGAAGATTCCAGATAGGAAATGATTGGATTTTCGTAAGTGTTTAGTTTAAAGTAAGTAAACTTGGGATTCAAGGAACCAGGAAGATGAAGTAGCCACTGCCTTGCAAATCTATGTTCTCAGTGTAATTTTACTTTCTCAAGAAATTAGCTTTGACTTCTAATGTCTCATGTTTTGGCTTAGTTTGGAGACGAATCTCTCTGTGTATGGCTGTGTGGGGGTGTATGTGTATGTACATGTCTGTATGTGTATATTTAAAACTCGAAAAAATGCAAAGTTCGGATCCAAAAACCATGGATGTTAATATTTTTTTGTTTTAAATCCATCATTTTCTGGAATATGATTAAATCTCATTTACTTCACTGGACCTAAAGCATGTACTGAAAGTTAAACATGCGCTTAATTGTTTTCCCAAATAAGGATGAACAGTTCATGTTCATCCTTATTTGAAGAGTGAAGTGAATTCACTCTTTCTGAATAGTAAACATCTTCCATGTAATTGTTCATCATTTTACCAAAGTCTGAGCTTCTCTTTGTTAATATATTTATCTTTCTAGTTGTTATAGAAAGAAACATTGGATCATATTGATTTACCTCTTTTTCTCTGCCTATTTTCCCTGTAGTTTTAGGATATTACTCTTGGAGTAAACTTCTAATGCAAGGCTACAGCACATTCAAAGGAATGAAGAGATATTATTTAAAATGAACTAGCTTCTCCTCAGTCTACAGATTTATTAATCATCCATGAATATAAGAGGTTTAGCTCAGAGGGAATATTGCCCATCTTTGGTTATTTTCTGGAGAAGCTTCTTTAATTTGTCAGCTGTGCAGCTGTCAGTGAAAGAGTGGTTTGATTTTTGTATGCAATTTTTAAAGCTAAAATGTTTCAACCTTATTATTATTTCCTTAAATGACTTCTGGGGGATTGTCTTCTTTTTCTGGACTAACAATGACTTTATTTACTTTTTAATGAAGGAATATATTTGTTACATGAAAAATGAAATGTGTTGTTGTAGAAATCTAGCAGCTAGTTTTAATCTGCTAATATTTTGTGTTTGTGATCTAAAAAATTACCAATATATTGGTTCCCAGTTATGATGATACTATTATATTAAAAAAAACCTATCAGTTATCAACTATAAGTTACTTCTATCAGGTAATTGAGTAAAATACTTCCTTTCATGAATAATAATAATAAAAAAGTCACTGTGAGTCACAGTGTCATATTTCTGCTGAGAAGCAATAGGAATAGCTTCTTAAAAATTCCCCCTGGTTGCAGCCAGCCTTTACAGGAAGAGGAGTGCCATGAACCTCAGTCTGTGTTTATATAAGGAATTCTAGTTTGCATCTCATTTAGAAAACAAAAAAAACAATTTAGAATTCATCACTCCCTCATGGCTAGGCCTCCTGAATGAAGATATGGGAGGGGCTTTACCCATGTTTGCTACAAGCGCACTGATGGCTAAAAAGACCGATGTGGGAAAGGCAAATCTTGTAAAAGACGCAGCAGAAGGTCTCCTTAGGCAGTATTGGTGAGGCATGGTTCTTTCTGCATTGCCTTTTTGAGACTGATTCTGCATGTGTTCGCAAAGGAAGCAACAGTGTTGTGGATGGTGCGTCTCCATGTCTCTCAATTCAAGGCCAGAGTGGACCATTGATGGTAGTCAATATGGCCAAACCTGAGGTACTGTTTCAAGGAGTCCTTGTATCTCTTCTTTGGGCCTCCTCTCTTGCGGCAGTTGGTAGTTGTGGCATAGAGCACAGTCTTAGGGAGGTGCTGATCTTCCATCCTGGAGATGTGCCCTGCCCAGCGCAGCTGCGTTCTCAGCAGCACAGCCTCAATACTGGTGACCCCTGCTTGCTCAAGGACAGCCGCATTAGTCACATAATCAGTCCAGTGGTTGTCTTGGATTGTACAGAGGCAGTGCTGATCGAAGCATTCAAGGAGTCGCAGGTGGTGGCGGTAGATGACCCATGATTCAGATCCATGTAAAAGAGTAGACAGTACAATAGCTCTGTAGACACTGATCTTTGTACTTCTCTTCAGGTGTTTATTGCACCAGATTCTTTTATGAAGTTTTCTGAAAGCTCTGTATGCCTTTGCTAACCTGTTGTCTATCTCATTGTCAATCTTACCGTCTGAGGAAATGATGCTTCCTTGATAATTGAACTTTTGGACTGACTTAAGCTTTGCTTTGCCTATGGTGATGTGAGGATGATGGAAGACTTCCTGAGGTACAAGTTGGTAGAGAACTTCTGTCTTCTCTTGCTGGTTTCTGAGAACAAATACCATGTCTGTGGTACTCCTATTGTCTCTGAAACCACATTGGCTTTCAGGTAAGAGTTCTTCTGAGATAGCCGGTATTAATCTGTTCAAAAGTATTCTTGAGAGGATTTTTCCACCAGTGGAGAGCAGAGTTATACCTCAGTAGTTTGAGCGGGTCTGTTTGACCTTCTGCACTCGGCATCACTCAGGTATGATGGACATGGTGAATGTTTCTCTGGCACACTAAGACATAGTCAGTGAGGTGCCAGTACTTGACTCGAGGATGCATCCGGGTTGTCTTCAAGCTGTCTTTCTGCTGAAAGATAGTGTTTATAATGGTGAGTTGCTGTTGTGCACAAAACTCTGGCAGGAGACGTCCTTTGTCATTGCAGTTTCCAACACCATGCTTGCCTAGTACTCCTGTCCAGCCTTCAGAGTTCTTTCCTACTCTGGCATTGAAGTCACCAAGGATTATGACCTTATCTGCAGGAATCTTTTGGATGAGACGGTGCAGGTTGATGTAGAATTTGTCTTTCTGCAGGGTCAGCTTGCAGAGTTGGGACATATATGCTGAAGAGAACAACATGCTGCGGGTTGTGTAGTGGGAGGTATAAGGAGATTATGCGATCGCTATGATCTGTTGGCAGATTTTCAAGTTTGGATGTGATGGAGTTTTTGATCATGCAGCCAACTCCTGAAAGGTGACTTTTGGTTTTGGGTTTTCATGACCAGTTGAGTGTGTAGCCGGCACCATGTTCTTTGAGGCTGCCTTCCTCATGGAGATTAACTTCACTGAGAGCAGCAATGTCGATGCGGAGTCGTGATAGTTTGTGGGCAGTTAGTGCAGAACAACACTCAGGACACCCACTGTTCGCTGTACCAAGCGTGGTTCTGATGTTCCAACATGTGAGTGTCATTCTGAACACACCTTTGAAGGCAGGTGTATGCCTTTGTCTCTTTGTTGTTGTTCAACTGCATCAGAAGATGCCCGTTGACCGTGGCTAGCCAACGGGGTGGAGAGTGGAGATGAGCTTTGGTTAGGCCAGCTTTTCTAGGCCTCTCTCCATGTGGAGCAAACGGTGCTCTCCTTGAAAAAGCCTGCTTGGACATTCAGGATGCTGTGTGAGTACTTACTCTATCTACTGGCCCCCTCCCAGTCGTTTCCTGGAATGACATTTTGCTATTTTGGGATACATAGCAAACTCAGGTACCCTC
The DNA here is from genome assembly GCA_034781795.1 of Crypturellus tataupa. NCBI lineage: Eukaryota > Metazoa > Chordata > Aves > Tinamiformes > Tinamidae > Crypturellus > Crypturellus tataupa. The sequence continues at coordinate 383,186 of JAWLRI010000576.1, read as the reverse complement.
AGAGGTGCCAGGATCCCAGGGCAGTAGAGCTGATGGGATATTTTGAAGGGTGCAAACTGCCTTTCAGTAGTTTAAAAAAATCTGATGCTTCCTCTAAAAGTGTCTTTTGCCTTTCAGATCTGATTCAAATGCCTGTTGTAAATTTAAAGCATTAAGGAGATATTGTGAGCATTTTGATACCTTTATAGAGCATCCATCATAATATTTTCTGAAACTTTTGGAGACTACTACAACAGAAGTAGTAGAAGTAAATACAATAAACAATATTTTTGGCAATTCTTCCAAGAATAACTATATAATAGAAAAGATTTTATTTAAATTTTAAGGACCTTAAAATAGACTTTTTCTGACTAACTTAATAGCTGCCTCAGTATCTTGACAAAAGTTAAATGTAGATATTAACTATTAACTCTTCTAGATGGACTGATTGAGTTCTGTGCAACTGCCCATGTAAATAAAAAAGTGAGGTTAACTTGAACCCAGAGCAGATAGTTTGTTCCGGCTCTCCTTACTGTCAGTGGAGGAGAAGGGCTTCTTCAGAAGGCAGTTCAAAGAGTCTGCTCTCAATATCTCTCTGAAGCAACCTCTGTCTCTTCATTTACTGAAGAGCAAAACTAGGAGATTAGCCTCCTTAGGTGAATGTTATCCCTTGGGAACATAACAAACAACTACATAATGGATGGCATTTTTGCCCTCATGTGCAATGCTTTGGCATCCATTAATTCCATTCCTTCTTTTGCTAATTATTTGCCACTGCATCTTCTTGTTGCTGTTCTATTTATACACTGTTCATTTTACTGAGGACAAGGTTATACCCAGAACACTCAACAGCTCTGCAAGTGTATTCTTTGTGGAGGTACTAGGGGTATCGGTTGATGTTAATAAGAAATGTGCAGATAGGGGCTGTTCTGGAGTCTACTGAGTCAGTAGAAAGACTTCAGCTGAATTCTGTGTATTTTGGATCAGGCTAACTGGTAAATTTCAGCAGAAAAAAGTACTAGTCATAGATTTCACTATTTATGAAGATCAAAATTTAAGTCAATGCAGAGATTTTAAAAATAGACCATGGTTTTACAATTTATGATGAAATGTTTTAACTAATTTTTTATAGTTGTTTGCTATTATATGAATGTAATTTATTGTGCCTGCAGCAACCTGAGGACATGCTGGAAAATGAGATGATTCATTTCAAGTGTTTTATCCTAGTGAGCAAAATTTTAATCAGTGAGTTTTCTAATTCCAGCTCAGTTATTGGCACTCTGTAAACTTGGCAAGGTCACAGAAGGACTCTACTGTAGACATGATGTTGCATCTCAGCTAAGTCATTACCGCATATGTTTTAATTTATAGGCATTATAGAATTTTTAAAGAAACAGAACTGCAGAAAGGTGCTTTGATAAGTTACACAAATAGTAAACTAATTAAAAAATATGACGAAGATAAATCTTACCTTGGGTAATAGTACATGTACTATGTAAAATTTTTACAAACCTTTAAGAAAACCTCTAATTTACTATGAAAGAAAGTGAAAACCTTTATCACTGAGTACTGTCTTTTTGTCATGCTTAGAAGTTTGTCACTACATTGTTCAATGAGCACTGAACAGTGAACTGTAGCATACAGTGATCAAAAGCTGTATTAGCAGTCTGCTGTGACTAAAAGCATGCTGTTTGCTTTTATCATACCATTTTTAAAGGTGTAGGTATTAATTCATAAAGTAATCCAAATGTATTGAATTGAATATGTAAAACAGATGACTATAGTAACATAGAAGGTATTCTAATAAAAATGAACTGTCACACACGGGTAAAATTTTCAGAAGTATCTAGTGTCATTATTAAAAAAAGAGATAAAGCAGCCTAAAAAACACAGAAAGTCAACAGAATGGAACCTCAAAACTTATGCTTGACTTTTGAAAATGTGACCTAGACTCCTAATGTACAATCAAATTTTTATGCTGAGATGAATGTGAAAAACAAAACACCTCAATTGCTTAGAGGAAAACTCATGCAAAACCAACACAGGCTTTTCAGAATAACAAGCTGATATAGTCCACTACTAGCTCACTCCCAATATTATGCTGAGGATAGAATCATGAAACACGATGCTACATGCTGCCTTTTTTGAAGTAGAAATTTAATTTCTTTATTATGCAGAAATAAGAAATTTCCCTCAGATATCAGAAAGCAGGATGCATTTCAGATTAACCACCTCACTGCAAAAAACTAGTAGATATTATTAGCATGTTACAGAAGAAGAAAGAAGGAATAATTTAAAGAGAGAGAGAGAAAAATTATCCTTTCTGGGACTCACAACTTCTTGTGAACACAGACAAATATTTAGTGGGGCTTCAGATGAGGCAGACATGTAACTCTTTGTAATGTTTAATTGAGAAAGGTTCAAACCATTTTCTTCTAAGCAGAGCGGGAAAGTATTATATGTAGTATAATATATATATCTATATATGAATTATATGGATCGATATATTTGGATATATGAATGGATATATGTATCAAAGCCATAAAAATCAGACTACAGTTTTTGACCGATAAGCTGAAACATTAACTCCTATTATCTCATGATATTGTCTTTATTCTATTCTCTTCAAAAAGTTTTAAATAATATCCTTTTCTTTTTGTTTGTCTGTTTTTTTTTTGCTGCTATATCACAGGCCATTGCAGCCTTTTGTACTGTTTGTCAGCCTGTCTTTCAGGCAAGGTGACAAAACTGATTGCTGGGAGTCCCGTGCTGGCAGTACCACTTTACACATGCAGAAATGACAAAACCTGACAAGTAAGCCAAAGTCATTAAGAAAACTTTGGGACATAACATAATTAAGCTACCAGCAATATTGATCCCTTATCATATGAAAATGTATTCAAAGAGTAATTTTTGAAGGACATATACTGATAACTAACTATAATTATTTTGGCCTAAGCGTTCTTGTTTTCTCACTTCGCTGCCATCCTACACAGCCATTTAGAGATTATCATCTTGCTATTATTTTTGGAGATAGTTTCAACAATGAACGTGTGGGAAAAGGTATTAACTAAAGTTAGAGTCATTTCATGCTAACTACATTTTACAATACGTGTTAGGTTCTTAAATCTTGTGCTGGTCTTCAAGAGCGGCAAAACAAAACAAAAATCTCTTGGGTCATCTTGGCAGCTAAAAATACTCAGAGACATGGAAAACTAATGAGAATCCAGCAATATGGGAATGAATGTTTTCTAATAGAAACTGCTTCATTTTAAGAGATAACACAAAAATTGTAAAAATGAGGAAGATAAATTCAAACATGTATGGGATCCACAAATTCATTCAGCATTTTGGCAGTTAGGAGGAGTAACTGGCCCTATCTTTTATCTTTATGTCTTCTTTCACAGTATTCGTGGTACTTCAGTTTAGAGAAAATTAAAAAACGGATTTTGCAGGTGTTGAAACCACTGAAGTAGTTGTTGTTCTGCCTATTTATAATACAATAATCTGTGGCAGAGCCTGCTTACCGTTTTCAGTAGCAAAAACCTTTGCACAGACACATATGTGAACACAGGAAATGATTAAATTGCCTTAGCAAGGCTGCCTAGCATGTCCTTCAGGTAAATATGCATGTATTCTCTTGAGCTTTCCGGACAGGCAATACGCACAGTGGATTTCTAACGCTCTCTGCCTTCCTGCCAGCAGGCCCAGGGTACAGCCCTGGCCTGTGGCTCCCTGCAGCTCAGGCCTGTGCTGCGCAGGGGTTGAGCTTGTCCCTTCGCACAGCTTTGGGTCACCTCCACCATCGTAACAGTGCAGGCAGCACCCGGAGCCTCTGGGACAACACCAGAGGACCCGAGGGCATCGAGGGAGCCGGAGTTGCGGTGTCGCTTCCCTTCGAACCTGAGCCTCGCTTGTAGGCAGGCCCAGCGGCCTGTGCTTGTGCCGCTGCGAGCAGCGCAGCGACCTGCGCCAGGACGGCCGTCGGGCGGAAGGCGAGGGCCTGAGCGCGAAGGCAGACGTGCTGCAGCAGGGCGGTGAAGGTACCCTATGCTGTTCTGTGCGAGCGAAGTCTTGTTTGCTGAGTGATGCTTCCGTTTTTAAATACTTTTATTTACGGCTGTGAAGTCTGTAAATGTGAGGCAAATTATGCCCGATCATTTACAGAGTGCTGCAAACATAGGAGGTTACAGAAGAGAGGAAGGTGGCAGGCCTTTCTCCAGACCGCAGGCTTGCGATACAATAGGCCAATCAATATGCAGCTCCCAAGTGGGATTCCTGTTAGAGCTGGTGTTCACTACTGCGCTTAGAGGTGCTCTGTGCTGGACAGTGCGGCTAACTGGCCAGCTTTGGTACATAGCAGCCCTCTTGCGTTGTGTCCTGATTTTATTCTGCAGGAAAGCTGGGTCTTTCTGGAAAAGTAGGCCCTATTTCTGGCTATGCAACTGGACTAGATTCAGTTATGTATCTGGTCCTTGCACTTGTGGATTAAAGTAGGTAGCTAGGTTTTAATGAGGTGAAAGGGATGTCTTTAGAAGATCTTCATGAATTTATTCTATATTTAAAGAGCAGAAGAGAGGACTCTGACTGAGAAACAGAAGCTCCTGGGCTTGTCTCTGCATTGTCTACACCAGCCCCACCTCCACATGTGTTTAGAAGCACAGTCTGGAAAATGCAGTGTTAGGGATCTTATCCATATAAATATTTTCGAATACTTTCATTTATATGGTTAAGATAACCCATCAGAAGGATAATGTCTGGCAGTATTTTACGAGTTTTTGTTGAGTTGTCGTCTTTCAGTTCATTCATAAGCATCTATTTGCCTGTCTTTGTAACTCGGTAGGTCAAATAACATTTCAAATTTGACCATTTAGTCTGTAGAAGGTTCACTTTAATCCTCACAAAAGTGGTGAAAAAAGCATGCCAAGGAAACTAACATTCCAGAGGTATTACAGATTTGACCTTTCCTAGGAAAGTTAAGTGTGGGTATAAAAAAGGAATATGTAAGTGGGATTGTTAGACTCCAAGGAAAATGAAGCATATCATGTGATTTGGCCCAAAATGATTTCAAATCTTTTATTAATCGCAGTTCACAGATTAGATGGTTCTACGACCACCAGTGGTGGTCACTTACTCCATTGTCTAACTGTTTTAAAATTTTTCCTAATTTTGAACTTGTTCATATTAGTCTCATGGATATTCCTTGTTCTTCTGCAACCGTGAAGGAATTTAATCCACATCTTATCTTTTTTTTTTACTTTTCAAAAATTGGGAGACTGCTTTGCTCTTCTGGTCTAATTAAGAGCTATTAGTCATTTCTAAACAACTTAGAAGACACATCGTTTTAGATCTTTCCTGGAATAGGTATTTTGGAAGTAGAGAGGCAATAGATTTTTTTTGTGATATGCTCTTTTGGGTAGTAACTTCATTTTAGAGTTTTTAGAGTATTGTTAGTAATACTGATTACCTTGTCGCACAGGTTATCTAAATGATATTAACATAGATAGAAATTAAATATGCATATATAGGCTTATATTGCCATATTCGTATCTTCCTGAGTGTGCATACCTACATGTCTCAGCATTTTACTAAGGCCTTTTTTCTTCCCACATTTTTACCATTTTTATTTCTTTTCCTTCTTTCTTCTTTTGTCTTTTTTTTTTTCTTTTCCAATGTAAAATCCCAGAAGAGTTACTAGTGGAGTAGTACTCTTTACAAGTCCTAGTGAGTCTCCTCCTCCAAGCAAAAAACTTGTTCCATGCAATAACTTGTTGCATGGTGATACACAGAGATGACTGTTTTCTAGACTATTTTTACCTGCCTCTTTTGCCCTTCTCCAAAATCCCTATAATTTCAAAGAATTCTTCAAAAGTTAATATATTAAGTTCTGGGAACTGAAATGAGTCATTGATCCATTTTATTAAATACTGTATTGTCATGTATTTGCTATATAATATATTCAATGACAAATCAGTTTAGCTTTCAGTATACCTAATACCAATACGATTTAGTAGATCATATATTCAGTTCAAAAGATGTATTGTATTTGGGTGATCTTCACATCAGTTCAAAGTAAGATACCTTTATGTGACTTAGGAAGATAAATGTGATTTCCAAAAGCAGTGTATCTGTTTTTGATAAATTCTGTATTGAAAACTGCAGAAATTAATTTATTGTAAGAGGTGAAACATTCATTTCAAGGATCTAAATATAGACATTACCTATTACTTACATTTGTATTTCATAGCTGAGCTATATACTGTGCATGTCTTCACCTTTCCTATATTGAAAGTAATATTTTGATCATGATTACTTCATATATTGCTGAGTTCCCAACTGAAAAGCATTTTATTCTGTATAACAGAAAAATCAATTTAGCAGAAGAAGATTTCATTAAATTCTGTTTATCCAAGATTGCAACAATTTAGAAGATATTGAGAATGAAAGCAATTGTTCTTTTATTAATCTGAGTAGCTTGTTAAAATAAATCTACTGATTAGGAAGCTATGGCTGCTTGACTTCTAACTTACACCTGCCAGCACTTGTTCCAGGAGGTTCTGATTTCAGTGCTGCGTTCTCATGATGTCATAAGGATTTGTGGCCATGCCTTGCTAAAGTCACCCAGATGGAGTCACAGATTAGCCTAAACTGTTAGTAGACTTCTGTATTAATTTACCATCAGAATGTTAATGTTTTTCAAGCTTTTAGGCATTTATGTGCTGTGACGGACTGGAAATTTAAAAGATGAAGCTTTAGTTAACCCTTTCCCTTTTATGGTTGTTGGTTTCTACTTTTAGTTTGAAAAATTTAAAAAAAAAAAAACTTTGAAGTGATATTGCAGTTCTCATTACATTAAAAATACTATTTTGAAAGCCTTCTCTTAGCCAGCTGTGTGTGTCAAGGTTACTTGCTGATCCTTATAGGTGCTAACTTCCTGCCTCCTAGTCTTTTACATGTAATGGTGTAATGCTTCCTACTAAGAAGAGAAGAGAGAAAGGATGCTTACTGCAGGGAGACCAGGGATTCACTTTACTCTTCCAGCACCAACATCTGTGAAAATATCTCTGGTTTTGATTGGAATCAGAATTTTCTCCCTGATTTTTAGGATTTCAGAACCATGATTTTGGTCTGGATCTCTCTATAATTAGTACAATTGGTAAGAATGACAAATTATAATATACTGGGGGTGATTACTAAATATAACATTTAACAGTTATTCATAAAATGTGTTTATAGAAGTGATCATGTCTTCACTTTGTAACTGCAGGTACTGGATCACTGTGATAGTAAACATACAGTGGCATCTGACATACAACTCCATTTAATCCAATAATGCAGCTGCTGCATAAGCTGAGGTTAGTCATACAATCTCTACGGGTGTTTTAATCATTGAACTTTTTACTGTCTAAAAATAAATTAAAAAATCCCTTAGTAGATTCTTATACAAAATTCATCTTCAAAGCAAAGAAATGTCAAAGGAGACAAAAGTAGTTATCAAATTAAACATTTTCTTACATGGTAAGAATGTTATGCAGAATGTTCCAAGGATAGGAGTAATTAAATTGCTGAGTTATGGTGTAAGCCAAAAATACATTTGTTTCTGCGTTATTGGTCAAGCCTTTTTTTGTTTGTGCCCCAGATCCTGGACTCCCTTGGATTGCAATCTATCCTCTCTGTCCCTTTGCAGGTCCAGTTTTGTTCAGCTGTGCTCCAGTCTTGAGGATCTTTGACTGCTCAGCTAGCAGAACTTGTGTACTCAGTGATATCAGGTGTCCTATTTGCTCTGATCTTTCTCATAGATTTTATCTTTTGATGTTACCAGAGAAAATTTAGCAAAAACTTACTTCCTGTGTTCCACCATCTGAGAAGTTACACGGTTAAGGGAGACCTGGAATAAATGTAGAAAAGGCTTAAAAGGACTGGTAAAATGGAGCAATGTTTTAGACATATCTTCTTGTTTTTTGAGGAGATCTCAGACTGAAAAATACACCTTGCAAATAGTTATACAGTCTTGTATATAAGGGACTTGCCAGTGCTAGAAAAGTTCCTGTTATAGGAAGCTATAACACTGTTGTATCAAGACCTCCAGAAGATTAGTGATTATGACTATAATGAATTATATCTATTGTGCTTTTTAAAATTTCTGTTACTAAAGTTATTTTAATGATGTTTTAGATCAAGGATGGAATTTCACTAGTGGACAAAGCAGCTAGTCCTCGGTTGTACTAATTCTGTGACGAGGCTCCAAGAAAAAGCAATCTTACTGTATTTAAACCATTTTTTAAATTTTCACACTTTAATAACATTTGGCAGGTTGTTTTTTGAAAATCGTCTGAATGAATTTTTTTCAGAATAATTCTAAATGAAAAACTCCCAATGAGTACAACTGGAAGAGATGAGCATTTAGCAAATATAATATTTTAAAATCCTTTCTCTTTTCTTTCCAGAACTAGACAGATGTTTGTGTGCTGTGGCAATATCCCACTTTCACAGAAATGTTCTCGAAAGAGGTAATTGATCTAATGTTACAACCCTTGTTTGCTGTCATTGCTATTTTCATTTTATTCAAATTTTGATACAAGGTATGGAGGAAAGTAGAATTTGGGCGAATTTGCAGAAGAGACAAGTTTTACTGAATTAAGTAACATAAATACCTCCCCAGAACAGCAGTGGATTCATGTTTTTAATCAGTATTGAGCCAGATGAATTTCTGAGCAAACAACTGAGGTAGCTTCAGAATGAATCAGTAGCTAGCGTGGCTTCAGAGAGACATTTTGGTTACCACAGAGTTGATCCAAAATGGAAATGTGATCTATCATTTTGGGTGGTAGGACATATTGTGCAGTGTGTGGTACAGTGATTACTGAAAGTTATGTGACCAGTTGGCCAAAAAGAGCTAGACTTATATTTTCCTTTATGAGTTATTCGACAATCAGTGAGATTTTAGCATACCCTTATGTCCTTGGCTGTGCTGAATAAGTACTCTATGGAGGACAATTACTACATCCTACAACAAAATGTTTAGAAGTCTCCTGCCTTGACGTCATTTCAGGTGATTTCTCTGTTAATACGATATTCTGTCCTAGTGTCTTGTACCATTCACCTAGTGATGGAAGTGAAAGATCTTTAAATGTTTGTTAGCATAATCTTTAAATCTCAACCGTGCTTCTTAAAACTTTGTTTGGAACTAGCTTAAAAAAAAATCAAAACAGCAGGATTCACGAGGAAAAGATAGTGGTTAGGAGTGCTCTGTCCTTCATTAGTGCTGGTCAAAGTAACTCATATTTTGGATCGTGATGGATGGTGGCTACTCAGCCTCCACACAGGCTGACTGTGTACAAGGCCTCTGGCCTTATACCAGATTCAGAACAAAAAGTTTCTGCAACACTATCTCAGTACTGAGATTCCAAAGGGAAGGTACTCAATACTTCTGAATATCGAAGCTACTGGTGTGTGCAGATTGTTTACAAAAAAACTATAAGGTATTTGTTGTCTTGAATTTGTGCTTTGCTTATGAAGGACCACTCTGCGTGGCACATATCTAAACCTACACGTGGAAGCAGATCTCTGAATAGCAATGATCATGTAAACTTGCGCTGGAGAAAACTTCTAAAGTTCTATTTTGAAGGGCCAAACCACAGTTTCTAGAGCTCACACTAAAATCTTTTGTGGCTTTATTTTTGCTTCAGGGTACCTTGCTTTTTTTTCCCATTTCTATTACATTTAATATTTTATTCCCCCAGTATTGGACTTTTCCTAGATGCATATCTTGTTACCAATACCACTCTATCTCAAATAAATCTGTGTTGTAGTAAACAAACTGTTGCAGTATTTTTGCTCAGTACTGCTTGTTATCTTACACTTTCTTTTCTATAGATATATATTTTTAGACTGATAAAAACTCTCAAAATATGATGATTTTACAGCATGTTACTTGTTTTGAGCAGTTATTCGGGCTAGGGAGAGTTAGGGACCAGTTATAGTACTTTTTTGTGGATAACTCTGCATCAGTATCTTGAAACTAAGCAGAAAATCAAAATAGGTTTGTTGCACTGTTGAGATAACAGACCTGACAAACAGGATCCCAAAGCCAAGGAAAAGGAAACGTGGGATTTCGAAGACCTAGAACTTCCCTGAAAATAAATCATCAGAGAGCAGAGAATAGATAGCATCCTATGGCGTGTTCCTTCAACTCACAGTTCAGTGCTTATTGCTGTCTCAGTACCTATGTTATGAATGTTACACACAAAAGGAGACAATTTCAGAAGTCACAGCTCTCTTTCAAAGCATAAATGTATTTCTTCTTTGCTCATTTGTAGTCATAATAACAAATGAGGCAGAGAGGTCTTTGGCAATCAAAGAGAAACTTCTCTTACCTGTTAATTTCTTTTACTGGAAAGGAGCCACTTGATCCCGCTGACCTGAGCAGTATTTAACATTCACCAGCATTTTTTTTTTTGATCTGCAGTATTTTTGTGCTGCTTTTCTCTCTCTAGCAGATCCAGATATTTGCAGCTGACCCTACAGTTTTTCATTTTTTTTCTGAACCCTTAACATTTGCAGGTGTGAGTCAATCTGAGACTTTTATTTCCCAAATGACTGCTAGAGCTAATACCATTTTGGGTTTGATCTGCAACTTTGCAGAGGGGAGCCTTACCATAATGTCATTGGTGTATTTCTCTGCAGCAACCACTGAGATTTCTCCTCTCTGCTTCCCAATAAAAAAGTGCTGAGCACAGGTCTTAGAAGAGTAACCAAGAGAAAATGCTTTATTAAAAAAAGTATTGTATGTGTAGATAAACCAGATTACCAAAACTTCCTTAAACTATAATAGGCTTCTTTTGTGCATATGGAGAGAAAAAAAACCTGGAGATACCAGAGAAGTGAGGAGGGCTGTGAGTACTGTTAAAATGATACTAGCTTTGCAATAGCTCCAGCGGTTGGGTTGTTGTCCATAGCACCACTGTATAGATGAGGAAAAACAAAATAGACCATGTTTGTCATAAAACTCAATAAACAAGCTTGCCTGCTCTACAGTTAGGAAAAAAAAAACACCCTCTCCCTGACTCGAATCATCTTACTAAGTGTACAAATTCGTGGGCATTTGCCAGTGAATTACCTGAGCAAAAATGCAAAGGAGCTTCAGAAGGAAGACAGGTTCAGTTTGCAAAGTGCCTGACCCACCTATTACCCTGACTCCTGCTGTTTGTTCTTACAGCAGCTGATTTTGTCCAGTTAGTCCGTTCAGCTTTGACCTGTGGAAGAAACACTTGCCACAACTAGGTGTATTCCTTCGCATCTGTATTTGTGTACTGCCAGCTAAATGAGGTCAAGTGGCATGGACTGACCTTGTCTATGCTCTGCGTTGTTGGCTCTAGTCTGTCCTGAGCCTGTGCTTACATCTACTGTCAAATAAAGGAGGGCGAGACCATGAGCTCAAGCATTTCACTCCTGCTGGTTGAAGTTTGTAGTATTCAAGTAGCTTTCTCCAAGAGATTTCTCCTGTATCCCTTAATCTGGAAATTGGAGCTTGATCCTGGATTGCTTTTCTCTTGATGTGTAGATATAGCTATTTGCACAGACAGTTCTCTTCCTCCACAGTGAGTATTGAAGACCCACCTAAAGAAGTGTCAGGGTTTGGATGGGAACTTCAAAAAGGCCACGTGGTAGGCCTGAGTTAAGATGCACTCTTCACTGGTGCCATATAATGTAACACAGTTTTAACAAGGAATGCTAACAGCAAGTGTGTTATTCACCTGCCATACAATTTCATACAAGGCCATACAATTCCTGAGCAGCTTCAATCTTTTTGTTAATCATCCATGTGATAAGGGAATGGAATCCCTCCCTGAATTGGAGGGAGAAAGAAGAGTAATCCCTCTTCCCAAAGCCTTTTTTTCACTTGCATCCTACGTGTTGGGTACAGTGTGAGAAGTAATATTCTAATAAGTGCACTTCAAGGTTATTCCCTGCTATTAATAACAGGTAAGAATGCAGTAGGTAACCTAGTTAGAATGAGTTTACTCTGTGTTAGAAATAATACTCTAGAGGTAAGAACAGTGTGGTAGAGTTGTGAAGAAGTACAGATTCATTTCAGAGCGACATCTCACAAAAATAAGGCCCTATTTATCTTGTCTGCTCTTTGACTGAACTTACCTACTTCAACACTGTAATTTTCAAAAATCAGATCAGGAACTCCAGGATCATTTTGATGAAGAAGAAGTATTTTCAATGATTAGAATTAAGAGGATCCTCACCGAGTCTCCTGCTGCTGCTCTAGTCATTGTTTCAATAACACGGAGTTACCCTGCGGTGATGGTATCAAACTTTGCTGCTTCCTGTGGTGCATTCAGAGGTCAGCCGCAATGAGAATACAAAAGCCTGTTCGACAGAATAAAAGGAAAACTGCAACCTTATAAATCACCATGAAATTGATGTCTTAAGAAAATGGGATTACTTTTTTGTTCAGATAGGAGGATAAGGGAAGAGGTTGTATTTCTGGACATGTTTGAGAAAAGAGAAGTAAAGGCCCTTCAGAATTTACAGTCACATAATGTAGTGTTGGTTTTAGCTGGAATTGCCACTGTGATAGGTTGAAGGTGACCTTTCTCTCTGCCTTCCTCTGTACTTTTTGAGAAATTATTTTTACCTGTGCTATAATTCTAAGCTGATTTTTGAGAAAAAGAGCTCATGGAGTTTTAAATTTGGGAAAAAGAATTTCCTTATTTTCAAATATGACAATTGTTCATACTCAGGAAGAGAATGCTTATATTGTGCAGGTAAACACTTTGACATTTTTTCTCTCAATTCCTTTGATTGGAGTGGAGGGCCACTTTGTCTCCTGTAGGACATTCTTCATGAAACCTACTGTGGTGAAAATATTATATTTTGTGTTTTACATACTTACAGATTTCTTCTGCATACATTTAGTTTTATTTTGCATAAACAATTATTATTGCTGTCACCATTATCATTATTATTTAATAAATAATATGTATTTTAAAAAATAAATGCACCATAATCTCATATACGTTAATGCCACTTAATGTTATATGCTGTTCTCTTTACAGCAGGTTTTTTTTTTTTTTTTAACTTGGAGAAGAGTTGAAGGTTTTTATCTTCAAACTTACAAACCTTGAGTGGGATTCAGGAATTCCTCGTGGTTTCAATGAATTCAAAACTGGAAGGACCCATTAAAATCATCTAGACTATCTTTCTACATAACACAGCTGAGGAAATCTCTCTCCATAATTCTTGCATGACTTGATAACTTTGGAAGTAAATCGTTATGATAGATACCCGATACTAAACATTTCAGGTTATGGAAAATCTTCAAAATCTCTGGCATTATCTTGCAACTGCTACCTTTACTGTTAAAAAAAGTGTACTCTAACACTAGGCACTGGATTTTGTTATACCTCTCTAAGCCTGATTAAAAAGCCAGTTTCTGTTTGAAATCTTCATGCTGTGTAGGCACATGCAGACTGTGATTTGTTGCACAAACCTTTCTCTGTTATTACAGAAGTTTTTTTTCCTCTCACAAAAAATAGGGAAATGAAAGGCTGATACTTGACACACAAGTTTACTCTTTGAATCTTGGATTTTTCGGAGCAACATAGTAAGTGTTCTCAGAGAAGCAAGTAATTCATTCACTGATTCTTTTTTTAATATATTTTCTGTATTTAATGAGAAGGGTCTAAAGGAATCCTTGTCCTTTCAACTCTTTTTGGATTCTTCTGAAGTTGTTTAAAACGAAAAACAATCCAAGCATCTCCAGAAACATAAGAGAACTTCTCTCTAGACTCCATTTAATGTCTCATATACCATTTCATCTTCTGGTTTTAGGGTTTCAGATGTCAAGTGATCCTTTAATTCACTTCTGAATCCCTTCCAGGTTTTTAATATTTTTAAAAGTGCAAATGCTATATCAGACATATTGTTCCAGTGGTGACAGCAGTTTTGTATGCAAAAATAATGCAAAGCTCTTTTCAGTATTCCTTTTTATATCCAACGATCAAATTAGGTCATTTAGCAACAGCTTTGCTCTGAGATCACAGTCTGTTACTCACCTGCAGTTACAGAACAACTTTTTTTTTCCAGTTCCACATCCTGTAAATGTGACCTGCTTTCCATGTGCCTAGATTTATGACTTTGCATTTGGCTTTATTAAAATTTATCTTGTTCAAATGAAGCCACCTAACCAATTGAGGCAGATCATTCTATAGAACATTTGCCTTATTACTTGCCACTCCAGTGGTTTTTGCATGTTCTGTAAGTTTTGCTAATAATCACTTTGTATTTTCTTCCAGATCATTGACAAAAGATACTGAGGATTTGAGATTTATATTATGGATAGACCATATTTGAAATACTTTGCTTAGATAGGCACTCCTTGTTCGGAACTGATAAAAAATGTTTAATATGACAGATAACATTAGGTAAAAATACCTAAAATACCTTAGTTATACCTAAGTAATAATATGTTTTAAGAATAAGCATTAATAACTTCAAAATAATTGTATTAAATACTGTCAACCCCTCATCCCCCAAATCAGCAAGGATGTGGTAGTTCAAAATGTGGAAATTAGTCAAATACTTTGCAGTTATGTAAGTAAAGTATTTTGACTAGTTTTCTTCATTCAAGAAAAATGCTAAAGCTTGCAGCCAGAGTGCTCAAGGTACATTCCTCCATTTCCATAAAATCAATTAAACTTTGGGGGGAGATAAGAAAGCTGCATTCCACAGCCTTTCATTTTTTATTTATTTTTAGGATATAAGCTCCATATATTATTTAGATTTAAAAATAGCAGTTCATTCTAAGCTTAGAGAGGTTACTGCTTCCTGTTGCACCTGCTTCGCCATAAGGAATGAAAGCTGATGCCAGCAAATGGTGTCAGGTGTCTTGATTATGGGACTGGAAACACGAGTCTGTCTCCACAGATGTGCTCTGAAATGATGTAAGCTGATCTAAGTCAGAACAACTGTAGTCCTTTGTCCCCACTGCCCAGAGCCTCATGGTTAGTGTGAACATCAGTGTCCATCTGGCTCTTGTGTTGAGCTGACTCGGAACTCTGAGGATGGTGCTAGTGATGCAGAATTAGTTTTAGAAGGACTTTTCTCCTAGCAGTGTTGTAGGGATCTGAGAGCATGAGGAAGACCATCACTGATATAAATTGGATTTAACAGCCTATGTAAATAAAAAGTTGCCTATTCAACTACATTTCTTTAAGGAGTTGTAGCTCCATAGCCTAGTTCAAATGTTGAAGGAGCTGGAAGGAGAATAGGTAAGTCATTGTTTGTCATAGTGCACATCAATTTTTGTTAGGCAGGAGCTGTCCTTGGTGATAATATTTTAATTGAAATGTGATATATCACTCAAGTACAGGGCAAAGAGGCATTCAGTGAGAAGTTTTTGGACAGATCAGTGATTTGAATCAAAATGTATGGCACTGTTTCCACAGAGGAAAACTGTTAAGAGAATTTTTGGATTTTTACCTCCCTTGTTTACTTCCCCTTTATTCATAACTATTAAATGAAGTATTAAATGAAGTACTAATTTATTTGGATCCACAGGCGGGATGCAGGCCTGTGAGGGGTGTCCACCCCCAGGTCTGGCCCTGGGGACACCTTCTGATGAAGTGCCCTGGCTGCGGTGGGAACATGCATGTTGTCTACTTCATTGCCACCACCGCCGGGCACCCAGGGAGGCACTGAAGGCTTCAGGAGGCCATGCATAAAGTGGAGAGGATGTGAGACTGAAGGGGTGCTGGGTAAATGTTTTTACCAAGGACATTTTATTTTAAGGCATGTGAGAGAAAGGGAGAGCTGTAGTGTCATTCATATTGGAGGTTTGTTGTGCCCTTGGCTGCAGCTAGAAGTTCTGAGACACCGAATCACCTCTGACAAGCTTCTTAAGCTAAATAAAGGTGCTGGTGGTTTCCGAGACAGATTTATCAAACCAGAATGAGCTACAGAATTTGCTTGTCTGACTGGGCACTGTGCAGAAATTTTTTCCGAAGCTCGTCGCCTAGTGTGAGCGTGCGTTAAGCTTAGTGAATGTGCTCCTCATTTGCCATGGCATCATTACAGTCTGTGGCAAAACCAGAGTTTGAGTCAGAGTATAGATGGAAGAGGGACTTGATAAAATCCTGTGTAATTATTGCTGTAATTCACCCCTGCAGAAGAAGGTGAGGAAAGCAAATGTCAGTTAAAGCAGTCCAAGGGATGCATTTGGTCCCAGACATAAAGAATTCTAAGGTGAACATGCATATTATGGTAGGCGGTTTGGGTCAAGGTATGGCAAATAGGAAGTTATAGCTATTAAAAATATTTTATTAAACTGTGTCTCCATCTGCCAGTAACTTTTCCGGAATAAAGCGCTAGTAATTCTTCCTATGTGAGTATGAAAAACTGCACTAATATAGTGATCTCTGTTAAAACGGGTATCTAAAATAATGTTCTGTCTTTATGTCTGTGAGTTACCTGCCATGCTGCAGATGTGACAGAATACTAAATAGCAGTAACATATTTAAAATATGATTACAATGTTAGACTACATTCATCCATCACATAATGGGGCAGCTGTATTATTAGACTGTCCTTAGGAAATTGAATTACTCTGATGATAACAAATGGAAATGAGTATTATTTAAATGGGAGTCTATTTGCATAAAATAGACAAATGGTAAGTGACCAGCTGCTAAATAGTTGTGAAAGACTAATCACAAAATTCTGGATCAAGGATGGCGGAATTCCTGCCAGAGATTTTCATATTATGGCACTTAACCTAGATGTAAAAATTTCAGTCAAAGAGCTTTTGAAGATATGAAAACTACATCTCAATTTATTCATTTTCCTCTTTCATCTTTTATTTAAGACCAAACTAGTGATTTTCATTCAACAAACTCAACATTTCTGTTTGATGAAAATAACAGTAAGTTAGATGGTAGAGTTTCAAACTGTTGGATTTTTTGACATTTCTGAAAAACTATATATTTATTTCATTGTCATTTTGTATTAGTGGTCTGGGGATAATTCAGTGCAGAAGAAATAATTCAAACTATGAGCACCTAAGTAACATATATATTCACTTTATCAACAGAAATACTTTGGTCTTGAATCCTCCCAGCACCTTTCTGTACCTTATTCCAAGCGGAGCTCAACTCAGATTCCTACGAATGCCCCTTCTATTTCTGAAAAAAATACCAGCACTTATGGCACCAAATCTTTTGGAATGGCAAGCTCAAAAATAATTTTTCCGCAAGTCTCTTGGTTAGAAGAAAGTTTGTACAAGTCCATGGAAGTACCTGGAAGTCCATTTCCTGTAAGATTCACCCCTGCATCTCCTGAGAAGGCTGTCAAAAGCTGTAAGACATGCATCTACCCATCTCCACAATATAGTATGGAGCAGGAAGGTGAGAAGTGTTTCCTACTGTGCATAATTTTTAAAATAGGAAGAAAATCTACTTTACTGTTTGCCCATTGCTGATTTTTCTGTCATGTGGGCCACACTCTCTTGTGACTTTATACTTGTACTTTTTCATGTAAATCAATAGGGTTTTATACTTTATGAGCTATATTATCAGCTTTTCAATTTCTACAAACATAGAATAACTTGGTTTATGAATAATGGAATTACCAAAGCTCTACAATGAAAAAAGTCTCGAATACCATCTTGGATGTTTTTAAAAATGTTTTCTGTTTTTCTCCCCAAAAGTTGCTTTTTTCTGTAGAAAGCAAATAACCTGGATGCAAAACACTAATTTGTCAAAAACTCTGCTTTCCATCAAAGCAGTATTTATTGTTATACAAATTTTCTCTATCAGAAATGACCCCTACGTTTTATTTCCGCAATTTCTTTGCATCGCTCTGATGTGCAGGTTAATGAGGTTAACTAGCATGACATGACTGTCCTGTGACTTTCACATGATATTATGTGAATGGCTGTGGTTTCAATTTGCTTTAATTCCCATATGTTCTTGTTGTGAAATTACAGATTTTTTTTTCACTTAAGATCGTAAACATTCAATTTCAGAAGAGGGCGTATCTTCCATACATCTCTATATTTCTTTTTGAAGACTGCAATTTAGTACCCTTTTAAACATGAATGTCCTGGCATTTTATATTCTACTACACTTTTCTGAAGAACAACACCCCTATAATACGGAGCATTTGTAGAAATATTGCCAACATTTTCAAACCTGGCCTGCTGATAAGTTTAACAAGTGTCACACGTTCTACTTGAAGTAAAACCAAACATTATAAAAAACTTCAGAGTGCATATCTCTGAAGGAAAAAAAAAATGTAAGTTTGATTTTCCTTTTTTTTTTGTAAAGTTTGGAACTATTTAGCACTGAGAAAACTATTGTTTAAGCATTACTCTTTTGCCTTTGTTTAGAGATAAAAGGAATAAAATCACTAACTATTGCAAGGTATAAACTGTCATCTTTTAATCTACAGACTTTTATTCTGTACAATTAATTGAAGTCCCAAAGTACTGTGGCATTTGGCAAGATCTGAGGGAAAAAAAAAAGATCTCCTTTTCATTTTAATAGGAATTTTGAAAAAGTCTACCCAGAAATTCTGAAGCTCCAAAGATCCGTTTTTACATTCAGATTTATTTTTTGCTTTTTCATCATGAAGGAGTGCATCTACCATTGCTGGATGACATTTCCATGTATTTCAAATACTCTGAATCAAAGAGCCTCTCTGTAAATATCTGTATAGATGTCTAAGGAGTTAAGCTGCAGCTAACAGGAATGGGTAGAGGACACTGTGATATGTAAGTGAATATGCACGTGAACACATTGTAGAAAGATGATATGGTTCTTGCACTAACTCACCTCATTAGCTAAAGTTAGCCAGCAAGAAGATGCTAACTGATACCTGCTGTCAAAATGGAGTATGTGTGCTTCACTGAGCCTCTTCAACCAAGAGAGAAAATAAGTGTATTTCTGCAGAGAGAAAATGTTTAGTGCAAAGTTATATCTACAAGGAGAATCTTAGCGCAACATAGAAAAAGAAAAAAATTATCTGAATTTTATATTTTCATGAGCTCATATTTTGTTCCAGCTTTACTATCTTAAGCTGCTTATTTCTTGGTACTGTTACAGGTTTTCTGTTTATTCTTGCGTTGGTAAAAGTGCAAAATGGATATTAATTCTAATTCTCCCTTAAAATTCTGATTCTCAAAGAGATAGCCAGCCAGCCATCTCTCCAAGATTTCACCTTCACCCCTAAAGAAAGATTTGTGACACCTTGAATTGTAATTGTCTGTAATTGAACAAAGATATTGGCTTGCATCTCTTCTATCATTTCCTTGATTTTGGCGCTCTTCTGTGAGGATAAAGGATAAAATAGCTACAAAGAAAGCAGCATAAGCTTTACCACCCTGGAGCAGACATGAGCTGCTGAAGCAAACTCATCAAGGATACAGGGCCTTCTTCCTAGCAAATAGGACCTCATTCGCCTAAGTTAATGATGTTCCAGTGGACTTCATTGCAGTTACTGTTCGGAGCAGAGATTTCAGGACTGGCTCGAACATGTCAATAGCCGTGCTTCCTGTGCTGTGTTAATAAAATCACACAAATTCCATAAAATAAACTCTTCCCTAAAATAATCAGTCTTCTAATTTCCTGTATACTTCAGCACTAACCTTTTTAGATTTCCGTTGCCTTCCATGATATCATCAGAAATGCGTAATATATTAGTACTGTATTTGTTTCATTCCTAAGTGCAGGCGAGCAGATTTATTCATTTTAGCAGCCTTTCAGAGTGCTCTCCTCCCCATTAAGTTTTTCTAAATTCACTGTTGTTTTTTTCTAAATATAAGTGGCAAAGAAAAGTGTCCCAGGCATGTAATTTCAGTAGTATCTTCTTCCCTTATGACTCATTACTGCTGAAATCAACACAACTTGGGATGTGCTCAGGAACTTCAGTACCTCTTTAATGTTTTCAAATAGTAACATCTGTGCATGTTTATGACTTCATGCTCTGCCTTAGAGTTTGTCCTAGCAAGTGTTTCTAGCTGTTAAATCATTGTGCTTTGGAGCAAATAAGATCCTTGCGCCTTATAAAAAGCAGGAGAATTATTATGATTATTTACTTGAGCTTCACAGCTGCACTGCAGCAAAAACAGACCCCTTTTATCAGCCCATGGTTGTTTTTAACATGCAGGTTTGTTTAGGATTTGCAGCATATATTCAAAAGCAGATGATGAGGTGGTTTTGTTTCGTTTTCCTCAGGACATGACCAAACCCTTCCTTTCATTTTCTTCCTTCATTCAGAGACAGTAGTGCCTCTGGCTTTGAACCTCTGTGGATACTCTTGCAGCCTGCTGTCCACCATGATGAGTGGCTTTGAATATAGAGAGGGAGAGGAGAAAGTGGACAAGAAAGGCTGGCTTGAGCGTAGATACCCAGGAAAGGACAGAGTATTTTCAGAGAGCAGCAGTGACCTAAAAGACTCTCCCTTTGGAGGAGGTAGAAGAAAGAAGGCTGGGAAGGAATCAGGAGCAGAGGAAGGACGCAACCATTCTTTGTCATGCTTACACACATGTGTTTGTGTAGAGGCTATATGAGAGAGGGACCTTGCAGGAAAATTGCACTAAATCATGAAGGATTTTTTTGTTGTCACATGATGCTGCCCTCTGTGCGTTGGTATCAGAATGGCTGATGTTTGAATGAAGTTTCATGAATCTGCAGTTTGGCAGTACTACTGGTTTGGGTACTCTAGTCAAAGGGCGATTTTTTGGATCGATTTCTGGAATGTTAGCAGGAGAACTGTGTGTGGCTTCATCACTATTGCTGTACATCTCTGTATAGTGTATTCAAAGCTTTGTGGCATCTAAATATAGCAATTAAATAAGCTGTCCTTCAAAGCTCAAAGTGCCAATAAAACTGTGAAGTATGAAATGAAAGTGCCAAAATATGAGAGAGATGTTGCAAACTGGCATGCAAAGAGGAAAGAATATCAGCAAGAAAAGCCTTGTGATTTACACTAATATTAAGTCGTCTCATAGAAAATGCCTACCTGGCATTCATAACCGTAGTGCCATGTGCTAGGAGGAGTTTAAAGATGTCCTGTGAAGCCTTTTTGTGTGCTTGATGATACATAAAGAAAGCTAGAAAGGTTTATGTCAGAGAGAGAATTTTTCTGCTTGCTTCTGCATTTGAAATTCAAATGTTCTGTGTTGATTGGGGGCTAATGAAATGTTAATAATCCCAAGAAGCAAGAGATTGAAAGTTGTGCAACTCTGAAGATAAAGAATTTAGGGTCAGTCTACTTAAAATGGCATTTGCAAAAAATCCTAAACTTCCTGAACACAAAATGGAAGATATACCACAAAATGGAATGCTAGTCTGCCTTGTAACTTGAAGATTCATGGGGAACTATTTCTGAACTATTTCTGGCAGCTTTGCTGCTCCAGGTTTGGCACTCCACCTACTGGAGCTACATGATTTGGTGGTAATTTTTTTTCCTCTTTCATACTCAAATGCCAGAGGACTTTGCATGTGTCTTTTGCCAGGCTTTTTATGGGTGTTTTCCCAGGGAGAGAGCCACTGTGAGTGGATGCAGGTTGCATTTGCTGGAGTGAGGTTAGAGAAGCTCACATCATCAGTCATAGAAAGCCTGAATCCTACTATGTATTTTTTTTTTATTTTGAACTAGAACTCAAACACTTCTATATTCCACTTTGTTTTATGAAATCAGAAGTTTTCCTTTGTTTTCACTCCTTTGTTTTGTTTCTCTTGGAAAAATGTGTGTGTGTGACACACAGAAGCAAGGATGCATTTGTCAGTGTGCTGAATTGGAGTGGATGCTTCTTGGAGGAATGAGCCTTTGCAGTTCTGCTGGGTCCCTTCACCCTTCAGTTCTACTCTTGCGCTGCGGTGTGATTACAGAGGTACTAAAATAAAAAGGAAGCTTCAAAAGTTACCTGTTTGTAAGTGAATACAATATAAAATATATAACATAAATTAATTGTAGAGTGACATTGGAGAAAATGTCTGCAGTATGTGCATATGTTTGTCATTTCCCAGAGAGGTTTCTTGTACTCTTTCTTGTAGAAAAACATAATGACTTGGTGTCTTTCTTGGGCTTATTGTGTTTATGCATATGAAACAATATATTTTAATTCTCTCTAACATTGCTTGTCTTTTTTTTAGAGAGAATAAGTGTAACTGAGTTGTTGTTCAAGATTGACTCGGTGAGTAGAGCTTTGGAAAATGAGAAAAACGCGAACTTTTCATCTCTTAGGTAAGACCTGGAATAATTGGCCAGATTTAATTATTTTACCTCTGAGAGACAAATAAGAAGTTGACTGTGCCTTTTTTATAGATTTTTTTGCATTATTATACTTGTAAATTCTTTGCACAGATTTTAAAATTTCTCAAAGTCATCAAGTTCCATGAAATTGAGGAATAAAAGTTCTGTGTGATTGCTTGTGGAGTTAATATTGCCTCTTGAATATATAGATTATTTCCAAAATCTCACTGAAGAATGCAGGATAATCAATCTTTCCAGTAATATACTGTAATCCAGGATCAGGTCCTATGCCAATGCTAAAACACTACTGAGAAATAGAAAAAAAACCGACGCATTATATTATTCTCAAGGGTACCCCCTTTTATTTTTGAAAACATCAGTTACTCAAATGCCCATCATATCTGCAGACTTTCTTTAGAAAGTTTAGAACTGACTCATTTTAAAAGGTGTTTGAGAATTCTGCCTGTGTGAACTTGCTCTTCCCCAAGTGCTTACTGGGGCCTGCTGGGAGAGGGGTAAAATCAGGGAGAAATGTACTGAAGAGCAGTCCCCTTGTTTTAATGTCAGTGAGAGAGCTGAGTTAGATGATGTTGTGGATGATGGTGTGAATTAGAGCTATTTGTGAGCGGTGCTGGCTATTGGTGGTACAGAGGAAACGGTCAGAAACTGAAGCATCAAAAATTCCACAGGAACTTAAGGAAAAATCTCTTACCAGTGAGGGTAATAGAGCCCTGGAACAGGCTGCCCAGAGAGGTTGTGGAGTCTCCTTCTCTGGAGATCTTCAAGACCCGCTTGGATGC
>JAWLRI010000576.1:311474-360041 GCA_034781795.1 Crypturellus tataupa | reverse complement strand
CAGGCTGCCCAGAGAGGTTGTGGAGTCTCCTTCTCTGGAGATCTTCAAGACCCCCTTGGATGCAGCCCTGTGCCACGGGCTCTAGGTGGCCCTGCGTGTGCAGGGAGGTTGGACTAGATGAGCTCTAGAGGTCCCTTCCAACCTTAGGCATTCTGGGATTCTATGACCAGAGCGCTACACTCAGCTACCTCTGCTCTCTCTGTTTCTCCCCTTATGCACTGGGTCCAAACAGTGGAAAATCTAGCTGCTAATATTCCAAACCACTCTCCTGTTCACCCCATAGTTCTAAATAGGGGAAAAAAACAAGACTTTTTCACTGAGCTGCCTTGACTTCCACAAATCAGTGTAAGTTTACAGCAGGTGAGGATATAACCTAAAGCTACTAACAAAGATCGTTTTTTCCCTTTCTCCTGTTCAACTATGGCCAAATCATTTCATGGCACATGGTGGCTGCACCACCTCTCATGAAACTGCCTAGGTCTGGGGTGTACAGCTCTCAGCCGAGTTGCTCTCTGCTCATGGCGGCAGCGCTTGTGCTCTGATGGGAGTGTGGGGACGAACCCCTACCCGCCGACCAACACGAGTAATGGAGCGCGCTCTGGCCCATGGTGTATATTTAAATGCAGTCTTGGTAGATACTTTGTGAGCTGAATCCTCACAAAAGTTGCTTTTGATAATTTTAAAGATTTCTCAAATATCCTTATAATCATTTTAAACACCTTTCTTATATTAACGTCTCAAAACTATTGACAGTTTTGTTACTTTGTTACTCATCTGAATTCTGGCACTTTAAGGAACATTCTTAGTGGAACATTTTCAAATTTCAACTTGAGATTGAACTATTGGTGGGACAATATGGAGATCTAAGTGTGCAATCGTAGAGATTTGCAGTTTTATCTATTTAGTAGGCTAATTATATTTGCCTTGGAAGGAGCACAGTGGAAATGTTTCCTTACAGAATAGGTTTTAGATGTATCGGTGAGGTTTGCCTGTTTCTTTCCTCAAGACTTTTTGCTCCTTCTTCCATCTTCCTAAACTGAATGGATACGTTAGAAAAGAGCAAGCCTTCATATATTTACCAAAACATTTATCTGTTGATTTTGCAGGCTTTCCACTGCTTAGTTTCCTTTTTCCTTATTCAAGTCCTTGTGTGCAGCTAGATAGAAGAGGGAAGTATTATCATAACGAGGGAAGGGATTAGGGAGGAACCACCACCAGCAACAACAAAAGAGCACTGTCAGGTAGAAAAGGGTAGGATCAACCTGTTCCCAAACATCGAAAAGAGAATAAAAATTCACAGAACTCATTTTCCTAGTCTTAACTTGTTTTCCTAGTCTTACTGCCACTTAATATTCACTTAACAGTTATAACTTAACAGTTTAACTTAACAGCTATAGAGCATCTGTAGACAATGCCACTAGCCCAGACTTTCTTCACAGTTTGGAGAAATCTCTGTTTTCCAGCACTGCCATAGATAATATTTTCATGCTTTCATTCATTAACTTCTGTACTCAGAGTACCAACATAAGTGGCAGCTAATCACAGTTGAAATGACAAAAGTCTGTCAATGAAGAACTAGACTGAAGCCATTAGTTTATTTCATATTATTACAGAGCAGCTTTTAGAGTGTAATGACTTTTAGGCCTACCTAATTAGAAGAACTAATTTAAAAACAGATTGTCCGATTAGCAAATCCCCAACCTCAAATCTAGTGGTTATTCTAAAGGTTCATTAAGACTCCTATTTGAAGTGTTAAGAGTATATTTTAAAGTGATATTTTATGCAGTGTGAGAGCTCAGTGTTTAATGTAATCTTATAGAAATAGAGAGTAGATCAAATTTTATTTTGTTTTTATTTTTAAAGCAGATTCTTCGAATTACCCAGTGCTTCTTCTAGACCACATGACATTCTTCAGTTTCAGATCATATACAAAGGTAAACAATAAATCCTATTCTTGCTCACTGAGAAGATTTAATATGGATTGTCTGTAAAGAGTATTAAAAAACAAGTTATTCTGAATTTTTTGAGAGCCTGCATATTTTAAAAATACTTTAGTTTGATTTTATTTTTTTATTTTTTCTGCAAAACTTGAAAACTTTGAAACTTGCTAAATTTATTTTTTTTGTAAATGTTAGGTTTTTCTATATCTTCACATATCTCAGGAATGAATTTCTGTATTTATCTTCTAACCTGTCTCTCAAAGAACAGCCTTTGCAAACTTACTCAAAAACCTTGTCCTCCAGCATTCAAATCCAAAGTGAAAGGTCACTTACTGTGTTTTGCTGACAGCTATTACACATATTACTTTGTGCACCTGAGCATGCACCAAGAACTTGGCTGATGGACAGTACTACTGTCAAGTTCTGGTTTGTCATCCTGCTTCTAAACACTGTAGCTTTGATTCTTGATCCTGACTTTTGTATAAATATCACTTTGTCCTGCCTCTTATCCCAACTGCTTCCTGCTTCCAGTCTGCTTAATCCACATCTTGCTCAACTGAGTCTTGCCTTTTCTGCCATTCCCTGCTTTAACCCTGATCTGAGCTTGTGCTAGCTCTTTGCCGGCCTGAGCTGCTGTAGCTGAAGACTGAGCTCACAGCCTGAACTCCTTTTCCTCTGTGGAAACTCACTAAAAACAATGCAAGTGAAGAGAGATCTGCAGTAAAAGTACCTGATGCAAAATTGGGTACCTAATGCTTTTGTAACCCAAGGAATTTACTTAATCCCATCTTTTTCAGTCAAAGGGCACTGAGTGATAGATAAAACATCTGACTCTTGTGAAAATAAGACACTTCTCTGACCTGATAAACAGAAATAATATCAAAAATGTGCTTGTTATAAATGCCTCTTAGGACTTCCCCAAGCTTAACTGTGCTCTGAATCATGACAGTCACTAACCATTTTCTTAATTTAGTGAAGTTAAAGGTCCCCAGACTGGCTATTGCTAACAGCAAATTGTTCTGCCTTTTTTTTTTTCTTTCTCTCTGCACTGTACAGTTTTGGTGTAAGGAAATGTAAGGCTTCAAAAGGCAGTGGATACTGAAACAATGAGGTTTTGAGAATGAGTTAGCATCTATTTTTCTTTCTGATGCAGGCAATTTAAGGCTTTTATACATTATACAATATCCAGTTTGATAAAAGCAAACAAGAAAAAACTGATTTAGTCTGGGGGGCTTTCGTTACATTTTATGCTTTGGTCTTCCCAAAGGACAAGGAGGAAGCAGCCTATTAGCCTACTCAGTACAGGGTCACTTTTACTTCTTGGTCTGCTGGCAAACAAGTTGGAATGTCTGCTCCCACCGTTCATGCTGTGCACATCACTCTAAATGGTGAAGTAGAAACCTCTGTGGTGTCACTGAGAGAGCTGTAATGCTATTCAGTGGAACAGAATAGTATGGGGCAATTTTGTAACAGTTTGCAATTATCATTTTTAAAGCTAAATACCAAAATCAGCAATGTGTGAACCCCATTAGTGCTTGGTCGTATTGGCCTGTTTGGGTCTGTTGATTAGAAGCAGTGGCTCTGGTTCTATGAGCTGATGAATGTGGGCAAGCCTTGGATGCAAATCTCTACTTTTCTTATGTGAATGCTTACAATGAAATGACAGAATCACAGAATGGTTGAGGTTGGAAGGAAGCTCTGAAGATGAATAAAAAGAGAGAGGAACATAGTTTAACAGCATAGATTAAAACAAAATAGCTGATTTTTGGTATTGGGCTTCCTGTAAATTTATATTACTGGTGGTGAAAGTTAATCCAAGTCTGCTGTGTGATTTAGTTTGTTACAGCTGTGCTGGGAGCCTTATAATACCTCGCAGTATCTGCAGAAGTGTTGATTTCAAAGAATAGATTTTCAAAATTCTGTTATTTTGTGCTTCAAGTGCATTTGACGTCTATTTTTTTAACCAAGGAACACAAATTGCAGGCTACCGATCAACTTCTTAAGCTACAAGTGAATTTTTGCTTATGCATAGTGAATTTTATCATTCAGGAATAGGAACTAATAAGTAGTGATGGAAATGGCTAGCAATATCCTAGAAAAACATGTTTTCTAATAACTTATTCAGTAATTATTGCCAATGTTCATCAAACTATATTCAAGCAACTGTCAAACTTACTAAATACCTAAGTAAAACAAACAAACAAACAAACAAACAAAACCCCCCAGAAATTATTTGATGAAAATGTCAGGATTAATTGTAAAATGTTTTTAATAAATTACTCTAGCTCAACTGTCTTACAAAATAAAAGGACCAGAACATTTCCCATGTCTTCTAGAAATGAAAAAAATTGTCATTCCTGTTGTAGAAGAGGCTGATACCTCTTCTGTTAAAAAAGCTAAATAATTCATTCTGTTAAAAAAAAAAAAAGAGGCAAGGGCTGTAGGACTATAAGCAATGTAAGTTCTTATGCATTCATATCAGTGTTTGTGTTTTAAAAACTAGACATACGTAGAAGTACACATGAATGCATGAGATCTGCTGATCCACTTTGCCTGCAGAAGCAGCTTGGGTTGATAGTACAGAATGGATGTTATGCTTTTATTTGCTAATGCAAAATGATATATCAAGTTGCTCTTTGTCAAACATGAATAACAAGAAGAATAACATTTGGTCATGTTCTGTGAGATGATTAGTATAGCACGTTATAGTATTTCCATGACCTGTCAGGGATCATAACTTGTGTAACAGAGAGATTGCACACATTTTTTGTCAGCGTTTCAGTCTTGTTCCAGGACCCAGAAGAGAATTTTCACAAGTGCAAAAGCTTGCAGGTCAGGAAAAACTGAGGGAAGAAGAATTGAGAGAGTTCTTTTGCTCGCCTGTCATGAGTTCATACTGCTAACAGGGCACAGATGAGTTTAAGGCCATGTAAACTGTGCAGCAGCCTTGATTCTTTTCTTCTGGAGGGCCCCTGTGTCCTGTAAATGCCTGAAGAACTTGCAAGTTGACCTGGAACCTGTTTTTCATTTCTCCTTCTCCCATCTTCATCTCCCGTGAAATCTTTTGAACAGAACTTGGAGACTGTTTTTTTTTTTTTTTTCCTCTTCGTTTTCTGCTGTTATTTCGCGTATGGAGGGGATTGCATGCTGAAGATTTCTCTTTCAATGAGCTAGATAGCGATACTGTATTAAATCAAGTCTCCAGCTTATCTCTATCAGCCAAAACCAAACCAAGCCAGAGGAGTTGACGACAAATATGTGAGAAACCAAACATATTTGATGATAGGGAAATAATGCCAGAAACCTTACATTGACTTGGTTCATTCTTATTCATGAACACACATGAGTCATAATTGAGCATTGACTTGAACTTAGTTCAGCTTTTTCATCCTGTTGCCCACCTCTATTTCTGTCATACAGAATAATTATTTTCTAGCATAAAAAGGAGGCAAGTTGGAATTCAGCTTTTGTCTACACGACTTCATTTTAAGATGCATATGCTTCAATTGTTGAAGTTCATATGAATAGCTGAAAACTGGACCTTGTAATAGGAGAGTGATGACCAGTTTCGATGGGGAGGGCTGGCTGCAGCACTTGTGTTGCACTCATATATATGAAGATGCAATTTAAGAAAGACTCCATGAACATTTTGGCAGCACTCTGAATGCTGAATCTTCATGTGAGCTCTCTGATTTGTGCATTGAGAAACTAAAGCTGTGTTTGGAGCACCTGCATCAACAAACAGTGTTTATGCTTGGGCACAGTCAACTCAGTAGAACTGTCACCTCTGGAAAGACTCATCCTGGCCAATAAGCCATGACTGAAATGATTCACAGCTATTCCTTTCCTGAGTTGAAGTAGTGTACATTTCCCAAGTCCTTGTTACTTTGGTTATGACAGAGTCAGTAAGGGACAGAAGATAGCATCACAGAAGCTATAAATCTATAAATATTTGCCAAACCTACATTTTCTACAAATAGGTCCTACACTGAGGTGCGGGGAAGAGAAGGATTAAAAAAATATAAATTTTCCTGCTCTGTTTCAACAGAGGATACTAACAAGAAATCTATTTTCTGAATAAAGGGCAGAAACTAAAAGGCTGAGTGTTGGATGGTGCAGCTTTATCTATGGCAGCTAAGCAGTTTTGAAAATCTGGTCTTCGGAACTGAAGGACTGTCAAAAACTGGAGCTCTTAGCATGTGGCTCTGGCTCACATTTAATTAGAGGTTGTTGCAGAACCGCACTGCCTCCTGAGAGCGCACTCAGTGTGAAGACGCCCACATCCCCTTTTATTCTCTAAAGGGGCACTGACTAGTTGCTGGGCTTAGGCAGAAGCATAGCCTTAGCTCTAATTCCTTTTTGGATCACCATTTTAGAAAATAAATTCCATTTTGAAATAAGAAAAGGACCTTTGTTCAGTGACATTTGGGTAGAATGAGTGTGTGGAAAAAAATCCACACTGTGGATTCAAATCCAGACTGTGATTCAATTTAAACACACAGAAATAGTTTTTTAAAAAACAATCAAATTGCTTTTGTCTGCGTCATGCACCTGTATTCTACTACTTTGTTAAGGAAATGACCAATTTTTCTATCAAAAGAAAAAAAGTAGTGTCAGATAATATATGCATTTTTAGATCACAGTATAGATGCCTTGTCATTAAGTGCTTCTAAAATGGTGACATTACTGGTAATTAGCAGTAGTACAAGTGTCCTTTCAAACCGTATGCCACAGGAACCTCTGGAAAGCATTATTTTTCTTGTTTGATTCCTCACAGGTTGTGATCATACATCATTCAGGAAACGAAAAAAACACTAATAACATAAAATACACTGCTGATGGGCTTTTTCATGGGAAAGTATGTGAAGCATTGTTTCATTTCATGGAGGAAATTATAAATTGGAAATAGGGTTTGAAGAAAAGAAAGTTGAGAAAAGAGCTGTCATACTGCAAGTAAACAGTACATTTTCCAATACAACTTGCAGCATAAAATAAAGAGACAAAGAGATTTCATATTACAAAATGTGAAATGAATTTGGTCTTTATAAAAGTTACTCAGTGTGTTGTTCAGGACCTTCGTGTTTTCTTAGTCACTAAAATCAAAGGCTATTTTGAGTAAATTAGAGATAGTTGGATTTTGAATTGATTAAAAAAGTATCAATTTGCAGCAGTGATAAAGTGGGCTTTTGTTGTCCTGACAAAAGCCATGGTGGTCTGAACTACAGTCTTGATTCTTTCCTCCATTTATTCTACTCCAATATTTTTGCAGTACAGCTTAACAGAAAAGTTTTGCTGGAAGGAACAGGTTTGCTTTTGGGATTGCAGGGTTTTTATGTATTTCTAGGGGGAGTTCTAGGCAATCTTCATGAGCACTGCTGTATTTTTAGTAGACCTCTCACTTGCCTGTTAAATACAAGGCTGAACAATAGTAATTACTGCACAAATACCAAGGTCCCAAAGTAGTACCATTCACTCCAGTAAAGAGCTGCTGTGAAAGCAGATTTGAAAAATAACCCATGGTGACAAGAGAGGAGGAAGGAGGGAGACAGCAGTTCAAAGGGCTTTTTCTAAGGGAACGTAATTCATATGAGATTCTTTTCCCTGTTGTTTGCATTTTCACTACAGTAAAACAGGCCCATAGAAGTGCCTTGTAGGCAGAAAGTGAGTTCTTTAACTAATGGAAAGGCTTATACAATGGAGATAAAGGCCATGAAATAAGGTCCCAGAGGGAGGCTAGGAATGAACTGGATCAGCTTGGATAGGATCAACTGTATCAGGGGATGATGTGGGGGAGATTAACTGTAGGGTTGGACCTAGAGAAAAATCAGGGAACAGAGACTGGCAAGGGGTTGCCATAGGGATTATGCTAAGCATGAATGGAGATGCAGTATCTTTTCTGACCTGGAGATTATATGGACATCTCCCTAGGGACATATCCCGATGCCTTTACAGTGCCAGCGAGGGAACCTGCAACGTATGCAGGTGTGTGCTGGCTTTTCTTCTGCTTTGTTCACTGTGAATCTCTAAATTCAATATTGTTCTAGTGAAAGTGAGCCATTCTAGTGGTATAATATTTTCATTATTTGCAGGCACTAGTTGTACAGTTCTATGGGGCCTGCAGTCATATAAATATATGTGTATGTGCATATATACATATATTTATATATATAAAGGAATTGGGGAAGGAAATGAGGAAAGAGAAAACAGTATGTATTTTGTTCCACAGAAATTACCAAGAATAAAACTGGCAGGAATTTTGGCATTGATTTCAGTCATGCTGACATTTTGCATACAGTCATACACTGTATAGTACAGATTTCTAACAAGCTTCCATACTTCTTCCTGTATACATGCTAAAGCATTCGCAGCCAGTCAGGGGCATGAGATACTGCCTTTCTCAGTGGGTGAAGTTAGCAACTCGCTCTGGCTTTAGAAAGGAATGGCCAGTGACTTTACTTCCTTTTAAACAGGGTCGCTTTGTTGGTCTGACCCACTCCATGTTTAACTTAAGAGGTAAAATTAATATTTTTCATTTCTTTTAAGCATAAATTTGTCAAAAGTTCCATTTGCAAATGTAATAATGGAAACCTGATTTTTTAGCTGTGTTTCTGGTTGAAGACTCCATTTTCTTGCCTGACAAGGTAGGAAACCCCTGGTGGGTGTCTCAGCGGTGTCCCAGTGGGTGTACTAACTGAGCAGCCAAACTGCATGAACAAGACTTTGAAATATATGCACTTGGTAGAAATTTCAAGATTTCCAATGCATGAAGATAAGGCTGATGCAACCCTCATATACTATAAGCACTTCACATTTTCACATTATTTTGTGCATGTAAATGTTTTCAACATTAGCTGGCAAAAGGACTTTATATAAAATGTGCAACAATGCAACTACCTTTCTGAAACAAAGCAAGGTTGTTCTGTTTGCCTGTTAAGTCTGCTTCAGCGGTTCTTAGAAATGTCAGTTATTAAATGTCAAGCTAATTACTTGTAATATCAATCCTGAAAAGCAAACCTTTGTGAGAGCACTTTCAGAAGCCTGATTCTTCTCAGTTCACAGTCTGTCTGGTACATTTCTAGTAAACAAATTTATGTTTTCAGTTAGAGACTAAACTATTTGCTAAATATGTGTCTTTGTTTAGTATATAGAAGGGTGTTTCATAATACTTCAATGGGAAGGAGTGTGTAATACATTTTTATTTCAAAATAATCAGTTTTTTAAAAGAATGGCTATGGTATATGCCAGACAGTAAATTTCCTTGTGTCTCAGGGAACAAATCTACTTCTGTGGGGTAGTGGGGATTGGTTTTGTTCTGCACACTTGGCCTCACTGCTGAACCTGACACCGAAAGTGTATTTAGTGCCATTTCAATGTAGTGTCAATCATTACATAGGCCATTTGGTACTGGAAATGATTTACCAGGAATAACTGCTATCTTAGGAAAAATAACATCTCTCTTCATTCAGAAAGAGTTGGTAGAAAGAAAGCAGTTTTCAATATTCCTTCTACAAATGCCTTATCTGCATGGATATTAGCATCAGGGAAAAAAAAAGGAAGTGAAAGTTCTGAATCAGTAGAAACATTAGAAATGGGCTAAGAATTTCTTTTATGTCTAAGCTCGAAAACCAGAAACCCTGTATCCAAAAACTCTTAACAAGCTCTGAAGTAGTATAAGAATGTATCTGCATGGGAAAAGTTGTGCGCTCTCATTGTATCCTAGTTAAACCTCACTTACCTATGTACCTGTAAGATAAAAGTGCAGCAGTCTAAAAGGTGAATGTTGAGAATAAAAATGTCGAGAACTGAAGACTAGAGATAAAAGAGCCCAGAAACAGAAACAGGGTACTTTCTGCATTATGTTAGCTGTTGCACCTACATGTGGGCCCAGGAAGTTTCTGTAAAGTTTGCATTCCCCATTTGAAAGAGGCAAGTAAATGCAATGCATTTATAAAATACATACAAAATTAAGGTTATGAAGTCAGACTTTAGTAATGTTAGACATGTCAAGAGGGAGTCTGGCCTCTGGGCATTTTAGGAAATCTCATCAGGTTTTTAATTCAAAGTGATCTGTATGAAGCTAAAAGAAGTTCTTAGACCACTCAAAAAAACATTAGTCAGACATCTGAGTCTTTGTATACCTTTAAAATTCGCTTCAAATAAATGTGTCAAGGAAAAAAAAATATTTGGGAAATATTTTTGCCTGAAGTTTTAAGAAAACATTTGTAGCAAGGAAATTTATTACCATAATATTTAAAAAATATATATAAATTTATAGTGAGATCTTAAACACTTGTATTACCTGAAAATCTCAAAGACTTCTTTCATTCTGATATATCTAATAACTTTGCTGTGCTCAAGTTCTGTTTAGTAACAGAATGTAATGTATGATTACATATTATGCATATACATAAATATATGTGAAACATATTTACATAATTTATATATAATTTCATTAAAATGTTCTTATTTTGTTACAACCTCAGCCATCTAAGACATCCAGAGAAGAATATTTTTTGTTGTGTAATTGCATTGAAAATAGATCAGATGGAAGTAGACATGGAGTACAGTTTCATATTTTTCTGGTCTATTGAGCCACATTCTTATTTATGATATCCTGGCGCTGCAAAGGACACTAAACCTCATGCACTTTATGACTACTACATATTTTCAGACTATTTAAAGGGGAATGAATGTAAAGGGGATCCTGACCACCACATTTCCCGTTCACTGTTTCACTGCACTCTTAAACCGACTTAATAGACAAAATCAACAAAATCTAAGTGGTTTAAATTAATCTTCCAAGAGTTGATAATTAAAATAGGATCCCCTCCATTTAAATTATACATATAATCAAATTATTAGCTGCTAATTCTATCTTCTACTAATAATTGCTTTTAAGTGCTATAGATTAAAACTGAGTGCCCTATTTAAAAAGGCATTAGCTGGCTGTGGATTTTCATTAACTTCCTACTCTCCCCTATAACACACACATATTTTGGAGCCGAGTGGTCACTGGAAAAAAGAGTTTGTATGTGAGAAGTTTGATTTAAACTGTGACTTTTCTCACCTATTTATTGGCTCACATAGATGTGAGATGAGCTTTCACAGAGTTCTTGCAACAATCTTTGACTTTAAAAAAGTCCATGAAGGTTAAAAGCGCTTCTGGCTAATCTTACTGAAATGCTCTATGGAAAATGACTGGAGAAAGATGTCTTATATCAAAATGGAGCATGACAGAAATTTGGAGAAGAAGTTGTTATTTTGAGACATGATAAAGTTCAGTAAGTGTCAGAGAATCTGGGAAAGTATCAAGGACCAAGGTGACCTCTGTGCAAACCAAATACCAAATTGGATAAGAAGCATAACATTTGTTTGTTAAATTGAATCTCACTAGTCCCTGAAATCTGATGTAATGTAAACTTATTTTTTTTCCTCTCTCACTTCTTCAATCTTTTTTTGTTATTGCTGATATTTATTAAGTTCTTAGGATCCAAGGTAAATAGTGGTGCGTGTGATGGAAAAGTACTTTGCCAAGCTGGGGGCACATACAGTGTAAGTAGAGAGTCCCAGTGTATTCTAACTTGTCTGTCTTGCTCTTCATTAGAATATTTACCTGTGATCTTTACATGATCGCTCTATCTTCCATTTCTAAGTATTTCAGACATTTTTCAAATATGACATTATGTCATAGAGGAGAAATTAGTGCTGAAAGCAACTAGACAATATATTCAAATACTTCTTAGTTGACCAAGGTTTTTAGAAGTGGCTCAAGTAACCTTACATTGTAGTGGTTTATGACTCAGTCATACATTCACAGAGTTAGGAGCTGTAAAATCCATCCCATGGAAAACAACTTAAACAAAGAAATGAAAGTGCAAAAGGGATGTGTCTTTAAATCCTGTTCTCTTTGTCATGTAAATGCTTGGCTCAGATCATACGGCTGCATGCTTCCTACTGGTATGCAGTGCTTACTCCATCAAATAAAGAGCAGAATGGGCTGTGCTGTTTTGTTTTGGTTTGTTTTTAAGTAATATCGGTGAGGTCAATCAATCCTGAATGATTTGGCAATTATGGACCTTGGATTGTCCCAGTAGAAGCCAGGAGACTATCTTCAGCTCCCTGAAAGAAGTCATGTTATGTTATGTTATGTTAGAGAGGATGTTATGTTATTTTATGTTATATTATAGAGTTTTCTGGATCTAACTGGCACCTATGGCAACTCCTAGGGTGGCAGAAGAGATTAGAGAAGCTACCTGACAGAACAGGAAAATAAAATGAATGTGTCCTGAGCCTTAACCTTTGTGCCACAGCACTGTTTACATCCTTAGTGTTTTTTTTCTTTTTTAATTGTAAATGAATCAACGACAGAATTTCTGTTGTTGTGTGTCCAGATCTATGTGTTCTTCAACTCAGAAATACAAAATAAAACATATTGTTAAGGTTTAATATGTCAAATAGAGTAAGAATAATATTTCTTTGTAAACAGTTGGTACAGCTTCAGCTGGAATCAGTGTTCAGTCCTGATCACTGCCTTCCAAAAAAGCGCATGGCACCTGCAGAACTTACCAGTCCAGGACCTTGACACAGATTTTCTGCAAAGAGCTTCAGAAAAGAGGACTGTACCATAGATAGGGAATAGTTAAAAAGGTACACTTATCTTAAATAAGTAAGTAAAGAAAAGATGGATCTGGAAATTCTATCTTTCACAAATTGCCTTCTTCCCAACAGGAAAAACAAAAGGGATTTAAAAAAAAAAAAAAGGATGAAGACAGTGCTTGCATTTATTTTAATATTATTATTATATGTATTATATATATATTATATTATGCTTTCATTTATTTTAATTTTTTACATTTCTGAGCTCATTTGCTTTTGAAATTATTAACACCAATTACCCTAGGTAATATAAGAATGAAAAACTCTGCTTCTTACAGTAACTTTTCCAATATCCAAAACTTTTATAACACCTCCCCCTATCTTCTCTCACCTAAGAAACTCTGGGATTTTTTTGGTCACTCCTTCTGTGACAATCTTGACTTAAAATATGTATAAAGTAATGTATAAGAAATAAGTATAATGTCCTGAATATTCATTTCAGTGTATTAAAGTTATTTCAGTAGTCTTGTATTACCACCTAACATTAAAGCTAAATAAAAATAGAGTCAAAAGAATAGGGAATGAACCATCATTGAACTTTGATAGCTATATGTTACAGAGTAATAGTGGAATTAATGTAACATAAGATTTGTCTTTTTCGTAGATATAAAGGCTGTTAACATATGAAATACTTAACTGAAGCTGATAGAGAAAGCTTTTCGCAGAAAAGTGGTGTATGCATATTTTACCATTTAGAACATTGTAAATATGGTATATTACCACCCTTTAAAGAGAACCAAATGGAGATTTAGCACAAGGCACACTTTATACTGACTATAGTGGAGCTGTAGTCGTAGGAGAGATCAAGCTGTTTATTCAAAATAGCTTAAATTAATAGCTTAAAAACCAGCCGTGTTCCTGACTTCAGACAGCTGATTTTAGGCCCTTTTATGGAAAGTTATCTGGATAAAAATGAAACTTTCTATTTTTCAATTGAAAATATTTGTGAGAGTGCTTTAAATGTAATACAATAAGAGGCAAATTCTGAGATTTTACTAGCTTTGTTGTCATGGATCCAACTGACTTTGAAAATACATAAAGTAGAAAGTTAAAGTACGAAAATGCCTGCTTAATTTTGTAGAAAGCAGATGTCAACATCGCAGATACACTTCTGGGAAATGAAACTGCTAAGAGATAATTAAGTAGCTTGAGGACAAATAAATAAAGTAATTTGAACAAATGACGTATTCTTAAAAAGCACAATAATCTTCCCAACAGACAAAGTGTACCAAGACTGGAGAGGCGTGATTGCACCAAATCTTGTGAAGGACTCCAATCAAGTGAAGCACATAAAAATGAAGGCCAAGGAGGTATGTAAAATGGTCGTGTCATCCAAATTTCAAGTTCTGCGTACCTTAGAAATTCCTTCAGTTTAATAATGAACTTTTCTTTCTATGGTAGAGATATATAAGCAGTGTTATTATCAGAACAGGAGAATTCTAAAATTGGAAGAGGAACCAAGGTTTTGACCTCAGAGAAGGAATAGTAAATTCCAGGGTATCCAATATCGTGTGATTCTTGTGGACTCCAACTACTTTTGACAAAACAACAATGTTTCACTCTCAATGCTTCACTGTTCTCATTTGAATGAGTGGAAATTCCATGAATGTAAGCTTATTATGTACCATACATATTACATACAGACATGAAAAACAAACCTCTGTTTTCACTAAATCAAAAGAGTACTTTTAGTATTATTTTTAAATATACATACTACAGGTAAGATTTTAAAACCTTATGGCTTGAGGTATTAAGATTAAATGTTAAAAAATAATTTAAAGCAGAAAGTAGCCGTTGAAAGTCTTACTTAAATTTTTTTGTTTGACATTGGATGTAAATGGATCCTACTAATTAATAATATACTTAATAAAATGTAGGTAAGTCCATGAGAAAATTTTTCTGAAAATTGAAAGTCGTGCAAGAAATAAAAGGGGAACATTTCCTTTTTCTTAAGTGTTTCTTTTGTATTGTTCTTTAGAAGGAGCCCTATCTGTGAATAAAGCAGAATATTAAAGAATGGTAAAAGTTTGATATTGTAAATTAATTTGGACAGAATTTTGGCTATGAAAGTTGCAATTGAAAGACACCTCTTCAATGGAGATAGTTTCATTGAAATAGGTCATCCTCACATAGGTACAGTCAGATAATCATTCTCTCTATTCTATAGACAATCCTGTGAACCCAGCTTTTATATAAATTAGTACTTTTCTTGCTGTACAGTTATTTAGTCATATTTGTAAGTTGTCCTAGGAGTCAATTAATTCACAAGGAGACAATGCCTTTGGACAGAGAAGATTATTTTCACCTGATGAATGGCCTTCTTGCCATAGGTAACTGTGCCATTTCAATATTTTACACATAGTTAACTATTATCCCATTTGTTATTGTTGTTGTTTGTTTGTTTCTTTTTTCTTCACGCCTCTTGCTTCCACTGGAAGACAGGTCTGGTCTCCTCTGCTGGTGAAAAATCTCCATTGACTAGGCATGATCCGTTTATACTTGCTCAGTTTTTGCCAGCATTGTCCTTTAGTTTTTGGAGTTGTTTCTTCTTGACTTTTCACACCCACTGCTGCCTTAATCTATTGTGTCCACTGTCACACTTTGTTCTGATATAAAAGCGGTCAAACTGCTTTTTATTTCCTCTCGTGTAGGATGATTCATTGCCCTTCACATAATCCAGTCAGAATTCATCTTACTGGAATGCTGAGTGACCAGAGTCATACAGAATATCACACTTCATAGACTACATTAAGATTTTTCTTATCTGATATTTTTAGAGTGAAATTTACTTCTCCCAGCCATGGGTTATTGTCATTGCTGTAACTCTCTTAGCCATCCATGTTTTCCTCTCACACCATTATTTTAAACTAAGTAATTCTTTCTCATTAGGCAATTCTTTCTCATTAGTTTGTAAACTTGGATTGATACTATTTAATAAATTTCTGTAATGCTAATTAACGTCATCCAATTATTCTCTATTATATGACACTTAGATCTTCCTGGTTTACTGATGGTGTAACCCAGCTGCACGCCAGTTCACTGCTACTATGTCAAACATGAAGGGAAGCATTAATAGGTTCACCAGTGACACACAGCCCTTAGGAAATGCACCAGTAACCTTCTAGCCTTTCACATCCATGCCCTGCTGTCTCTCCCTTACCTATTTTCCACCTTACAAATAATGAGAAACCAGAGCTAGGATCCAATTTGGTGTTTTAACAGGCTTAGTATAAAATATTGCCTAGTAGATGAATTATTTTTTACAGTATTTAAAGTAAGTTAAAGGTAAGTGCCTACATATGCTAGAGAAATGATCTGTGTGCACTAAATAGCTAATGGTTCTATTTTGGGGATTCCTTTTGCTACACCTTAAACTTTGTATTTTGTAAGTGACCTCCCAG
The DNA here is from genome assembly GCA_034781795.1 of Crypturellus tataupa. NCBI lineage: Eukaryota > Metazoa > Chordata > Aves > Tinamiformes > Tinamidae > Crypturellus > Crypturellus tataupa. The sequence goes on along the minus strand of JAWLRI010000576.1, from coordinate 344,044 downwards.
AAATCACCTGCAAATTGGTGCCATGTATTGGCTTTACAGGGTTGAAAAATTGTAATAGAGAAGTGTGGTTGTCTAAAGATCTCTTGGATGACATTCATCAGTAAAGGCACAGAATCTAAAATTTATTTTACAGCCTAGTAGACTATTTTGATAATATTTCATTAAATGTTTTGTTAAGCAGTGCTTAACAGTCAAAATGCCAGAAGATTTCAGTTGCAGGGCCAAAGGCAGCATGTAGTGAGGCTCCTATATTCCTAGGTCTGTTGTCAATTCTGATGGCCTGCCTAAAGTTGGCAGATTTAGTCTATGTTACAAGCTTAGATTGATGGTGACTGTAGGCTAACTGAAAGGTGTCCAAAGTGATATGTGGCTGTGGAGTGCTCTAATATGCAGCCTTCAGAGTGTTCTAACAATTACGATGTCTTAGGAATTTATGTTAAGAACTTTTAAGGTGCAAGTGAGATGTTAACGAAGAATTTTATGGAAGTATGAAACGAGAGAGTGAAGTAACTCTTGCCACCTGAAGGCCTGCAAACTTTTCTGAGTAAAAAGTCCACAGGCTGCATGCATATCTAAATGAAAGATATTAGTATAAAACAGGGGGAAGAATATGTAGGAAAAATCAAATGGGATAGGCTGGAAGTAGTATCCCTGCCTGGCTTTAGATCAAGAATAATGTCTGTAAGAAGTATTGTCAAATGCAGTAAATTTCAACCTTTGTTGAGGCATCTGGTAGCTTTGAGGTATCTGGATAAAAGAGATGAAGTACCAGAGAGGCATCCAATCATTATGTTTCAGTTAGAATTATGCTGTTTATTTATCCTAATCTTGAATCAAAATTCTTGACCTTACCTTTTGTAAAAGAAATATTTTCTTGATTATTAAGCTTGTCTGATGTAAGAGATGAGATAAGCCTGCTATGTTCTGTATCCAATGAAGAAGTGAAAAATTGCTCAGTGTCATGAGCTGACACTTCTGAGAAACTATGTCCCAGGATGAGTTTATGGAATTCAGGGAATGTTTGCTGCTGGACAGCAAACATTAGGATCAGAGACTTATTTTACTGTGTTAAGCTTAATGAAAAGTGTTTAATTCAACAAAGATAAGCCTACATTTGTTCTACAAGGAACAAATGACTAAGAAGCATACTCTTCCTTCAGGCAAATCCCAAAGTTCTACAACTGAAGTAATTTCCCCCAGAAATGTGTTAGTTTCGGTCAAGAAGAATAGTTTTGTCAAGAAGGGTTTCTTAGGCCTAGAGTATCTGCTATAGAGAGTAAAGGAGAAAAATACAAATGCTAACTCTCATGAAGCCGAATATACAAGGGGGTATTTGAGTATGTTGTGAAAATCTGCTATAGAAATCCTTATGCAGATTCATTCAGGGCATTTTCTCCAAGATGAGAGGCACCCTAAGTGCCCCAGCCAATATGTAGCATCCATTGGTTTTGTTCTGCAACAGAACAAATCTGAACTTAAAAATCGTGACATGGCATGTGATACTGACGCGAGTGAGCTATCTAAAGATAGGACAGCGCCTTTCATTTGTGTAGAAAGCATGGCTGAGCTCCTTTTTCCAAAGATGTTTTGAAGACAAGTTTATCTTTTCAGTGAAGTGACATTGTTTCCACAATTGATTCTGAAGAATATGCTTTCAATTATTTTCAACAACTGTTCGACTTTTTATTTGCAATACCCATGTTCCTTTTAGGTGACTTCCCATGTAAACATATACGCTTGTTTCATGGAATACTTATTTGATGAAAGCCAGATAAAATATCTAATCTAGCAAGAAAAAGAACTTATCTGGATTAAAGTATGGATGGGAAGTCAGGAAGAAGGAGTAGAGAACATGTTGTTCACAAAGATGCCTTTTAGTGAACATGTTTCATGTGAATGTCTGATTGCACTGTCTTTAGTGAGAAGGCACCAGACATCATTGTAGCCTATGGATCTTAATAAAGGAGAGAGTGTTCTCAGAAAGTGCCTGCTGTTTTGCTTACATCTACACATAAGGGGCGTTATTGTTTCTTAGAATGCCTTTCATGTGTTCTCTGGAAAATTAACAGAAGCAAAAAAAGAAAAAATGTTCATTAAACTTTAAAATATGCTTCATAAATCCTTTCGCAAAAAGGTACATGAGAAGGAATATATTATAGACAAGGCCTGACATTACCAGAATAATACCACTATTTTGAATTATTGATTTTTCTTTTCCTTTGGTAGGAAGTAACTGTAGTGTTTTAGGAGCTGTGATAGCTTGGTTTTCCTTCAGTTTGTACTTTGGTAGAGTTTTATCCTTGACCTAGAACAGGAGATGGTTATTGAGATCTAAAGCTCATTCAGAGCTAGCCGTGAATTGCCCTTTCCAGCATTATGATTCAAGGCTGATAAAAAAGTTCTACAGTTTATCATGCAAAGTGGTTCCATGGTTTGTGTTTCCCAGTTTAAACAGAAAATCATCATAATCTGAATTGAACAAGATGTGAAACATTCTTTTCCACTCTATCTCTCTGATTCACAATATAACGGTTAACTTCTATTCTTCCCATTGATGAATGATGCCAGTTTCAATGTTCAATGTGCAACTGTATGTATTTTCCCTGTGCTACCTTGAGCTTGGCAGAAGCTCCTTGTAGATGGTCCAGACAACCTCTTCAATCCAGCTTATCTTTAGTCTTAACCATAAATAGTAACAAACTCAATATCCATGTGATAATTCCATCTCATGCTGATCAAAATCATTTCATTATTCCCTTGTCCTGCTTCATCTGTCTGTATCCCTCTGTATTGTCTTTTTTTTTTTTAAATTGTAATTGTGAATTATCTGGACTAGTAATTGTCCTGATATTATTGTATTTAGGCAATCATGGGAGCCTTGGACCAAGATTATAGTCTTGATATGCTATGGCATGATACTACTAACTGTAACAGATGAGCTGAGTTCTTCCTCTGGTTGTACCCTAGTCACTTTTTCCACTGTTTCAGATGACAAGTCCAATTTGTTCCGTGCTGCAGTGGTCTGTGTGGTTGCATTGTAAGTTAGTTTTAAAAAATGCGGACAGAAGTTGTAATAGGTTTTTGAAATGTCAGAGTCCTGCATTTAAGTTTCTCCCCAATTACAGAAATGATAGAAATGTGTATTTTCAGATGATGTTTTGAATTATCTTTCATTTCAAAGGTATTTAAGGTATTCACAAACAGATCCTTGGCCCTGTGCACAAGAGTAAGTGCACTTAGAGTGGAATAGACCAGTTTGCTGTACTTAATTCTGAAATAGCTTTCCATGCAGACATTATTCTTAAATAAAAGTTACTTTTATTTCAGAATAATTATTCTGCTCACAAAGCAGCACCGGCTCTGAGACAAAGCTGAGACTTCTAACACTTTGTAAGTTTATCTCTGAATTCCTGCTGTGCAGATGGCACAGTGGGCTGGGGAGCAGCAGGACTGGGAAGCAATAGAGGAGTTGGCAGGTTGGTGAAGATGATAACAGGTGGCTTGTGAAGTGGAAGCAAGGTCTTTATTGCAGGCCACCCTTGTCTCGGGCAGAATAAAACTTAAAATTCAAGGGAGGAGGCTGCCTCAGATGAAAGCATGCACAACTTACTGGACCACATACCAGAGACTTGAAAGGTAATTTGGGAAGCAAATGAAAGGAACTGTGAACTTTTGGATATTCTGAGATACAAATGAGCTGAGGATATGGGATATCTAGAGGAGGGAATAGCTGTTTGAAGGGTAGCTACATACTGAGATAGTGGATCAGCAAATGGAAGACTATGGAAGAAAAACACTGTACGTGATCTTCACGAGATGATTTTTTTTTTGCTCTCAGCAACCTTATCAGAGTACAGATTGCTGTAATAGCCAATTAAATTTCTTTTGCAAGTGGGAGGCAGGATACTGTACTCAATTGGCAAGTGGCTCTTCATAGTGTGGAGTGGGAACAGCTCATTCTGAGTCAAACACATGCTTCACTGCACTGTTCCATGTGCAAGGTTCTGGGAAGACAAAGCCGTTTGACTCTTTGGTTATTGCAATATATCACATAGCATGGCTAGTGCAACCTTCAAGCAAAATCTTCGTGTGTATTTCTCATCTCTGACTTTTCAGGAGGCAGTGATACGATTTCTCTTACTCTTAAAAGTGGACAAACTTAAAGTTTTGTGGTTACCTTAAGAAAGAACTGATTCTCCACCTGAAAAGTTCTTCTGTTCTGTGTGGTGGTAAGCCTTATGGATGGCAGTCTGCTGATCAATGGTTTATCAGAATATAAAAATGTTCAGTTTTCAAATGAACCTTAAAGACCCTGAAAACCTGGCTTACAAAACTTGAAACTCAATTTACGAATTTCAGAGAAAATGATCTGGTCCTGGGAAAGCATGATCACTTGCACAATAATATATTAGTTTCTGTTCTCAGCTCATAATCAAAATTACCAATTGGTAAGCATGGCAAGAGGATCCAAGAGTCACTTAGACAATGTCTTAATAGTATTTGAGAAATGTCACATTAAAATATATTTGGAGTAACTTAAAAATAAGTATTTATTTATATTGTATTTATATAGTATTTTTATTGCAGTAAATTAATTCATTTATTCCTGCAAATGTTCAAAGTCAGCTACTGTAGTGCAGGACCATTGTGGTTACTTATGTGGTGTTCTCTGCTAATTCTACACCAAAGGAAGTACAAAATATAATTAGGAATTAAGATATGGAAGAATGTAGAACTAAGCAGAAAACATCGGCTTGTCTGTGTACTGTGAGGCAGGTAACTAGCAGTGTGTACAGTGATGAAAGTCAAGCACATCACGTCAGAAGAAGAATCAGCGCAAGTGTCATTTCCAGGTTGGGAGAATAATGTGTCTGGAAGCTAGGCTGAAATAGCAGGACATCCATAGAGCAAGATGAAGCTGAAGGTAGTAGATAATAGTTGAGTATCAAAAGACAAGTCTACTGGTGAAGAATGAACCTCTCTTAGATTTTACCAATTTAATATAATGTAATTTAATTTTTATTTTTCTTCTGTCTTTCCAGTTTATGACAGATTTCCAGACTAAAAAAATGAAGAGAGCTGTGTCTAGTGTTAAATTAGAAAGGAAAAGCAGGTACTTTTTTCCTATTCCATTTTTTGTGACAATAACAGCAGATGAAACTGACTTTTTATTTTCAGACCATACCTTTCTCCTTGTAATTAATACTGAAAATAGACAAAGGCATGAGGAAGTGTGAATGTGCCTTAGTCTTGTATTTATGTTATTTCCAAGCAGAATCCATAGAATTTATATGTCACTAAGTTGCAAAACTCCAGAATAAGGATTCTGAATTTTCTGTGATGAGTCAGATTCTTTTATGTGTCCTAACCTCTCACTAACAGCACAGGCACCTCAGGACACTAAAATGTGATTTTATATCCTAAGGCAAACTAAATTGGACACACTGAAGATGATTACTGAATTTAAAAGTATTATTGTGTCTGTAAGGATGGTCTTTATGCATACATGTTGTTTCAGTACTGTATTTTATCTTCTGTGTACATAGTTAGTAAATAATTTGAGATGCATCTTTGAGTTTAAATAGTGTTTCATTATCTTCTTAATGTATACTTGCACTAATTGTAATTATCTGGTCATCAAAATTCTACTCAGTCATACATTGATTATGTATATGCATATCTTAAGATTTTAACTTATAAAGTGATGATTTTTGGATGGAGAATGTGCTGACACTTACGAGTAATCACTGAGCTCCAGTTCAGCCCTGTATTCTGTGAGACACTTAGACATATGCTTAATTTTAACTTTACTGCAGGTAAGAGTGAAGTTGCAGCCATCCTGACTCAGCATAGTGTTTTAAGTGTGCTTAACTTTAACCTTATCCTTATATCCCACTAAAGCTAAAATCAAATACGTCTTGAAGTGACTACATGAATATGGGTAACTGCTGAATTAAGTTTAATGAAATGAACTTTTTTGGATGTTAGGTAACAAGAGATGCTTGGACACGGTTTCCTACAAGAGGGAAAATATGCCAATGATGGTTGGGGGGAATTATACACACACACACGTATATCTGTGCATGGAAATCTTAAAAGCTAAGCTGTATAGTATAGCATTTTATAAACTGTGATGGTCTTCCTGTATACTAAAGCAAAAGACTATATCAGTAAGAAATCCAGACCTTCTTCTCAATGCTGCATTAGGTTTAGAATATTTTTTTTCTTCATTTTTTAAACAAGATGTTTCAGATAATGTATCTAGATGTGTTTAAAATTGCAAACCAAAGTTGTACATCTGGTTGCACAAACTTATGAAGAAAATGATTAACTGTGTATAGGTGGTAAGGGATATTATAGTTTCTAGCACATTTTCCACAATTTGATTTTCTTTTCAAAGCTGAATGGCTTAATTTAGATTAGCATTCTTTGTTTCAATCCATTTTTAGTTTTTTTCTTCTTCAACCTTTGCTTTCTTTCTGCACTATTTGTATGGAAAGCTCTCTGCATTTTTTATTTCAGATCCTTTCCTTTTGCAGTTCATGAAGTCTTTCAACAGTACGCTGTTAATCCTTTGCAGATTAATATGATTTCAGTGATAATCCTTTCATTTTTGAGTTTTAAGACATATAATCATTAAAGAAAGTGCTTGACAGATTTTCCATTAAAGTAGTACAAAGCAGGTGGTATGTCTAATATATCTCGTTAACGCTATGTTGCTTATTTATAAAATTAAATTTGAAGATGAAGCAAGTAAGTCTAGGGTTAATTACTGGTCTTTTCCTTTTGGTATCATAGTCCAAATCCAGTCAAAATACTCTGGGAGATGCAGAGTTAGAATATCTGTTTGAATATTCTTTTCATATCTCTGTTGCTACAAGGGTCATCCAGGGTTCTATGCAGATACCATAAAATGTCAAGTATACGGGGAACAGACAGGTTATAGTTGAGATTTGCCTGCATGCTGTGCCTTATGGTTCACTTAACCCCTCTAGCAAGACAATAAATGGTGTTCAGGATTTGTTTCTGCTCTTCAGCTCTCTGCACAAGACTATTTCATATTTTCAGTTAAGCTAAACCTCTCACTCTTCCGCAATTGGAACTAAAGGCTTTGAATTGTTTCACAATATATGTGGCACACAAATCTTTTCCCATGAGGGTTTTTGGATTACCGATGATTCCCAGATCACTGTCCATGATATAATGTCCTTCTCATGTTATTTTTCTGTTCTCTTATGCACACTGATGAAATGATAAATAAGCAAAGAAGGATAAGTATTCAAATATTGTGATAATGGATACTCAGAAGAAATGCTTTAAAATTAGTATACAAGCAGTAGAGAAGTTTTTATCTAGAAATCAGGAATGCATTGAGAGCTTATTAAAATTTCTGCTTAAACAAATAGGTAATAGGTTTGACCTGTCACAGCAGGTTGAATTTTTGCCTTTTATATAACTGAAAACTGATAGTTTCTTTGGGCAGGAGGGGAAGGAAGCAGATATCACAACTCTTTAGGATTTCAGGTCCTGAACTTGGCAAACCTTTAGCTGATTTTGTCACACATTTGCAGCTTTAAAATGATTTGGCCTTTACAACAGCCAAAATAAGTGTCCTTTAATCACATCCAACCTATTAACAGATGGGAAAACAGCTTTTATAAATGGGGCATACAAAATACTCCAGTATCAGCCAAAACTAATTAGTAGCAGTATCTGAACTAAAATGTAAAACTCATGGAATACATATTAATACAATAAACTGTCGATTTGATAGAAATTCCCTTCAGACATCATACTTAATATTTGTTCATCTGTAGTATGTTCTAAGCCCTAATTAAATAAAAAAAGAAGGTTTTTTTTTTGTCTAGTTATTCTCCAAGAACTAATTTGCTTGTAAGACGTATGATTTGGATATAGTGTAATTAATAACAGTGACATTCAACAGAAGTAGATCAGTATGGATTATTTTGGCATATAAGAGAAATATACTTGATAACATTAAAAATAGTTTAATCTTTAAGATTAACAACACAGAATATTAATATCAAAAATTAACAGGTAGATTTTTAAGAGGCAGAACACTTATATACCAGTGCCAGGTCACATTAAATATAGTTTTACACTAGTAATCAGCACGTGTAAATTGCATGAAATTCAAGTCAGGGATTATTAAAAAATTGCAACACGTATAACTGGGTAGGAAGACCCATTCAATGCATTAGAATCAGATCTGCGGCATGAATTTGGCTGTAGGAAGACAGCTGCAGCACAGACAGCAATTGTATATTCCATCTGTCAAACAGGCACTTGTCTGTCGTTGATATCATTTGTGTTGCCATGGCTCTAACAAAGAATGAAAGTGGTTACAAACTCAGAATTGTTCAGAAACACATTTCTATACAAAAGCGTTAACTTAGAAATGTTAATTTTAGGAAGACTTTCTTTCCTTCACTTCAGGAAGACTTTCCTTCACTTCAAATGCCTTCCCCAGATAATCTGCCTCCAGCACAATTTATATACTGATTTGGGGGTCTTAGTTGTAAAATAAAACTCTATCTGGAACACTTCTAAATTCGAAAATTATGTTAAGCACTTAAAACTTCTCTTCCTATTAGATAACCCAGTGGGACTTCTCAACATAGATAGCTGCCTCTGATAAACCTTTTCTCAAAGTATGCAAAAAAAATAACAAAAGAAATACTGAATTCCATGTATATGTGCTTGTGTATAGTTACTCCAGTAGTTCTCATTGTAGTAAATCTGATGATCATGTTCCCTGGTCTTCATAGGCACTGCCTGATCAACCCAGAGCAGTATCACTTGGATGTTCTCTGCTGTCTTAGAATAGATGCATCACCTGCAAACTGGCAAGAACTATAGGAAGGACAGTGGCAGTGAGGCTGCTCAGGGCGTTCCTCATGTTACCCACGAGACTGCAATTTTTGTGAAAACCCAACAAGCAGATTCAAAAGCTGTCCTCCTTTGATAGAAGAGTTGGGGAGAATAATGAATGCACAGCCTCTTCTGGTACTGAGCTGAACTATGCTGGCAGAGGGGTGAAATATTTCTTCAGTACAAAGGGTTAGAGTGTATGTCAGTTCCTAAGTGAGCAGTGCAATTGTGGTTCCAAAGTGGGAGTTTGTATGAAATACCTGAAAGCTTTTTTTTTTTTAGCTGGCAGAGAGATGATGATTGATGGAGCAGATCTGTCTCTGTGGTAGAGTGGAATGCTGAATAAGGACAACAGATGTATTTTTACTATAAGAAACTAATCTGATGAGAAATTCTTCAGGCTCTTGCCTGGAAGGAGAAAGTGTTATGGAAGACTAGCAAATAACTAGTTTGAATTCCAAACTGTATTATTTTGTCTCTAAATAAATGATTACAACCTCACAAGAAAGCAAAAATAAGATTTTGAGAAATAATTCAGATTACTATTTCTCAAGCATTTTTATCTGACTAGCACCTTGCTTAATTAAGACCAGACATGAAAAAACATTTTCCTCTCAACACGATGATATTTCAAGCAGATTGGTTTAGTCTGGATGCTTACCACGTCCACAGTCTGGATCTGGTAAACAAAATTACAACTGACTTCAGATCATATAGCGAGTTATGACCTTAACTATAAAATGACTACTTCCGTTCATAATTATATCTTCAAAAAAAAGGCAGCTGGCGATGTGGTATATGAAAAATCCTCAGTTACAGTTTGGTTTACAGTTTGGTTAGTTATACAGTTTGAATGTAAAATGTAGCACTTTGAATTTCCAACCAATATACTTTGATCGCTTCCTCATTTGGAGCATAGTCAGGTAATCATAGCAGACTACTGTAGAGATGAGACTTTGGAGTGTTCATTTTTTTTTTTTTTCTCCCTATTAGGTAGTTAAGACAAAGTTGAGGATTTTCAGGGACTTCTTAATTGTTTTTGTTAATTTTGCAGTGGCAAATAGACACACAATTCACATTATTGAATCTCATTTCTTTTCTGGGATTTCTACTATCTTTTTTTTTGGCGAGTAAATCTGCAGTACAGTGTTTCTGTATGTTCTTATGAGGAAAAGTGCTTTCGATCTGTTTCCGTGTTCTAGTAAAAAAAGGTTTTGTTGAAAATTCCTTAACAAGTTTAGTGAATAGCTAGCAGTTAGTATTACCAGTTTTGCTGTGATAGCAGGTTTGTGAATTCTGTTTTTAGTCTGACATGAATTCATTATTTGAAAACTTTTATTTTCATATAAAATGTCTTTTAATACCCTTTTTTGTCCTCTACTTTGTAAAATCCAAAATAGATGGAAGAACTACACAACTGAGTAGGAGCTTAAAATGTTAGCATTATTTAAATAATAATGTGGTTTACTAGGCCATGGTCATCGTGCACATCCACAGGTCTTCAGCGAAACATTTGGCAAGTGAGACTGGATACTAATTCTGTAATTATAAATGGTAATTGATCAAAAGTTTCTTTTCAACCTATTCATATAAATAAAAGGAGTCTATAGAATTTTGTAATTATTTTAGATAAGTTATAATTCATCTATTAGACTTTTGATTCTTAGTTCAAGCATTTGTCTACCAAACTGAAAAACAAATCTCCGCATTTTAATTTCTAGTGACGGACACCTTGACCTTCAAACTCAGAAGAAGGTGAAGAAAAATGAAGCTCACTTGAAAGACTATGAAGCTTTTCATGATAGCAGAATGCATCCTAGCAGTGGAGAAGTACTTAACGCAGTCATTTGCATTCAAAGATATGTGAGAGCATGGCTTGTATGCAGGGCATTCAAAAGAATAAAGATCAAGGTAATGCCTTGGTTGCTTAATCCATGTATTTTTAAAATTCTACTAGTGTAAGAATTCTTGATTATTGCTGTTTTGCTATGAAAAAAAAGGCGCTCAACTAGTTTGTCTTTCATCGGTGTTCTGCATTTTAAAGGTTAGAAAAAATCACTGATAGTGAGTGCTCTGCTGGGACTTGATTTTCCGTTTCCAACACTTGTTCTTAGGTAGAGTCTTCATTAGTTTTTAGAAGTAATGGCCTGTGTGACATTTGGTTGCTCTGCCTTCAGAGATTATTACTGTACTTGCATATTATACTGTTAATTCTGGGGCTTGCAATTTTTCAGGTAGAAAAACAGACTGAAACTAAAAGACTGCATACTGTGACTTTTCTTCTTCCATTCCATTTTAACTATCAACTACCAAACAAAAAAATAAAGGATTCTATGTTTTTTGTCTAGTGTTCCTAAATGAAATGCCAGTTCCTGAAAAACCACATCCTGGAGAGCTATAATATGCACTTTGGCCAGTGTTTGTCATGAATTAAAAGATCTTATGCATATTTCAGAATGGCTGCTAATGCAGACTGCAGAATTTTAATTATTTCCATTTTCTGGTTAGTTGCAAGTCTTCTATCTTAAGAAGTATACCATATCCAAACTTAAACCTAGTTCACATAAGTGGGTCTAGTAGGTACCGAGTAATACGTAAAACTGTTTATTTTATTAGTTTTTCAGAATCTTAAAATAGATTATTAAAAGGAAGAAAAAAAAGGCTATGCTGTTCGATGACCACAGATCAGGTGCAGACAGTGTTTTCTACTCCCCATGGTTCCTGATCCACTTCTGTAGTTTTCACAGGCCTAGAATTCCCAAATAGTTTTATTCAATCACCTCCCTTATCAGCACTAATTATTTTTAGTTGTTTATCCAAATGTATTTGCTGCAATGGAATTTGTTCTGTTTCCTTTTAAGACGCTCATATACACTGCTTAGCTCATTTATTTCTTTAATTACAGGCTACAAGTCATGGACCATCCCTACCAACAGTTGTAAGGCAGTACCGGAAAATGATGGCTCGCCTTAGAGGTCGAGCTGGTGTTTTGAATCTATCCACACCACTTCGGTATTTTGAATTGGAAGAGTGGATGGACAAGAAAAAATGTTAGTTAACTTTTTTTTTTTTTCAAAAAAAGATCTTTTATTTCAATGTCAGAGTAATTTAATTCATAACTTAAATGATGGCCAGTGTGGTGCACTGTCAGGAAGGTTTTCTAATGCGACAGTAGGTGAAAAGGAGCAAAATGACTACCGTCTTAATTGTCTTAAAGCCTTATCCTCCATATTTATTCAGGCCATAGTAATTTTTTTGCCATGATTATTGTCACATCGCTTGGAAAATGAATTGCACTTAAACATTTCGCACAATGAAATAAAAAGCTAGTATTTTTGAGAGCTTCTTAAAAGAAGATGCCTTTGCAAAATTTTGGTGTGATTCATTTATTATATACTTTATATGTGAAATTAGTTTTTTACCCTTGCTTTTGTCACCCCTATTTCCTCACCAGTTTGAAGGCTCACTGTGTAGTCAAGCATGCGAGAAGATATATGTTGTTGTTCAGCTGCAGGGTAGAAGACTCACAGACACGCACTTAAAATAGAATAAACACCAATAGTCAAGAGAAACGTACATGACAATAGCTTGAAAGCATAATTAACAAGTCACAAACAAGAAGGCTACTGCTTCTGATGATTATACAGATACATAAGCAAAGCACCTGAAGGAGAAGGAAATAGGTGACTTCTACCAAAACTGACTCTTCCTTAGCCCCAACTGCTCTGTTCGCTGTGTTATGCCTCTTTCCAGTATTACTATTGAGGTAATCCTTATTACACTAGAGATCACAGGAATTTATAAAGGAAGAGAAAAAAGCAGACTGCAAAATATAATATAAACTTTTTATGTGATCAATTCAGATTCATCTTCCAGAGTAAAAGGTAGTAGTTCTGTCACAGGAGATATTTAAAATTAAATGAAAAATATCCTGTTGGGAACAAATGCCAGAATGACTGTTCAAAGTATTTGGGCATTAATAGAATGTTTAGGGTTTGGAACATGTGATATGCAGCCATGTTAGAAAAACACCTTAACTGGAAGTTCATCAGAAATAAGAAATTGCCTTTATATTAAATCTTTTCACTCTCTTTCTGTAGTATTAAAAGTGTAGCACTTAAAGTTGGATTTTGATAATCACCTCTCTATCTAAGGGTTAGAACTGTGCTGCTTTTTTTTTCTTAAGTATACTTCAGCATGACAGAGAGGTAAGAATTTACCCATTAATTTTGGACATAGGATCCTAATCAATTTTCATACCTTCTAAGTTTGATAGGTATTAATTGCTTAGATCTTGATTCTTAGTCCTTTAGACTTCAGTACAGAGCAGGACAACTGTAATACTTAATTTGAGCATATTTGGTGGGCATGCTTTGAATTCCTCCTAAATACCTCACAGATGCAGGCTCTGTAATAAATATATGTGAAGCTTCTGGAGATTCATGGCATAGTTTTGACTTCTAAATTCCATATTCATGTCTTATATTCCTAACATCACACAGAAAATATATGTAGAATTTGATTTTTTTCCTCCTACTCAAGAAAACAAACAAACCAATAAAAATAACTAATCCTTCAAGCATAAGATGTATCCTCATGCAGCAGCGAGCGTGAGTCCCAAGCTGAACAACTTATAACGTGCTTCTGATGTTGGGTGACTGAAAAGTTTGCACTACTCTTTCCATTGTGATGAAATTCCGGTTGATGGTTGAATCACTGATGCGTTAACGAGAAGTCTTAAAAATTGTACCTTCAAAGCTGCTCGATGTATGGATGTGATAGCATGCTGCAGCCCCATGTACTGTGTCTTCCTGTTGCTGCAGTCTTTAAGTGCAAAGTTGGACTTTAAAGGCAGATGTTGTTTTTCTGAAACATTAAATTGACTTTAATTTTATCTATTTTACTGAAGACAGAGGGACATGTTATATAGATGCTTATGCATTATATGGGATGCAATCTGAGCTACTGCTGCTAACCCTGGCAGGAAAACTGATGCTTCCATTAATAAATAGTAAAACAGCTCGACTAATATCCTCTGTCAGAAGGGAGATTTCTGGCACCAATTCTGCAAGAATCTATGAGCTAGGTAGATCGACGAAAATGCTGTATGAACATCAAAATATAAGAGAGTGTGAAGATTTTTATTTTTAATCTGTAATTTTGCTTTCCTGGGCAGTTTAAAAATAAATCACACAACACTTATATCTGAGTTAATGTTTCTGAAGCCATGTCAATACAATGCATTTGTCAAGAAAATAATTAGCCCATTAGTATATGTCCTTCATTTTCTTTTTTAGTTAGCCTTGGCAAGACATCTACAGGCATCTATTATAATGTCTTGCACTACGTTTTCCTCATGCCTTTACCCTAAAGGGAAGCAGTTTAATATACTGGACTGCTTTTGATATGTTAAGCTCGCTTAAGTTAAAAACAAGGCATTCTCACTATAATTATCTACTTATCCAACTTAGTCCGTCAGGAACTAGATTGTCGCCTTTCCATATTTAGGAATCTTGACATGGGAAAGAAGTTTTATTTCAACCCTTTCATCTAAGGATGACTAGTGAGTTGCACTTTAGTACATGAGTAAGCAAACTACCCATCCTCTGACCTAGTAGATCTAGGTTTTCATATCAAGTTTATTAAGCATATTAAACTGATTCAGAAGAAAATATTTCTAATACAATTAGGGCATAATAATAATATATGGCAATTTTTTCTCTAATAGAAGCTTCTGCTTTGGGCTTGCCTTTCAGTTTATGAAACAATGTTTGACAAGAGACAGTTCTGTGAAGAGATGGACAGAAGTGACCTGCCTGGATTTTTCAAGGACTGTGGATATTTTATACCCGCCAGTGGAATTCAACGTGTCTTAAAGATGGTCTGCCGAAGTAAGTGGTTTCTTAAAAATACTTTGCAATTGCAAAAAAGTTCCTCTGCAGATGTTTCAGGCTTTGGGTATTTTTTGTTTGTTTGCCTTTGTGTGTGTGTGTCTGTGAAAATAGAGAAGTTTTTGTTTTTAAAAACATAGTTGAGATAAAACCTGCCCACCAGTTATCTTTTTCAAAGTTGAACATTTTGTCATTATACTTGAAATAAAGTATATTTGGTAGAATTGTGTTGTATCTAACAGTGCTGGAATATAATCCCATACCATCTTGGAATGTATTTAAAAGGGTACAGAGCAATTTTGTGGAGGGTCTGCCTTTACAGGTGCCTCCAGCCAAAACGTTTACCTTGTTCACTCCTTTATAATATAGAGGTGCTAGCCTTCCATCATCTGTGGACAGTTCAGCCCAACAAACTGTCCCTCTCTCAAGTCCGTCTCTCTCAGTAGCACACTTCCATTTTGTACTGGTGTCTTTAAGTGCTGTGAAAGCAAAGTTGACCTAAGCATGGCTATATTTCACCCATGTGTCTTCCCAAGTTTGAGACACATCGCAGCTTTTGCAGACACTGATCTTTTTTGAGGATAACAGTTAATTTCACATGGCATCGATTTCCATGAATTCTTTTAAAATACATGTTTATTCTGGTGAGATTAAATCCATGTTTAATTGCTACCTTTGATTTGTTAATGACCTGCATGTATGCTGTTTTTGAGCCAGCTCTCGGTTCATATTGCATTTTTGAGAAGAAGGTGGTCCTGTAAGTGTGTGACAACACATCGTATTTGCACATGATATTACATTTCAGTGTTGGCTCCTTGTAAATTCAATTAATTTCTCACAGAAAATCATATACTACATGTCATTTAGGTCACATTCCTAAGACAGTGTGAATAAGACCAGGTATTTTTAGTGATTTGCTCAATCCCTATCACTATGGTAACGGGAGATTTTGTGACTGTGAGACAGATTTCTGTCTTATATCCTAGCTTTGAGAGACTATCGCTACTTTTCACTATGTTCACAGACAGACTAGAAAAAAAAATGGATGCTTTCTCACTCATTTAATGTATTTAGTGTCTTTTAGGTATAAGATGTTATCAAGACTGGTTCAACCTTCTGAGGCAAGATATAGGTCTTTTATTCAGAACTTTCCCAAATTATAAAAATGCAAATGATGAATAATTGCAGAAACAGAGATGTGCCTATGTCTGAAAGGCACCCATAAAATGACTTCTAACATGTAAGCATTTTGAATAATGTTTTGTAATTCGCATGTCATTATTTCCAAAGATAAGTTATTTAAGAGAGTATAACCTTGTTAAATTGCCTGGGAGAGACAGTACACCTGGTTTACTGTTTTGATGTGTTGAGTTGATGCAACCATCTCCTGTGCTAGGGCAGAGCATCCCATGCTTTGGACTGCTTGTTCAAGAAGGGAAAAATAAGGTGGTCAGGGCCAGTATGGTAGAGAGGGATCTTCTAGTAATTACTACATGCATTTTTTTTTGCCTGAACATTGTATCCTATACAGCCATATGACTGATCCATGAAAGCTTAAAAACAAGAAGTCGGTGACCTGAATTGTGGCAGTTTACTCTGAATGCTGGGGGAGAAAAAAAAAAGAGATTCAAATTTTCTCTTGATCTCCAAGACTCATTTTACTCTTACTATGCTCTTTCTCCATCTCTTCCTTTCTTTCTCTCTTTTATTTTTTTTAATGAATCTAAATATTGCTGAAAGATCAAGTCTTGTTAAATAAGTACCCAAATGTTAAATGTCCTGTCACTTTTCCATTTCCAGTAATGAAATGATGAGCACTGTCTTTGGCTAACAATAATTTAGGCAGAAAAAGCCTGAAGGGCTTTTATTCCATATATTCTTCTGGGAGTTTTAATTACGTCAGTCCTACATAACCACAAATCTCGTTTGTGAGGGATCTGGTTCTTTGAGGTAGTTTACTTTTCATAAAGATAAAAAACTAAAGATCAGATAGTAAAAATTATCTGATCCAAATAAAGCAACATAATGTAATATAAGCTAATATTTATTGTTACACAAGAATGAACTTGCTGTCAAATGAGAAAAGACGACTATCAGCTGTAAAACCCCTACCAAATGTGAACTGAAAATGTGAATTTCTAATTAGAAGTAGCAGATACAATCGGAGAAAAAAATGAAATATATGGAAGGCTGCTAAACATACCGTTCTGACTTGATGTGCTTATACAAACAAAACAGTACTAACAAGCAATAATTTCACCAAATGAAATTATAGTGATAATGCTGTCAGGTAAAAAAGAAAGCCTTGATGCCTGGAGTGGGCTTGTGGACACTGAATGGGATCTCATTTACGTATGTGTGTGACTTCCCTTGAAATCTGTTTTTTAACTTCTGGGGAACAAAGTGAGTTTTCCTCTTGTTCAAATGAATTTGACAATGAATTTGATTATTTACATGCAGCTAAATATATTTTGTTCCCCACAGTATGAGGAAAAATAACGGTTTGTGTTACTAGCTTATGTATAGCTCATAGAGGATTTAGGAATGGACTTGAAATAATTGAATAGTTTTCTATCAATAATGAAGTTTAGCTGCTGGTTTCAAGAAAAAGCCAATTAAGAATAAGGTCACAGTGTAGGGCTTTTTAGATTTCATACACAAGTAATGATGCTATTTCATCATATTCAAACCAATTTGTGCTGCTACTTATTCTGCCATCAAAAAGCAGAATGGCTTGCAGTATGAGCCTGGAAAAACTACCGTATTTCGAATTAAAAAAAAAAATAGAGGTAACAAAGCAATCTATTTTTCGCCATTTATTGTGAAGTGTCCATTGAAATTATACCTGATAATACCAAAAATACGTCCTTAATATTTTTCTTAGGATAGTAGACTATGTTTAAATATACTTTTCCTCTGTTCCACTCTCAGTAGTCTATTTAGGAAAGTATTTACATTGAGTTCAATGGAACATGCTTGTAGGCTACGTGTTAGAACTTACAGCTATTTTACTTCTGGATTTGCTTGAATTCACATGGATGAGTGACCAGTGAGTTTTTTTATAAGTTGCAAACTGGTGTGGCTTGACTTGAAACAACTAGTGAGAGCATGAAAGACTGAACTCTAGCAAACATGTAAAAGCAATATGTCTTCATGAGAGTCAGTGCCAATTCCCCTTCAAGCTGCAGAGTAAAGAGATGCAGGAAATCTTCAGGGAATGCTTCCTTGTATAAAGCTAATAGAGGGTAGTAGAGCAGTCCCACACCCCCTGTCAAAGCTTGTGCTTTGGAGCCTGATACATGGTGAACCTTCGCCATTTGTGATCCCACTGGACTCTTCCATGATACTGAGTGCCTGTTACTGGGGCTTCTAGGAAACTCTCATACTTTTAGAGTCTTGCTCAGAAATAGCACTGTATCACTGCAGCTTTCTTCAGTGGACTCGGCAGTTATTTCCTCTCTCAATTCTTCACCGCGGTGGTTCATATTTTTGACATCTTAGTGTAAATTGTTAAATACAGACAATGTCTAATAGCACTTTCCATTGCAGTCATGCCAGAAAAAGCTTTATTTATAGAGCAAGACCCTTCTGTGTTGAGTACTGCACACATTCTGAAGAAAAATACGCTTCCTGCATCACTGATGTGAAATTGTCTCCTAAAAGTGTTTATTTTTCATTAAATAAAATGTTGCAGGAAAAGCCACAGGAACCTATGAATACCATAATAGGAACAAGGGTATTAGAGCTTTCATGCGTCTGGTAGAACCCAGTAGTCTAGAGTTTTTTGCTGTACTGTTGCTTAATAGTGTTCTCCAAACCTATGTAGTAATGAGTGCTGAGGCAGACGTAGCCTTATCATTACAATCATTTAAGACAAGCATAGTGTGGAGAAATAGAAATTTCAGAGGGAAAGAACTCCAAAAGTGAGTTGGTGAGAATGAATATATGCATTAATGAAATGTCCTGGTAGAGCTATGGAATGCTTTACCCATAATGGCTCTGGGTCAAGCCTAAATTAACATCTGATCTAATGATCCCTTCAGATCTTAAAGGCCTTGGGTCATTCACAATCAATTGCAGTGAAAGGAAATAAAAACTATACCCCTCTCCCCAGTGGCTGTTTTCCTCCCACAAGAGTTGCAGCGCAATATTTGTTTAAAAAGTTAAAGAACTCCTGCAACATCTGGAATGTTTGTCAACAAGCAGGTGTATGGGTCCCTGCTGGATATCAATGCTATCTAATCAATGTTTGCTTGCAAGCGTTCTTTCTAATGTGCCACTGTATGCAAACATAACCGTGTTTTTCTCTCTCTCTTTATTTTTTTTTAAAGGAAGGTAAATGTCATACTTAAGTTAATTTGCTTGAGTGTTTTGCTGTTAGCATATCATCAATATACCCTTTCTGGGCTTGGCAAATCAAGACAGGAAATTCAATTTTGGTTACCCACATTGCCCAGAGTACTCTAGGCCAGCCACCAACCTTGTTTTAACATGATTAAAATATTATTTCTTTCTGACAGTGACATTGGTCCAAACCATCATTATGGGTTTATTAAACTGTCTTGATAATAAATTTAAGATCTGTAGAAAGCAAATGATCTGCTTATTTGATGAAGACAGTTTTTAGATACCTGTTCACACTTTGCATACATTTAGAAATATTTTTTTAAAACTATGTTTGAAACATATTACAGCAGTCAGAGAAGTAAATTTCCTCTTTAAAATTCTCCTCTGCTATAAGGTATACAGAATACTTGACAACTAGCAGTATGCTGACATTGCTGTCTGTCATCCAGACTGATGCTATCTGATTTATATTCTCCTGTCTGTCTCCTCTTCTTTTACATAAACTGTAAAATCTTGGGACTACTGTTTTGTTCTATCTATGTTCTGAATCTGGCACTGAGGTCTTGTTCTGTGCCTAGGGCTCTTGAACACTAAAACGAATAGGTCATACAAATAATGATGTGTTGTCAAATCTGCTGTAAAAAGAGGGTTTTTTATTATTATTAAATGCTAAAATTTCTCTACACCCATATATGCAGTATCAATCCTTACATTTGTCGTTTTCTGTGTCAGCTGCCTTTCTGTGACCCCAAGGATGTGCAGGATGCTGTCTAACAAGATGAATCCAGTGACAGGTTATGAGTGGGAAGCACTGTTGGATTGCATCTCCTGCCCAGCAGTATGTGGCCAGTGGTAGAAAATGGAGCAGTGTCTCTGCTGGCTTGACTACTGCTTTGGCTGCTTCTGTGGCTGTTTTACAGGGGATTAGGTAGAAGGACCTTTCCATTGGCCAGCGCTTATCATTGCAACTGCTAATTGCAACTCTGTTGCATACTTTAGCCTGAATATCATGCAGTAATATCAAGTACAAGTCATTCCTTTGATATCATGCCCTTAGTTTAAGTAAAACTAAACTAGTGCGTGTGCTCCACTGAGTTGGTCTTCAAATATCCATAATGTTGCTTTGTTTATTTTGCATTTGACATTTTATCCAGGAGAATTTCCAAATCACCACTGGCTACATATAAGCTGTCCTTTGTCACTGTGGACAAACATGAAGCAACTTTAGCAGTGTTCACCCACTGATTTGTCTCCAGCTTATTCTTGTCTGTCTCTAGTCTTATGTTTTCCTTTTGCAGTGTCTTGATCATCCTCATATATTGAAATCTCTCACCATTCATGTTAGTATCCATGTTAAATAAATAGTTGATGTCCTTTCCACTAAGAGGAGTCATCAAGTTCACTTTAATGGCATTAACTTTTTAAACTTTCTCTATGAAGAATTTGTCTTTAGTTCCTCCATTGGATGCTCTGTTTTTGAAGGCTTGACAATATTGATGGAGCAGAATCATTGCCCCCTCTGCCTGAACTGCAGCACCAGTGTTAGGACCTCTCAGGATGCTATTTACTTTTTTTGTGATTGCATTTTTAACTGTTACTCAATTTGTGGTCCTCTGAAACACAGTATCTCTAACCGATGCCTAGATAGTTTCCTCTATTTTTAAGCTTTTGATTTTTACTTACCAAATGTAGTACTTTGCACTTGTCTTTCTTGAATTTTGTCTTATTGATTTTGGGCCATTTCTTCAATTTATCAAGATCATTTTAAATTTAAATGCTGTCTTTTCAAGTACTTGTAACTCCTTCCAGCATGGTGTCATGTGCAAGCTTTGTAAGTGTCCTCTCTATTCCATTATCTTAGTGGTTGTTAATGAAAATATTAAATAGAACTGGACTCAGCACAGATCTGTCTGAGACCTCACTTTGTATTTCCTGTCACGTTTGACAAACTTTTTAACCATCCTTTAAGTAGGATATTTTTATCCCTAATAAGAATAAATAGATCAGCTGAAAATATGATCTTAAAGAGTAGGAAGCTATTAAGAGGTTCACAAATTCTAGCATATGATAGCAGTATGTAGAAGCAAAATCAAAAGTTTCTTCTCCATCAATACATAATAAAATTTATCGCTACAATATCCTTTGTCGGAAGGATATATATTAGATTTCAAAAGTTCAAAGAACATCTTGTCATCTGTGAGGAAATGAACCATATAAACCACTTTATCTCCACTATTAATATATATATAAAATAATTATATTTTGGTGTATGCACAGTGCAAAGTGTCCATGCATGGATAAGTATGTGTATGTATATAAGTATGTATACATGTAGAATATATAAAAATAGTGGAAGCTAAAAAAAAAAGTGATGTATATCAACTGAACACAATAGTTTAATAATTACAAAGAAAGAATCATTTAAATGTTGTTTATGGATTATAGTCTGCAGATTATATTAGAGTTTTATCTTCTTATTGTTTTTTATCCGCTCTTTCAGTTTTTGTATTTTTCCTTACCTTTGCAGAATTACTATTTGTTGCCACTGTAAATTAGTGAGTAGCAACATTTTATTATTTAAAATGTCCTGTCATATGTTCTTGTAATCTATTGTTGCACGTAAAACTCTTCCTGGTAAAATGGCTTAAGATGAATCAGTGCTGTCTGATTGACATCGATATGGCTCCTTTGCTGAGGTATAGCTCCTACAAAACAATTGAGTAACTCTTCAAACCTGAAGGAAAAAATAATGCTAAAGCAAAATGATAGTGTGCAATATCATCACATAAACTATTTACATTAGCCACGTGTTCATATGAAACACTTCTATAAAGCTCATGACTATAAAGCTTCATATTACACCTTCCTAAGATATTGCCCTTTTCAGGGATAACTTAACAATGATGTAACTCCGAAAGTTATCCAAAAAGATGTGAATGGTTGTGTGAATTTTATCATTTGAGCATACAGCATATAACAAGGCTTATCAAGTCCTTTTCTTTTTTTCCTATCAAATTATCATCTTTTGGCACTCTGTTTTGGTAATAATTCTATATTACATAGTAGTTCCCAACCTAGTGAGTGCTTTTTTTCCCTCTGAAAATATTCTCTCACATTCTGCGCAGTAGAATGATTAAATACTTACTTGACTGTCAATTGTTACATCTGCTTGATCAAAACTGACACAAAATTTCCTCTTTAATGACATGACTAAACTGATGGTTACCACTTCTTCTATCAGCATGTGTCTCTTATCAATATTTGTGTGTCTGCTAAAGAAACCAAACTGGGGGCAGTTTTGATGATGAGTAATTTTAGGTTTTCTGTTATTTGTCTTGTGATTACATTGGTTTCAGTTCTGTTTAATCTGAAATAGAGTTTTATGGTAGTATTGCTATTGTTGTCTGTCACCCAGCAAGAAACTGTTTTTCTACATCAGGGACATCTGTGATTGTTACCATCATTGTTGGAGTCTTCCGCTCCAATTCATGACTTACTACTTTCAGTTTATTAAGTCGTGATGAAAACTGCATCCTTGTGGTGATTTCTTTTCAAACCACTGTTTGAAACTGCACCCCTTGTGCTGGAAGCCTTTATATCGTGTTGTGATAACCATCAAACTTCTTGAAAACAAAGAGTCTTTGGACCGTATGTGGAAGAAAAGATCCAAGATGTCTCTCCACTGTAGTTCAAGAGAGTGTCTAATAAATCTGTGTTTGATAGATGACTGAATACTTTAGATGCCTTTGACAGACTGCATTTATTAAAGAAGTCAGGACTGTTAGCTAAATACTGCACTTAATATACTTTCCTATTTAGTATGTTTTTCTGCTTTCTGTATTAATATGTGTTTTCTTTTAAATAGAACCCCGCACAACTATTTCTAGATTTCCTAGTTTCCTATCCAAGCCCATGTTATCAGATTATATGTAATTCAATACAATGATGGATAAAATATTGCAACACTTTTGTTATGAAACATTCCAGAATGAATTACTGTCTCAAATACTTCATAGTGGATTGTCTTCTTAATATAAAGATTGGTCTTCACTCAGAGGATTTTAACCCAAAGACACCAACAGAAAAGCTAGTTCATCACTCCTAATAATTGGGCTTGGTCTCGGCTCAGAGAAGTGTGGGCATCCCCCATTTAAATATTGTCATAATTTTGTCACACTGAGTTAAATTTTTGTGTGAGAGTAAATAATGAATTAAGAAACTTAATACCTCCTTTTAAAAAACAACCTGTGTTATCAATCAAATTTAATCCCTATAAAACTATTTTGAAAGTTTAGGCAGGCTATCTAAATTTAACAGAAATAGTCTAGATAAAAAAAAAGGAAAATTAAGATTTTTCTTAAGGTCTTTATTCTGAAAAAAAAAGTATATTATATAGTTTTACTTATTGTTGATTCCCTTAAATTCATTAGGACCTGGAAAACGCTGATGTTTTATTAAGATTTATCAGTTTACCTATATTTATATATCAAGCAAAGAAGCATGCAGTCTATCACAAGAAGATAGTTTGGCAATATTCTTCTACTGTGATGGTTTCAGGAATGTGTTTTTCACAGAGTTAACAGTATGTTTTATGTTAAAGATGCATGTGTTTGCAACTGTATGATACAGAATAGAAATTACATCTTTACTAATTTTGCTGTCTAGAGAGATGTAAAGGCTTTAGAATAAAATTACATTTGGATAATAATCATAAGTTATTTAGTCTTTCACAGCTTCACAGTGCTGTGAATTTGAAGGAGAATCCTCTACTGACTAGAATCCTACAGGAAATTGAATTACTGCTTTCAGAAATGACTAGGAAGCCTTTGCAATATATAAGCTAATATTTCCTAAATATAGACCATTGCTTTTGGGCTGCCAAATCCACATGGTACACAGAAGGAGTGGGATTTTCAGAAGCTTATTGAGCTGCATTTAGACAGATTATGGCATGGTATCCTCCAAGAAAGTTGTCCCCTGCATAGCCAGAGCAGAATGAGGCCTAGTCGAAGCTCTAAGACAAGAGGTGCTTAATTACACCCGTTCTTCCTTTTCCTTAAATATGTAGTGTTTAGGAAATACCTAATGCATGTTTTTTCTTAATTATTAAATACATTGACAGTGATATCTTACCATAAGCTCATGAAATGACACACAGATACCAACTACAGATAAAATCATAGAATTGTGAAGGGAAGGGGCGAATGCAGAAAACAGATCACTACTCAAAATTCTTTAAGTAAAAATCCTAATAGATAAATCATCCTTTTGGTGTGAAAAGCACAAATTTCAATTTGTAACCATTTTCTTCTTCTGAGTTCAGGAGAAGTTTTACAAGAACAATCACCTGTATTAAATTTTTGTAACATAGTGAAATATTTGGTAGTGTAGTTTATCTTCTAGTATCTGGAAAGGTAGGAATTTCATTAGGCCTTTGTTTGTGGCTTTTGGAAATAAGTTTAACCTACGTTTCTCATATTCCCCCACTCTGAAGCGTGGCATCTCTGAGAGGGAATAAATTAGATCTTGCACAGGATTGTGAAAGCATGAAGTATAAATACAAGGCACTGGCACAACTACTGAAACCTAACCTTTTAGGCTTTTTAACCTGCACTCTGTAGAAGATAGTGGGCTTTGAATGTTTTTACAGAACATTCAATACAAAACCTTTTTTTTAACTACAAACCAGGGCTTGCACAGGAGAGGAGGTCAATTTGTATGAGGCAGAAGCTGAAACTTTGAAATTCTGCTGTCTTTTGTTGGTTTGTGTCACAATCTAAGTGTTATTTAAACATCATTTTTTTTCATATTAATACAGGATAATGCTCTAGAGGTCTCTTTAAAACAGCTAATGTTCCCTTTGGCACTGAAATCCACTTACCTTAACTGACTTCTGTTATACTTCAACCTGATTCTCAGAGTCACAGTGGTAATATTCATTTTAATGTCCCAATAGGCTCTTAGTATTCATCAAATATTTGATTTACATTTTCTAATAAGGCTTACGGAATGCAGGAACATGAAACCCATACTCTGCCATGATTCTTACTACTGTCTCTTTCATTAACATTGTGAATTATTTCTCCAAAATAATTAAAATCTATAATTGAATATACTAGAATAATTTTGGAGAATTAGTTTAATTATTCTAGTGCTTCTATTTGGAAAGATCACATCATTTATAATAGCAGGGTACGGAAAAAAGAATTTATTCACCCAGTGTCCTTTTTTAAAGTTACCTTTTAAGAAAACATATACTTGAAATGCACATGCCTATTATGTACAGCAGTTACAATCTAGATGTTTTCTACTACAGAATTCTACTGAAAAAAATAATCTTCCTCTTAGAATTATTTGAACAAGAGGTATGTTCTTCCTTTTAGGCATTTATTACATATTTTTTCTATATGCATACTGTAATATAGAAAATATATTTTTTAATTGAAATAACTGCTGTGTATTTTTAGTTACAATAAAAATGTCTATTTAAATGAAGCATGTATACTATGGGAGGGATTACTTACAGAAGTCCTTAAGAAAAGTCCCAAACCTCCCCAGGGAGGCTTCACCAGGGGCATGACCAGAAGGTCTGAAAACTGTCTGTAAACCACAGAACAGCCCTTTGCAACTGCTGCCGTGATCTGCCAAGTAGCAGGACTGAGTGGCGTTTTGGCCATTACAAACATAGGTGGGAAGTGTGCTGTACTGGCAAGTACTGCAGTGTGCAAAGGATTAGGCTATGAGAAAAGCCTGAACTGGAAAATTTGGAGGAAAGGGAACGGGAGTACTAGAGTGAAGGAAGGGGAGATTAGAAGAAGGAAAAAAACAGATGTTTTAGTAACTTAAAAACATAGCTTTGATGTGCAGGACTTTGCCTGCACAAACAATGATGCCAAACAATATCAGCTAAGGATCTGATTGAAGCAATGGCCAAAGCTAAATCTTCTAAATTATTGGAATGATGCAGCATATGTAAGCACAGGGTAAATGCAGCTATGGCAATACATGCATTTCTAACTCTAGTTAGAGAGAGAGGTTCAGGAGGAAATGATTTCAGGCCAACAATGTTATGATACTTAAAACAAAGGCTCATAAGCTGCTGATTCCTGCTGCAGTAATTCTTAGATGCCACATTTCTCTTCCAGCGCACCTGCCATTCCTGTGTTTTCCTGAATGTGGTTTGTAGTGTTAGTTTAAACTTACAAAACTGTAAATGTCATACGTGTGGAATGGATGGCTTCAAGGGTTGCTACAGCCCTGTGATGGAACATAGTTCATAAATCAGAGCTAACGCTGCCCGAGCTGTGTTTTGAACCTGGACAATATCACCATGTCAGCACAAGTGCAGAGCCTGCACTAATTAGCCGTGCTGAGAGACATGGCTATTTAGTCCAGACTTAATACAACTCTAACCATACTTCTGGGACCTGAGTTCCTACTGCTGTGTAGTGCAGTATCGGCATGGTAATTCATTCAGACTGGAATCTAAAACCCCAGTGGATAGTGTCATCAGCTTTTCCCCTGGAGTGCTCCCTTTATAGGAGGTCTTGTAGAGTAGAATTGCTTTGACTATCACATTTAACCTTGAAGAGCATACAGAGGTTTCTGAGGTGGCTTCCTTCCTCTAAATTTTGTTTCCATGCTCGGTCTGCCAAAGTTTGTATTTGCTGTTCTTCGGCTCATGTTAGAGGCTCATTTGTTCATCCACACTCCGTTGCTTTCTGTTTTTTTTTTTTTCTTTCTGTCTAGCTTTGGCAGATTGGTTTTGATCTTCCGTGGCAGCTTCCCTTTTCCACTTTTGACAGGACTTCAGGCTCTGTGCAGGCTGAAGTGGATAATATTCGTTAGTGTTCCCAGCTTTCATGTTTTGACTTAGTCACGGTGAAGCAGCTGAATGCTAGACAGTGCAGAGGGGCTATTGCTGTATGAAGCATCCACAACAGATGTCCTTTGTAAATATCCTTCTCAAACACAGCATCAGGAAAACTGTGATCAGATTTTGTTTTTTTCTAAAGACAATTACTTTCCATAAGTTTGATTCTACCTTGTTTCAGTCTTTTAAATCACTGGCTGGTATTTTGTCACCTAACCTTGCTCAGCTTCCTGTTTAGCTCCTGCAGAGTGCCTGAGACTGCAGACTTGCAGGGCCTGGGAGGGCAAGAAGCGGCAGCATAGCAGGAGAGAAATAGTAAACTATTTCATTCTATTCTTCACTCCTAGCAAGAATGTAAGTTATTCACTGATTAGTGAATATTTCTTTTTTTCATCCAGTCTTTTTCCATACCTTTTACCAAACACAGAATAGTGATTATTAATAGCAAGACTCTAATGTATCTCATAAAAATGCTATCCTACATGGAGATTACCAATTTGCCCCAAAAGCTGATAAAACAGCTTTTTTTTTTTTTTTTTTTTTCTGAAAGAAATATTGGTACTTGGATATCTGGGGCGGCATGTGTGCAAATGGAGGCAGAATATGGTTTTTATTGTTATCCTATTATTGAAGACAGGAGACTGTTGAGTAACCTAAGAACTCCTGGAACTGTTTAGCACTTTCCCTGTTCTTGCCAGAGAGAATCATACATTCACTGCTAATGAGCAGAATGCAGCCTTATGAATTTGTCTGAATACTTTCCCTGAGTCTTATTCTTCTGCTACTGAAATCATTGGCACAACCCCCTCTGTTGGTTTTAATGAGGGTGTATTGGACTTTTAATAAGCATCATAGTCACGTAAGCTTGGGGTTTGTTTTTTTTTAGCATCATGCTTTTTAAGTGTTTTTAGTTAATGCCTGCAGTGTATACAGCTGTGAACTTGGATAATAAATAAGGATTACTTCTATGAAGAAACCTTTGGCAGCAATTTTTGCTTTGCTGAGGTAAGCTGTTAGTCATCTGCCACCAAAGGGTAATCAGCTAGATTTTAAATATTGCTGTGTCTTTCTCCTTTTACTGTATTTTTGATTAGTCAATAAATACATGTTCAGTTTATTTCCAAAGCGCAGCAATCAGTATAGAAGCAAGATACGTTGCTAAAAAGAAACAAACCAACAGGAGCTAATTGTAAGATTTTTGGTGTTTGTTTTTTCTTTTTTTCTCTTTTTTTAAAGATTGTCCATAGAAATTAGTGGAAATGGTAAAGCTTCATTATAAAAAAGGAATAGCAAAAAAAATTGTATTGAGAGATGGTGAAGTATATTCTCAGGAATGAATAAACTTAGTCACTGATACAAAAAGTGGAGCCAGAGAAACTGTGCTCCTTGCTGCTACTACTAAGAGCGAATATGGGCTTGGGAGCCACACAGGAAAATGCAACTGAGATTCAAAGGCTAAAATTTAGGCTTGCCAGATTTTCAGAAGGTCTCAGTATCCAGTCCAGGAGTGTATCTTGTATAATAAAATAAATATTGAGATAAGAGATTAAAAAAGTCAAAGGAAAAGCTGTAACTAAATGCACTGTGTGAATGGAATTATTAAGCATTTTGAAGAGACAAAACTGGGAATGACATGGCATGGCTGACAACCAATGTGGATATATCCTGGGCAGCAGGTAGACAGTAAAGAAATTAGATGTTTGGATTCTTATTAACTTAATGAGAAGGGAGAAGAGTTGCACTTATTGTACAACAGTCAACTGGTCACTGATTAAAAAAAAGAGAGTTTAGCCATATCTAAAGAAATTTCTGGTAAGTCAGGAACATAGTTAATCTTTTTTTTTTTCTTTGCTGTGCATAGAGACATTTGCCCCATGGGGATGGCTTTTGAATTGAAATCTGGTTTGAATAAAACTCCATTTGATATGTCTTCTAGTATTTTAACTCATGAAATCTATAGTTAATAACAATAGGTTAGGATGCATAATACTGCTTCACTCTAGAAAAGCAACTTTGCTTAAAGAGACATCATTCTTTGGAGTAATTGGCATCCTATGTGTTAGTGTGTAGCCTTTTTCTTGTCCACCAAGTTCTGGATGAGGTATTGTCATTATAAAGTAGATGAATAAATTTCCAAAATGTTGTGCAAAATAGTCAGATTTGATTGTAATATTAAAAAAGATGTAAAACTGGGAGCTTTTTAAGGCATGTGATAAAACTGCCAAGAGAAACCAATTACATATTCCACTTCCCAAGATGTCAGTCAAATTTTTAATGTAGCTATTGGAAGTTTACATATGCACAAATATCGAATTTCCAGTGATGTATCTTCATCCATGTGTGTACATGCCATGAAAATTTAAGATTTCAGTTAGATGACAAATTTTACTTTATGCCACTGTCTTCAGCCTGTGCTAGTTTTCAGGAGAAGGCTGAGCTCCTTGAGCTCTATTCAGTCATTGAACATACTGTATATACTGAACAGTACATCAAATGGGTTGCAAAATCTAAGCATAAAAGATACACTTATTAAAAGAATATGGATCACAATGTTCATTTTACATATCCCCAGTTTTTCTTAATCTTGGGAATGTAATCTTTGGATGCCTTGGAGGACATCAGCAGATAGCAGTATGCCAAACTGAATTTGAAAATTTACAGTAATTAAAAGGCAAATAGAAGAATTCCTAAAATTAGGCAGTATAGATAATCCAGCATCATAAATAATTCCGGCATGCAGTGGTAGTCTAAGGAAATTTGAAGTACTTACAAAATTGGAAAATGTGTTGCAGACAACCAGTGCTTAGTTGTTGAAGGCAGCAGTATAGTACACAAGAGGATTAGTTCACAGTGGAGTTTAGGGAGCAGGACACAAAAACAGATCTGCAGAAATTTGAGAATTAGGGCCAGTGCTTCTACAGACTTGCTGAATAGTTGTTTAATATTTTTATTTCTTCCCAGCACTCTATATTGTCTATTCCTGACCAAGTGTTGCAACAAAGAAGTTAATTGGAGCTCAAGGTCTGGGCTGTAAATTCTGCAGGGTGCTTATACAGTACCTGGCACAATAGGGTCCCCATCTCTATGGGGACTGAAGGCATTACTGTAATGTAAGTATCAGTATTTTAATCATCTGCCTTATTTCATATTACCTCACAATTGTTCAGAGTAATTTGGCCATTTGTTTCCTTTGCACATTTAAAATGGTCCCAGTGAGACTGTACTGGATTGAGGTTCAGGGATTATTTGGACCTGATTATTCAAATTCCCTGCACCTGTGGGGTTTCTTTTGATATTGCATGTTTCACACTGAATGTTCGCTAAATACAATGAATTTAAAATATGGAAAAAAATGAATTAAATGAAAACATTAGAACTGCATCTAAGTTTATAATCAGTGTGATGTGGGGGATGGAAGTGAATGTGGAACCCAGCTGAACAGTGTGTTGGCATAAGAACTCTTGACTTACAGCTGTTCCTTTGTTCTTTTTTGTTAGTTTTATAGCATTTTATTTTCCCAGAAAACCTTACTTCGCATGAAAGACAAATTCATACAAGAAGATTGTCTAGCTTTGTGCATCATAATTAACAGAATGAATTGAAATCTGTTAAAATTACACAGCATTCTGGTGGAATGGGCAGTTTAGCCTAACAGGTCATTTCTGTTCAAAATTAAAATTAAGTCCTTTTTCAAAGGTAAAAATCACCTTAGACATAAACATTTTCACCATCTAGTAAGGCTAAGATGTGTTTAATACCAGAATTAATGAGACAAAAAAAGAAAATAACAAATCTGTTACAAGAATTACACAGGGAAATTGCCTACAAATAGCTTCTCTAGACACTGAAAGAATTAAACGTGGATAAGAGTGAAGTACTGTGTTTGTTAAGCATTCCTAGTGCACTGCAAGTAGTTCAGGGTTTCTCATAAGACAGGACATGGTTCTAGTTGTGCTTTTTCTGCAGTATAACCAATAAAGAATGACATCTTTTCATGTAGGAGCATAGGATAATTCAGATTGGAAAGTCTCTGCTATGGGAGATCTCTGGTCCTGCATCTTGCTCCAAGAAGACTGAGGTCAGACTAGTTTGCGTGGGGTTTTATTCAGTCAGGATGGAAACTGCACAGCCTTCCTGGGCTTCCTGTTCCAGTGGTTGACTGTTATTCTTACCGTGCATAAGTTTTTCCTTATATTCACTCAGCTATTTTATTACAGCATTTGTCTAGGAAGTGATATTTCAAGTTTCAATGGTTTATCTAGCATGAAAAGATTGAAATTCTGTTTCTAACCTCTCAGATGAATCTTTTAATCATTGTGATATAGGCCGTTTAGGTGGGTTGGATTGTATTTGCTGTTGAAGCTCTGCTGGGTGGAATGAGCTTCAAGAGCACAAGAATGAGCTCTTGGACAAAAGAAAGAGAATTAGGGGGAGCAGGAAACTGATTTCATGGTTAGTGTATTCAGGGCCTAGAAGGAAGAGGCTTTCTGTTTCTTGTCCATTCTTTAATAATATGCATTTTATTTTAAATTGTCACTGGGTAAAGTGTATACATACAACCACAAGCCAGATTTTTGGCCACTCAGGGAAGTATCTTATCTGGATTAAAAAGTCATGTCTTGGTTCTGAGGTTTGTTTTTCCACAGTTTCATCTACTGAAGCTTGAATATTTTTTGTGGAAGTTTTCCAGGTTAAGTAGGAAAGAACACCTCATGTATGGCCGGGTGGTGAGAGATTTACTTAAGTAGATAAACTTTGAGCCTCCTCCCTATAAGGTAACCGGTGGGTTAGCATTAGTGCTTTAATCACTTGCCTGTTACATGTTTACTCCCTGCCAGGCTTGGAGATTGAGATCAAGTGTGGGTATTCAAAAAAAGCAGGCATTTGTTAGCTTCAGTGGCAATGGAGTTAGAGAACAGGAGAAGTGGCCTTCCGCTTACCAACTGCATCCAAGTGCTCCATTTTACAATGAAATTAGCAAATATAATAGAATAAATATCTCTATTTTTTCAGGTTATTATTATTCTTCTTTCTTCCTTTTCACCCTTCTTGGATGGCATGTTCTTTTGATGTAGAAATCGCAGAGTGCAGAGGCCCAGAAGGGTGGAGGAGATTGTCTCATGGTTCAACTGCTTGAACACCACTGTAGAGAACTGGATTCCTACCTTCACCCCCATGTCCTAGTGGGCTGCTGAGCAGATCTCTTACATCTAGAGATTTTACAGATTTTTACAGGTATTTTCTTCTTCTAGATATGCTGAAAGCTCATGTGTATAGCTCAAGAAATTACAGGCAATATTTTAAAAGCACCCTGCTAGATAAACAATGACTTTTTTTCCTCTAGCATACTTAGTTGTCAAAAGGGCACACAAATTAGTGAATATTTAGTAATGTGGCCCTTATTTCTCTGTGCGTCATTTATACAAATTCTTAGAGGTGTTAGGATAGATGAATTATAGTGAGAGCTGAGAGTGCCACAAAAAAAAAAAGAGAAAAGAAAAGAAAAGAAAAGAAAAGAAAAGAAAAGAAAAGAAAATAAAAGAAAAGAAAAGAAAAGAAAAGAAAAG
>JAWLRI010000576.1:270330-311374 GCA_034781795.1 Crypturellus tataupa | reverse complement strand
AAAAGAAAAGAAAAGAAAAGAAAAGAAAAGAAAAGAAAAGAAAAGAAAAGAAAAGAAAAGAAAAGAAAAGAAAAAGACAGAGAAAAAAAACCCTATGAATAAATTGGTAATTTTTTATTCAGTGCAGGGTTTGGATATTTTCTGATAAATAGGGTCTGAAACCAAACAGAGAGTGAAGATAAAAAAAAATCTAAACAGATACCCATTCAGTGAGCACAGTTCATTTTAAACACTGAACAAGTCCTGTAGGGGGGAAAAATCTGCAAAATCAGTTACAATTTTTCAGCTCTTGAATCTGTAAATTTAATATTTTTATAACATGAGATTACAAAAAATACATAGTAGAAATGGTACAAAAGAGTATTCTTCCAAGAGAATATCTCACAGATTTCATTTAAGGAAGACGTAAGAGTTTGTGCAAATTTTTAAGTACAAAGAGTTTTTTTTGTTGTTAGTGCGGAAATGAAGCTGCTTGTTATCTGCAAAATACTCAGCAGCTACCTAGTCAACTGGATGCCCACACTTCCCTGTCCACCTACATGGTGCTGCATCCTTCTGGGGGCAGCAAATACAGCTGGAAAAAAATCTAATATTCCTGACTAGTTCTGTTGTACCTGCCTCGTTGTGAAAAGGAACTGAAATCTGCAATTCAGGTACATGGAAGCTTAATTTTTAAGCTTTATGAATAAAGTTACAGTCTTCATTGCCCTTTTCTTACTCTAACTTTTGGCCTGCTGTGTGAATCACAGTTTTCTCTGGATCAAAAGGCAAAGGAAGCTTCAGTTTTTAATTTCTGCCTGTCAGTCACCGTAGCAGAGTAGATGACCCATTCCTAGGGATTACTGGAGCTATACAGGCAGAAACCCATTTTGCAGGTAAAGGAAAACTCCCTTTTTGTTTGGTACCTTCGTGGCTGTAATTAACATTTCTGTTCAGTTCTAATTATAGTTTTTGTATCTCAGCCATTATGCTAATGGTGTTGTTCAGTAGTATGTGAGATTGCATTCATTATCACTGGTGAATTAAACCTTTATTAAAGAAAAATTCCCCCAGGCCTCATTCTGAAGTTAAGTAATTATTCATTTGGTTTTATCCTAGCAATTAGCTTATATACTATAGCACTCATGATTGAGTTTCTATACCTCCCCAGATGAGATTAACCCACCATGGTAAATAAATGCCTAACAGCTCCCAATGTGTTATTTTAAGCACATTCTTATATAGCGCAAAAAAAAAAAAGAAAAAAAGAAAAAAAGACTCATCATTCAGTAAAACAGCTTTCTTGTTCCTAGCAAACAATATAGTTGGAAGAAAATTGTGCTGGACGTTTGGGGCTCTGTGCAGCAACAGTAATAAATGAGTTTATGAAGCCCTCCAACAGAGCAGTTAATTCTTTCTTCAACTGCAATGACCTCCTTGGTCAATATGCTTCATAACTGAGATATGCAGTGTACTGGGCCAGTCACGTAGTAAATCAAGCCTTCTGAGAGCGTCCAGACATAAATAAATTTCCTGGATTGTGTAGCCAGGCTCTCAGTCATGAGAGAGAAAAAAGATATCTAGGAAATTTCTTATTGGCCCACCCCACATATTTATGCTTTGTGAATTCCTCACATGCACAAACTGTGAAGTTCAACAATACTGCCCTGAAGAAAGATGAGTAGTTGACATTAGAACATGGAGGTGTAGAGAAATTAGATGGTTTGCCAACACTTACACAAGAAATCAGCAGTAGAAACAGACTCTGAATGCAGTTCCTCGGTGGTCTAATAAAATGTTTTATTTTAACAGCTTTCGGTCTCATATAGCTTTCGAGAACACATCCAGTTTAAAGGTGTCTTCAAAATGAGAGTTAAGGGCAGAACTCTGTTTAAATTCTCTTTTTACTGATTCAGTTCATCTTAGGCTCTTTTGTTAGTAGGGGCAACCATTCTCCTGCCTTTAATTACAGCTAGACATATTTAGACATATTTAAAAATGGAAATGCCTTCAAGAACATTATATGAATCAATCAATCATCCTTGGTTCCACCAAGCCTTCATGGTGGATCATGCATAATCATTGCATTAAGTGAAACCTACCACACTACCACAGTAAAAACATTAATGAACTTCCTGGGAGTTTTGCCTCTGGAAGTAATTTGAGATATGACCTTGAATGTCAGTGGCTAGTATATACAATATGCAGACATTACCTTCACTGTGTTGTGAACCCAGTGAATATTCATAGATAGGAAAAATTAGTATACGTTTATTTTTGATAAGCATCATTTAATCTCTTGTATGTTCTGGCAATATCTACTGTATACCCACAGGATCTAGGAGCTGCCTTAAACATCTCCAGTTTCAATTCCAATTGCAAGCTGCCTGCCATTAACCTTGCCTCAATATCAAACATGTGAAGCACAGCAGACATAAATAAATGAAAAATAATTTTGAAAACTGCCAGATAATTTTCTTACTGGATAAGAGAAAGAAGAAGGAGGAGGGAATCACAGTTCTGTTCATGTCCTTTAAGCATTTAATTTCAGATTTTCAGAGGTTATCTGGCCCACTGGCATTACCAGAAATGGAAGTTACATGCCTAAGTATACTTGAGCTTTAGGGCTTCCGTTCTATGCAGCTGCAGGTGGGATGAGAATTTGAATAAAATTCAAAGTCATTAATAAATCATATTAAATTATGTATTGCATGCAAAGTTATAGATTACACTACACAACATAATGCTATTTACAGTAGATGCTATCCCACCTCTTGGGAGGCTGATTGCTTAGTATTCATGAAATTTTTGGAAATAATACAGTGATATATATGCCAAGTATTATCGTACTGTACATAGTGTACTTTATGTCACTATTGTAATGAGTTTGAATCATATACTGTAAGGCTTCCACGCAGAAGTCCTTTTCAACTGAATGTGTTTTACAGGGCAGTGCATACACTGAGGGCTCTCTGAGACCATAAAGAAAGGGTTCGTTGGATCAATGCAGGGGCAGTGGGGCACAGTGGCCGGGGAGATTGGAGTTCCATGCGTTGCTTCTAATCCCTTGCTTCATGGGGTAGCAAAGGTATCACTGTGCAACAGCAGCTCCTGTTCCCGGAGTGAGAAAGAGGAAGTACGCACAGAGCCTTCTGACTAGTCAAAGTGACTGCTAACTGATATTCAGGAGGAAGATAAACTAGGTATTCATCTGAAAATCGTTCTGTCAGAGTGAATTATGGAGGCTTCCATGTTTAGCCCAGTCTCAGTTATTTTGCAGCAAACCTCTTCAAGTTTGGAGTAAATCTTTTTTTTGATTTCCACAGTGGTAAAGGAAATTAGCCTGGGTTTTTATCCCATCTGCATTATCAGAAACCATGATTTCGGAGTAGTGAAAATCCTATAGATCAGATTCTTTATTCACTGATACCTGTTCAAGTGAATAGCTGCCTCTGCTTGTGCCCTGGTGGCTGGCCAGTGCCCATACATAGTGCTGTGCCTCAGGGTATCCATTGCAGGTGTGCAAAAAGGAGACAGGTTTCCTCCACAAACCTATAAAAATCATGGCTCCTCAGAGCTTGCAAAAGGGGAAAGATAGAAAAGATGATGGAAAAAATCCCCTAAAACTCCAGAATTTTCTACTGTTCAAATCACCCTTCATTGACTCGTACTGTGACTTTTTGATCTACAGGAAATGGTGGCCTGAAGCTGCATTCTTAATTGAAGAGAGACATTTAAAAAAATATGTTATAGACACAAATGATACTTACCTGTTCTTTGATGATGGGACATCAGGCACTCTAAGTTAGGCAGTGAGCTCTTAGTCAGAGTCTGCATAACCATTAGATCTGTTTCCAGACACTTTTGCTTCCTCCAAGGAGTCTTATTAGCTGCTGTGCACGCTTCTGCCATGCTAGACTAATTCTTACAGGCTTATGTACACAGCAGCAGTAATTATTTTTCCCTCTTCCCTAAGGGAAAAAAAAAGTAGTAGTAAACGCTGTTTTTCCTTTCAAAAGTTACTTATTTAAATATAAGATTTCTGCTAATTTTGTCAGAGTAAGCATAAAATGGTTGCATTTCAAATTAGACTATCATAAAAACGTAGACGATATTGTAGTGGGAGAGAATTTTGGAGCTGTTATTTTGAATGCTTTGCAGTTTTCACAATGGTACATACTGTGGTGAAGATGCAATGAGGTTGTGACAGGAGTGCAGAGGGTATGTTCTGAGCAGTCTGTTGCTTCTGGTAGACACTTTGGTGGTAAAACCTGTTCATGGTATTTGAAATTATATTCATCATTAAAGCAGCGTAGTAAGTTTTTTTTTTTTTATTGATGTCCACTTGGAGAGGAAAGAAGATATGATCAAAGCTAGCTGATTTAGATAGTAACATATTTCTCCCCCCACAAAGAGCCTAAGGGGTTAAAGTATTCTAATATTACAATTACATTACAATATATTGTATGATGTATTACAATTGTATTACAATAAAGCAATATCTTAAAAATTGAGAGCATTGTCCTCGACTTTTGTTCTGCATTATCATCTTTGGCTATAAGTGTTTTTGGCTAAAAATTTCAAAAAGTATTAAGAACAGTCTTTAATATTAAATTATTATAAACATTATATGCTTAAATGAACTATTGTTGATTTTCTGCTAGGTTGATTTTTCTCCCAATCCCTGTGTAATGATAACTATAGAGGATCATTAGGACATCAGATTTGCTTCAGGTAGGCACAGTGGACTGGGTGGTTGTGCCACAACAGTGCTCTTGTTCTGAAGAAATCAGATCATTTTGATGAGAGCTTTCACATATTTCAGTAAAAAAGATGTGCTCAGTTTTGCTCTCGATTTTCTACATATAAAATCTGCAGTATATATTTTTTTAAAATCACTTTGACATATTATTGTTGTTTTTGCACATAGCACAGTAATGGCTTGCTGCCAGTCAGACACATTCTACTTGCCTTATTCACACATTGAGGTCAATGAGATTCCAAAGCAGGATTACTCATTTGTCCCTAACCAATTCAGATTTGCCAGTGAAATGACCTGTGTTGTCAGCAGGATTGTCTTAAACCAAAGATCCTGAGTCTTTGCTGGATAGGGTTACTAATATGACTGGTTCTATTAACATTTTTGGTTGACCTGCACTGCTCAGTTTGCTTAAACAGTACCAGTTATTTTGATAATATGATAATGTAACAGCTATATTACTAACACTAACAACATGTAATGTAGTTATTATTATTTTAATGACCTCTTTTCCTTTTCTGGAACCCTAAGTTATGGTTATGAATGGTGAAACATCTTGCATTGTCTGACAGTGGGGCCAGGCTGTAAGGTTGAAATGACTTTCAACCCTTTGCTGATTTTTCATTTGTTTCTTTCTTCTACATGAGTGACTGTGATTTTATTCCAAGAATAGTTAACAATGAGTATGAAATAAAATTTGTAGATTGCTTTTGGATTTCTCAAACCTGGGGATACAACTGTGGACAACAAGAACTTGCATTTATGCAGTTCATGTCTGTATTTTAAAGGCTATGTTTTTTCAATATTGATTTTCTTTCACTATTCACCTGCAGGATGTGTATTGCTTCCCTTTCATTGCTGAGTTAACAAATAAAATATACATTAGCATGAAAAAGATAAACTATTTAATATAATTTCACAACTACAGTCTTTATTATACTCAGACACTTGTTATTTGCCCCTCGCAATTGCATAACCAATTGTTCCCATAATCCTCAGCATTTAAGAATGAGGTTTCCATGGTAATTTTAGATTTTGTAAATACTTACATTTTCTCTAAATGAGTGGTTTAAATAAATAAGTGATCAGTTATCTAGTAGTCAGAATATACTTCATTAGTACAAGAAGCTGAAATGTACCCCTGTTATAAAAATAGACTAGTTTGTTCGATCATAATAAGTTCACAATCTGCAGAATCATGACCCTACTGATAGTGTTAACAAAAGCTTGCTCCTTAATTATCTGCATTGCATTCAGCTGCTGTTTCCCTCCTAAACTCAATTATAATTCTAATAGCAGCTGTGCTGCCATTGTTTGTTGCAATTCATTTTAAAGAAGTTTGATTGGATGTCATTGGTCTTTTTGACTAAATGTGCAAGGTTCAAAGTATCCACTGCCACTAATAGCCCTCATCTCATCTCAAGATTATACTAATTATTTACATAATTATATATTATACATTATAGAGCTATTACGTATTATTTCTAAATGATAGTTCTCTATCAAAGATGTTGAACAAAAGAATATATATAGTTTTATTGTCCTTACCCATGTTTTAATGGTGGTAAAGATAGGCTTATCGTTCTGTTTCTGTGTTAGCCAACAACCGAAGAATCCTTCTATTACACTAGAAGTTTATTAGAGCATTTAAGAGTCTCTTAATTTCAATTCTGATGCTTCATTATTATCTCATCTGTACATCTATATGTATGTAATGGATGTGCTAAGCAAGTACTTTTACAGGAAAATATCCTTTGATTTCTTTCAGGTTTCGTTGTGCTGTAATATGACAGTTCTTAGTTTGATGATTTAATCTAATAATTACAACAGGTAGTACAGAGACACTTCATTATTACTATCTGTATAGCTGTAAAAAACCAAATCTTATCTCTAGTTTAATATGTAATTGTAAATGTATATGAGGGTATATTTCAGGTCATTTCTATAGGAGTAGACAATAATAACTGGTGGAATTGCTGCAAACATTGGCTCTTTTAATTGTGGAGATAGTTCTATGTTGGCTTTATATCAGGACTACAAATACGACTTCATTTCACCTACATTATGGGCATCCTTATTCCTGGATAACTAATATATGTCAAAGAAAAGGAAGTAGAGAATAAAGTGAGAATCTTTTTGATTATCTTAGGAAGAGGCTATCTATTTAGATACAGACTGAATTTTGTCAGCATTTCTGTATGAAAGAAAATGACTTGAAGTGGCAGTTTATTCCTAAGATTGTGTGAGCCTGAAGTTTGGTTTAGGCACATATCTAACATAAAGTCAAAGTCATCAGTTCCCTCTTCTCATCAAGGGACCAGTGATGAAGACCACCTGCATGTGTATGGGCCATCAGGAGGCTCAAGGTCTGTTCAAGACTCTGGATTGTCAGTGGAGTAATTAACAGGGGCAGTACTGCATTTTTTTTTCAGTTTGTTCTTTCTAATATTTTAAATAAAAAAAAAAACTCCCTGAAAGCATTGAAAGAACCCTGCATTGAAAGAATCCTTGCAAAGTCAGGTGATCTGTATTTCACATGGCAGGTGCTCTGCATGTACAGATTGACCTCTATGTGCCTACACAGAGAATGGTCTAGAGGTGCACAATCATGAACATATTTGTATGGAATTATTGCCCCTTTCTGTATACAAGAAATTCAGAGTTTTATGGCGAAGGAAGTTCTAATGAATGTTTCTCCATTTTTTTTTTTTTTTTTTTTTGCAGGGAGAGAAAGGTTGGCTACATAGTTAAGGCATTTGAATGTTATCCAGAACTCTTTGAAGAGCTTCTATTTGCTGATTGTTCATTTATCTAAATGTGTTTGCAGAGGTGCTTGGTATTTTTGGGTGCCTGACTTGGTATTTTTGAATGCTTGGTGAGGATGGATTCAAACACCTATTCTTTTTTAGGAATAGGGTGAGAAGCAACAGGCACAAACTGAAACACAAGAAGTTCTGTCTGAACATAAGGAAAACATTTTTTTACTGTGAGGGTGTCTCAGCACTGAAACAGATTTCCTAGAGAGTTTTTGGAGACTCCTTCCTTGGAGATACTCAGAAGTAGTCTGGACGCAGCACCTAGGCAACATGCTCTAGGTGACCCTGCTTGAGCAGGTGGGTTAAACTAGATGATTTCCTGAGGTCCTTTCCAACCTCAACTATTTTGTGATTATGTGACTTGTGAACTTGATGACTGGCTTACAGGAATGCTAAGCATTTAGAACTATGCCTGAAGTTCAGATTTCTGCCACAACTTGAAGCTTGTTTTTGAAGCATATAAAATGTTACTAGAATGCTAAGTACTCTGAAAATGGGATCCTAAAATTCTGAGATTTGGAAACCACACTTCATGGAAACTTGAATCCTTTCTTGGTCAGTTTTAAAAATGTATTTTCGTGGCTAGCAATGTTTAGTCTCTGAGAGGAATGTCAAAAGCACCTGTGTATTGGAAATAAAGTGTCTTCGTGCTTTTATGAAAACTGTTAGGCTCCTTTATGCATGATTGGGTATGTATTTACCTGAAGAATCTGGTACTCTGTGTCTTAGCTCCAAAGCAGTAAAGCGACTGTAATAGAATCCTTTCATCTCTTGGGTTGTTACAAACATAATTTTTTTAATGTCCGTGAATATTTGATAGTCTCATGGTAAATCCCATGAAGCAGCTAATGAGGAAATTCCTAATTCCATCATCAGCTCAAAGTGTGAGTACTGTAAGGTAATTAAATCCTGAAGTAACACACTGAAAAAATGAGAGAAAAAAAAAAAAAAAAGCTGCTCATGAGGTGAATACCTTCAGCTTGATGCATTGAAAGAGGCAGGGGTCATGTGGATCATGAAATCAGACACCATATCATAATGCACATGCAAAGGGATTCTAATATTGACTTTGCAACCTTAATAAGGATATCTGTACAGAGTTCTCTAATATTGTATAAAGTTTTGGTTGATAGTCATTTGGGGAAAATATATATATCTAACTTATAGCTCTGCCACCTGTTATTAGTATAGTCATCCCAAACTGGAGGCAATAAAAGTTTGGTAGCATTTGAAGCTTTCATAGATCTCTATTAGGGCAATGATGAATGCACCTTTTCTTCTCTCAGTTGGCTACCAAATACTTACAATTGAAATCCTCTGGAAAACAAATATGAATCTGGGTAATGAGACGAGTCTGCCATGGAGATGGAAATAAATATAAAGTTTATTCTAACAGAGCTTCAGAAGCACGATCCATTTAGAGGCATATTGTATAACTGTTCCAACTATCTCATTGTACAGAATATAAAAATATATGAAAATATATGTCTTAGAGGAATGCATGGCATTTAGGACATGCATTGAATACAAATGTGAATCATGTTTTAAGTTTTAAAATGTATTTTCAAATTCAAACATCCATAATTTTAGTGTGATGTCTAACACTTTTTTTTTAAACTGTATTCTTGGGCTTTCTGTATAGCTTTCTTCTGGTCTTGGGTTCTGTGAATGTATTTGGATTTCTGATCTGGTCCTGTGTGTAATTCTTGTTACATGGGCCTTCATCCTATGAGTGTGTTTCTAAGTACTCTAAATAGGGTATCCAATAGGTGGTATTCATGGTCTTTCGAATGTTATTCCTGCCTCTTCATGTTTGCCCTGTTGGCAAGGATGGGCTAGCAGCTGCACACTGCTACTCCACCTCGAAGCAAGTTGAAGGTACCTTGAAGGGTTGAAAGTTTGTATTTCAGCTTCTCAGATCAACTTGTGAAATTAATTCAGAATTAACTGTGAATTAACCAGTAGAGTTAAACTGGAGAGGGATTCGTTTTGTTTGTGTTTCTTAATAAACCTACTTATTTTAAGTGTTTCTATATTTGCTGGTTTCTGGTTCCTGTGTCCAACTGTGACCAAAGAGAAAACTATTTTTATCGTACAGTTTTCAACTTGAGAAGTTTCTTGTAACTGGAAGGGACATGACCTTCAAATCCAAGCCTGGCTTGGATTTCAGTTCTTAAACTGTTCTTGTAACTGGTGAGATTGTAATCTCTATAAAGAAACATTTCATATGAGTATGTTAGATCTATGTTCCATCTTCTGTTAGGGTGTCAGCTTTTTAATGTTCTTAGCATGCAACTTAAAGCCTAGTATTTAACGAATGCAGAATAGTCTACTCTTGTAAACTATGTATTAAATGGTGCCAAGGGGCATTGCCAAAATACGATTTTCCTGCTGATGTGCAGAGAGATGTGAGAAATTACCCTGGTTGGTTGTTCTCAAGTTTGCTAAAAGCTGACTACTCCCTGGCACAAATGAAAGCATCTCAAGTAAGTCTGACTGTGCTAAGGTGGTGAGGAGTGGCAATACCACTGGGCTGGAGGCCCGTGTACAATAATATTTACATCAGAGACCTACTTTGTCTTTGCCAATCTGTAATTCCACTGTTCCTCATCCACCTTTCAGTATGTCTGTTTTGCAGCTTGCAAACTGACTGCTTTTCTAGCTGTCTTAGCAGTGTTGGTTTGAATTTGCTGTTCTGTAATTCCCCTGAAATGTTTTTTGCTGTTGTTGTTTCTCCTTAGAATTAGGTAATATGGTTAGTTATTTCCCACCTCTGGGACCTTGGCAGCTCTCCATTAGTTCTGAAGAACAATAGCCGGCGGTTCCATTGCTGTATCTGCAAGTTCCATTAGCTCTCTGATTCCTCTGAATTTTCTTCTGTTGGAATAAACATACTGTATATTCAAAGAGAGATCAGTTATGGTACTACTTACTTAAGAAGGCCCGGGCAAATCTGTTATGTGAGATTTTTTAGAAAGAGGAAGGCCTGGGTGGGAAGTGAGCCTGAGTTTAGAAGAGGCAAATGGACTGTTGCAGTAATGCTAGTTGGCAGAAATGCAACAAATTACAGTACCAGAAGAGGTACTAGCCCAAGAAAATAGTGAAAAATATGGTTTTAAAATTCTATTTATTGAAATGTTAGTGCTTTTTGTTTATGAAACTGGCCCTTCCCTAGTACATCTGCTTGATTAGCTCTGCAGCTTAGGTTCCACATCAAGTTTTAATGAACTTTGTTGTCCTTTCTCCTTGTCATGTGTTGTGTACATTCAGTTATGATATCGGAGATCAATGATCCTTACATTTATTTTCCTAGATTATCTCACTTGATGACATGACTCTAAGATGCTATTTTAGCAGTTTTGCCCTTCAGCTGTAAATTGTGATTCTCCACTTCTTCATTAATGATCTTGGAGTGCTTACATAACTACTTAAGAGAAAATATTAAATGTAAGATGGTTCCATTAATTTAAGAGCAAGACAGACTATTTAGACTCCCCTTTCTTTGTTCAGAGAGTACAACATTTTTCATTTTGATAAATGCTTTGCCTTGTTATAACTTTTTTTTTAACTAATGGGTATGAAAAAAATCTGCTAAATAAAAATGGTATGACAAAAAAGTATGA
This sequence comes from Crypturellus tataupa, assembly GCA_034781795.1. Lineage (NCBI taxonomy): Eukaryota > Metazoa > Chordata > Aves > Tinamiformes > Tinamidae > Crypturellus > Crypturellus tataupa. The sequence continues at coordinate 300,197 of JAWLRI010000576.1, read as the reverse complement.
CATTCACTTACTTTATGCAGAAACAAATGAATGCAACCTGACGCGACTTTATTGAACTGTAACAACAAAATGTTGGAAGTTCAGTGCTGAGGTGGTTTTGGAATTTTTTCCTAGTAGAATATAGATCTCTCCGCTTCCTGATGCAGTTTTGGTATAGCCCAAATGGTTACATTTGCAAGGTTGCTGGCAATGCAGTGCTATATGACAGTTGGCTCATTGCCCTTTTCTAAAGGATGCCACAGCTATTCTTACCTTGAGTATCTTGGACATGGGTAACAGTTGGATATTAATCAGAAGGGAGACCTTCCCCTACACCCAGACATGCTACTAGAGAGGTTTCTCTAAAGGTTGCTGTCAGCAAAGGTCATACACAGAGATTTACATCACTTCGGCTTAAACTGCTCTATAGTCAGGAAAAAGGCTGTAGTTGCCACAGAAATGACTCCTTCATATGGTGTACCAAAAAGTTCTTTGTCTCATGGGGACTCCTGCCTCTTGAATGCAATGCGAGGATTTGCAGAAGAGAGATTTCCAGGATCAAGCTCCTTTGAGGACTCTCATTTTGGTACTGGAGTTGTTCTGGTGGGATTTTTGTTTGTTTGTTTTTGTTTTGCTTTGTTTTTTGATCTGTTATCAACAGCTGCTGAAGGTTATTATTGAAATTTTGGTGAGAATAGTTGCTGACTAAAAAAAATGAAGTTTTAGCTTTTTTTTTTTTTTTAATTTGGGGACTATTATTTCATTTTTTCAGGTAATTTAACTGGTCTGTAACTTAAAATGTGCTGCATTTTGTGGCCAATAAATAGTAAAGGGGATTGAGATTTTCAAGGAGATTGAAGATTAATTACCCATCTATCTTCCATTAGATTTTGAATGTTTTTGAAAAAAATCCAGAAAGCTTAAGCTTGAAAAAGCTTATCACTGGACTTTACTCAGAAAAAAAAAAAAAAAATCATATCATTTAATGTCATTACAGAATATATCTGCTGTTGAAATGGCTGAAGTATTTGAATAATAATCAGTTAAACCTTTCCAAATTAGTCACCTTTGTCTGTTTTCCTTTTTCAGTGTCTTGTAGATCTACATGTGTCCCAACTTCCTGACTTGCAAAAGCTCACAGCCTTTTCTTGGTGTGTTTAACAGAGGAAATCTGTGCAAATTAATAATGTGAATGTGTTAATTGCGTGTATTTATCAGAGGAAAGATATTGGTCATTACACAAATGTTATTTTTCTTCTTTAGCTTCCACTGCTCCTTTAAAAAGCATCAGGAAGGATCAGGCAGTTGAAATGGCCTTCACATTATTTCCTCCTCTTGGTTCACATGTGAAGAACATAATTACTGTGCCGCCACCATGGGTGTACCCAGTAATCCAAGGAAAAGATGCATCCAAGAATTCAGGTAAAAATTTCAACCTTTCAGTTGAAGCAGTCTCCTCCTATCACTTATCGCAAGGTTCCTATGACAGCTGGTTTGGTGAAGAAATTATTTGTCAAAAGATAACTTCTCATTTGTACTTTAAGTTACAACATTTGGTTTTAAACTAACCGTAAGTTTTCATCACTCTGTTTTGTTTAGTAGTAATTCATGACTGTAGCTGTTGTAAACCTCTGTTTGAAAATGAAATTTAAAAGGATTTTTACCTTTTGACCTGGACACGGCTTTATGGCAAATAGTCATATTTATGCTGCTGAAAATGGTCATAACGTCTTTGGTTTACAATAGACTGGTGCCATTTTCTAAGATTATATAAACCTGCCAAGACCTGAAGTATTTAAAGTCTTTCCTTGCTTTGATCAATATTCTAGATAATGACTTTTAAAAATGCTTATGCAGATCTTTGATAGCATATTGATTTGTCATGTTCTGATTATAATGTTCATAGGAATAGTAGAGGAGGCAAAAATAGATCTTCAAAATGAGATTATGACATATTTGGTAAGATCTACTTCTGGTGTCCTTTATAGCATTTTTCCTAAGTGACCAGTCTTGCATCTTTTTGAGTTACAGTAGTTATTAAACTGGTTGACAACACAGATGCCATAGTTGCCTTGAAAAGAGATTAGTCTATCAAAGGAGGATTTTCTGCAGCTCAGAGACTCCTCTTCCTATAAACGTTTTAGGTCTGGAAATTTATTGTGTTCACCATTAAAACTCATATACACTGCAAGATTCATACACCCTCTTTTTTGCTGTTTCTGTGGCTTCTGTGGGTGAGATTCATGGAACTTTCAGAGGGAAACTGAGAAGCAGTGAACACCCACTTACCAGCTCATTTGCAGGCAGACTTTTGCTATCTGGCAAAGATTTAGTCCAAGAAAAATAATCCCTGACATAGTGATTGTATTTAATTCAAATGTACAAGTTCGCATAGGCATATATTTACAGTATATTTATAAAATGCATATTCTAGTACAGTGTATTGTGAATTTCTAATCTAAGTATAGAAGTTCTACATAGACTCAAACAAGCAGAAATTAAGCTTTTAAGCTCTTTTTATATATTTTATATGTTAAGTATGATAGTTTTGTTCACATGCCCTGATACACAAGGCGTATTTTTGTTACGCTTTTATATTATATCAACTACTATTGTTCCTACCTTTCCAGTATGTTAAAATCTCTTTCAAGGCTGAATAATCTACACTCTTTTTTTTAACTGGAGATGGAAGATAATATTCTATTTCTCCCTTATAAAAATGCATCCTCATATTAAGTTAATTTGCCAGCTTTTGCATTTAGGTTGCTTTACTGATTAAGGAGTCAGATTTTCAAGGCCTAATTCACATTGAATTTTGTCAGTGTGGTACATTTTTTTAAACAGTTTAACTTTCTATATGCCGTGGTTTAGATATTTGAAAATGGGATATTGTTCCAAATACACTTTTCTGAAGTACTTTTAGATGAGAGAAGTAGTGTGTTTAAACAATGACAAGGGTGATTAATCAATACTTTTACTTCACTGTGTGAACAATTTGAAATAAATACTAAGCTGTATAATGCTATTGATGATGAAATGTAGTCAGCTTTTCTCTATTAGGCATGTGCTAGAATTTTTCTTTTGATTTTTGTTAAAGAAGGAAAATCATTTTTTCTATAAGTATTACAAAGATCTTGTTCCTTTATGGAACTGGGATATGTATTTTTACAGTGTTTTTTTTTTCAATGTCTTATTGTGTCAAAGAATCAATGCCACAGTTAGCATTATTGTGCTTGCTAGAAATATGTACCATGAAAATGCTTCTGCTGATGGTATAGCAATGTGCCTAGTATGGTCAATTTACATGAAGAAATAGAAGAGGTTTTTGAAGCCTCTCCTTGAGCAGCTAATTTAGAAAGCCAGTGTTTATTTCCAAAGCCTCTGAAAGTCAATGGAAATTGTCAGTGGATGTTAGGTCAGTCACTTAGTGCACTCTGCTGTGTGTCCCAGGCAGATTGTGTACTCTGCTAGTTATGTGAATAGTAGTTAGGGTGTAAATGATCTCTGTGACGGGTGGTTTATCGGCACTTGTCAGAGCAGGTAAAATCCCAACAATTTCTCCTTTTATTGCTAGCCTGAACTGCAGTGAGAAGGCCCTGAGAACACCCCGTACGAGTGATTAGGGGTAATGTTCAGTCATACTGTTCAGTTATGTGAGGTGCAGGTTAGCACACAGGGACTCGGCAATTGCATGGGGAAAGAAGGAATGCAGACTAGAAGGCCGAATTGCTCATACTTCAAGGATTAGAGTGATTACTGTGTACCTGAGAAAGAGAGGATATGGCAGGTGTTTAAATGCTCCTATGTAGTGCATATTAGTCCTTTCTTTTAGCTTTGTGATGCTCCCAGTTTACACGGTATAACTTCAAAAATAAAAAGAGAAGATATTGAAGAGCTATCATGGCAAGCTCTTCATATGGTGTCAGTTTGGAATAAAGGAAAAGTTCTAATAATATCTTTCAAGCATTAATCTCTGCAAGATGTCATGAAAAGCAGAATTAGAGCAATATGTGGTCTTTGCCATCTTTGACTGTTGTGACTCAAAGACACTTTTGATCACTTAAAAAGAAAATTCAACATTTAAAAAGCACATGAACTAGTAGAATTTCCAAAACATTCCAAATCCTCATTTACATCCCAACAGGGTCAATTTTCAATGCCTTTCATATAAGAATAAGTACACTGTTCTCACAATTGTTTATATGTCTAGTTCTCTATACCCCATGCTGTAAATATACCCCACAGTGTCAGATCCATGCTGTGATCAACAATATATGCCCAGTGGGCAAGGCTAGAAATATCTAATGTATGTTTATATTTTTCCTTTGCATTTCTCCAAAGCTGCTTTGTCCCTGCCTTTGTCAGTATGGCTTGCTATAATTTGGGGGATGTCAAAGCTTTCTTTAAAAAACATATTGGAATGTAGCACTTGGACTCAAGCTTTCAGGTTATGCAGCAGGACAAAAACAATGCACATCAGTGCAAGTGTTTGTAGAAGCTGTGGATAGTGCAATGGCATCTTGCGTTCTCACTTAGGTAATGATCACCCCCCATTTGCTATGTGGCATTCACTTTAGAGCACACCTTTGCTTTCTGCCAGGTGCTGGCTATCAAAGCAATCTGAAGCCGAAGAAATCCAGTCTAAAAGCCTTTTAAAATTTTGGAAATGGCATTTGGACTGCTCAGAAAAGAATGTCATGAAAAGTAAAAAATAGATGTTTTGAAATTTCTTTGGGAGAAGACAGAAGGGAGATGTCAGATCTCTTCCAGTCCTATTTTTGTATGATTCTGTGAATCTGGCAGTAGGGTTGCTAATCAGTAAGTAATGAAAAATAACTAATAATTTGAGAAAAATCCAAACCCTCATTTAAGTTTGTGGTTAAGAGGTTCTTAGAGTGACTGCAGTTTTCTAAAATTTCATCCTTCACATTGGAAAGTTGGAATTTGAAATCTGACCTGTGTGCATGTTTGTGACTAGTCATTTAAATCTCATGGTTCTATTTCTGTTACCTAATTTGATTAACTAAGCCCAGGGAAGCACAAGTAACGGATCATGAAGGCTTCATATTGACTTTCAAATAGGCTTTGCATTACTCAAACGTAGTCATGTGAAAGGTTTCTTAAAAGAGGCACAGACATGTCCAAGATAGAATTATGCAAAAATACCATTGAGCACTCAAATTATGTTGAGGGAGTATTCACAATGACAAGGCTGGACTGATAGGAAGTGTTCTAGGATTATTTATAATCCTCAAAATGTAAATTAGAGTAATTTTTAAAATGTTTTACGTGTCGTACACTACACTGATATTTCTCAAATCTAAAATGTAATTCATTGCAACTTATTATAATTATAACTTGCAGTAGTGTAGAATTTCCTTTTCATTTTCTGAAAACAAGCAGCTCATAATGTGTTTGTTAACATCTGGGTCAAACTTCCCAAAATAATTTGATTATGTGAAATAGAGACACATGTGAATATATACACATATAACATAAATAGTATTTATAATTATTAATATTTATTATGTTCTATCAGATAGCATGGAGAAAATGCAGGTAGTGATTTTTCTAAATATATTTTTGACTTAAATACTTGACATCCTTTTCAGCAGCTTCTGAATGAAAATGATACTTTCTCTATCACTTCTTTCTTAAAAAAGCTTGACTTCACTAAAGTTTCATTTTTTAAAAAGTTTGATGTCACTAAAGTTTCATTACTTCATTGTGAACCAAGATAAATTTTGAAAATATCAAAAATACCAGGCACAAATATTGGAAGGTTCTCTTCTAAAGGCTAGTATTTATTACTAGATTGTCATTTATTGCCTAAACACAAAGCAAGATTTAATCCTTTCTAAGAAATGGCAGTCAAATAGTTGTATGAATAGTTTTTTTTTTAAATGAAATGACATAACTAAATGGAGTTTATCTTAGCTACTGCTAAATTAGTGGGCTAAGAACACACAGCACACCCTAATTTCAATCCAGAGTCAAGGTAGCCTTATTTAGAATTGAGGTGATAAAGTTAAAAAATATCTCAAAGGCTGCAAGGATTTTACAAAGAGATCTTAAAGTATTCCAAGAACTGGCTATTGATATAGGTATTTAAAGTTTTGAGAAAAATTGTTGACGACTTCATCATAAAACAAAAAATGTTTAGCCAACTTGGCAAATGCTGTGAATGCAATCTGACTATAGATACACACAGAAATCTGTACCATCAAAGGCAAGTGAAATTTTTGCTTGCAAATGAACTAGAATTCACCCCCACCTCCAAAAAAAGTAATTTAATCTAAAAAGTCCTGCCTTCAGTTATGAGTATGTAGAATTCATGTCCTGAGGAGAGAAGATAATCAAAATATGCTATACGTTATCTTTGCTATTACATTCATTAGAAATAGTTGCAAAATATGTCCTTTTTGTCATAATTATGGAATACTGCATACCATTTGAGCTCAGTCTGCAATGAGGATTTCATAGAATAGTAAAATGAATGCAGGGTACATGTAAGAACTAGCAGAGTAAGAACTCGGTGTAATCTTGTGTTAGAGTAGTACCTACAAAACAAAAAATATGATATCTGTGAGGGTTTCAGTCAGTAAATCATCTGATTTGCTAACATTTTTCATGCTTTTATGTAAAATAGCTGAAAAAAATAATTTTTGAGTCTTGTGGTTAAAGCAAAATCTTGACTTTAGAAGACTCAAACTGTCTCAAAGAAATTACTTCACTGTATTATCTATATAGCAAATATATAGGACATACAATTTTAATAACTTAAAAGCTTTGGAATTTCACAAGTAGAGCTGTATTTCAGAGTTCTATTGGAACGATGCAAATGTAACCCTGAAATCAGATCAATTAAAAAAAAAAAAAAAGGCAATATTACAGTTGAAGAGCATGATATTCAAAACAGTGAAATCTGTAAGCAAGACAGGGTTTCAAAATAGCAGTTGTTCTTTAATACCACAATTAGCACCCACCCGTCTCGGATAGATATCTGAGCGTAGCATCTTCACGATCCTTTTAGCAATAACAAGGCCAATATGAGTGGGCTTTGTGAGGGGAAGGAATTGTGCTAGGGAACCTTTTTGTTTTAAACAACATATTTTGGATTAATCAACCACAAGTATAGTTTCATGCATAAGTCAGGAAATGTAGTACTGTCGCATCTATGATTCATGCTTGCAGTCCTTAAAATATGAAATATGGCAAGAATGATTTTGAAAAACCTAACAGTAAATTATGTTTTATGAAACTAGAAGTTATTTAAATTCTATTTTCTTGGCTTTTGAAATATTTGCAATTTATTACTACACACTGGTTTATATACATTTGCCTCCTCTATCTAGTTAGTGTGCTAGTTTTCACAAATAGGTTTAGATTGTTTTCTTCAACATGTAAAAACAAAACTAAATTATTTAAAAAATACATATTTAGAATTGTTTGTTTGTGGAGTCGATGAAAATTAGGTGCTTTGTAATCCTGCTAAATGCCTTGCATTTTAGGCAGCTGAGTACTCTCAAACAGTCATTTAAAAGTGGTGATTTCCCTCTTCGCCACTATAGCAAGTAGACACAGAGGTTTTTTATTATCACTTAGTAAATTGGTATCTAAGCAGGTTGATGGCTTTTGGATCTTACAGACAAAATATTACTCTATCCATTTTGCTTGAGGCTACTATATGTTCTTACATTCAGTAAGAGAATTCAGTAAGGGAAATTGGATTGCTAAATATCTTCTATAGCCAGATATTCCATTTTCTGGTGTTGATAACTGATATCAGGGTTTCAATCACAAAAATGCTGAAGCTAATGATAAAGCTTACTTTATCATCACGAAAGATATTTTATAAGGTATAACTCAAATTATGAAATTTGAACCAATGATCTTAAAGATCTGATTGGTTGAATTCTTGATTATATCTTAATACTAACTAGTGAGAATGACAAGTTGCCTATAGGAATACAAGAAGTAGCATACATGCAGTTATTTTCATTGCTACATCTGAAAAAAAACAGACTTCTATTTTATTAGAGTCATAGATCAATAAAACATTGGCCACATTGCCACATTATAAGAAAGTGCTAAACATCACTGAGGAAAAAGGAAAAAAAGGAATTCAGTTATTTCAGGGATCTTTTTTCCTCAGAGTCGTTGTTACTGGCTTTACCCCTGCATCTGATTTGTTTTCTTGAATTATCTCCATCAGGTGCCATATTTAATACAAATGCTTCCAGTCTTGCAAACGTGCTTGAGTTAATAACACTAGTGGCAAAATTGTGCTACTTGCTGATCTGTTTTCTGTTGATTATCTGAAAATATTGTCTGCTTGCCCTATTGGCACCTCTAAAGAGCATAATTAACAGGTGGGGCATTTTCTTTCCTGTAAATGCCAGGTTGATGTCTGGAAGCAGATGTAATTTTTCCTGATTCAGTGCAGGTCTATCTTCTAACTTATCTTCTGTCTTCTAACTTAATAGGTTAGCTGACAGGTGATAATACATCCAGCCAACTCAAAGCATATTCTGATTATATATCCAGCTAGCAAATTTACTTCTGCAATGATGATCTTAAAATAATCACTTTTTAGATTAAGGAAACACATTTTAAATACTCTTTCCAATTACCGAATCATGTCAGCCATCCTCCTAGATATACATAATTGATAAAGGTATGTGTATAGAACTATGATGTTACAGAACAGCTGCTGCATTGGTTATCTGATATTTTAAAACATTTTCAGGAAAGAAGAGATTATTTAAATCTCCATTGTAGACATCTCTCAAATAAAGGAGGATATATAAGTCTGTAACTGATTTGACCTCTGATGTCAACTCCACATTTGGGAACTAGTCTAAATCAAAATGCAATTCTTTTCTTCCAGAAATTCATTTTCATTTACAAGGCATTTTGGGTGGATCAAATGTGGCTCTGCTAGTGCATTTTCTCAAGGGTTTAGAGTTTCTTCTCCAGCCTCTGATAGTCTTTCAGTGACTTTTGCAGACACAGCAGTTATTCCAAACTTGCATTATTTAGTTCTTCTGAGAGAAGGGGATGGGGAGAGGAAAGGAGACAAGGGAAGAACATTTCAGATGTATTTTTTTCTTTTTCTTTTTAGCTTGCTTTCAATCCTACTTTCTCCCTTCATTTTTGCCCAGTCTGAGAGAGAATTATCTGTTCCTCTCAGCTGCCTTTTTTTTTTTTTTCCCAGCAGGGCTCCACCATTTAGAAAGAAATAATTTTTCTTCCAGGTATAATAATCCTGTCTGAGAGCTGTGCTGCTGAGAATGCTCAGCTAATGCCCAACTGGCATTCCTGCTGCAGCCAGTTCTTGGTGCTTGTGACCACAAGCTTTGTACCCCAAAGTGAGTAGTTTTGTCCTTGTGGGGTAGCATTTAACTCCAGGTTCCATTCAACTCCTCCTCCATGTTGTATAACAGCTTACTTAAGAAGTGGACAATCCCTTTTATGGTTACCAATAGCACGTCACAGGGGAGATTTAAATCCAAGGTAGCTATTTTAGCACCATTAATATGTAGAAACAACAGGAGAATGATCAGATTTATGAAACATAAATTGCTCTTCATAATGCAGCTAAGAGGAAGCCAGCTGACCTCTTTGGGTTGGCCACAGACCCTCCGAAGGGAATTTAGGATTTAGAGCATGTGAGAGCTGGACTGTATTGTATATTTACTCAAATCTTCAAGTGGGCCTCTCGGGTAGTCACAATTACAGAGGTTTCCCTATCTTTGAGGTCAGTATCCTAGAACTACAGTTCTAAGAATGGAATATTTATGCATATGGTCATTATACTGAGAATTGTTGCTGTAAAAATCCTTCATCTCCTGGGGCCTCCTGCAAGACCACCATTGAAAGGAGTTGAATAATGGCCAAGATGAGCTATGAGAATGGTCACAAGCACCCAACTTTGTGGATACTCAAGTCCTTCAGCTTTACAAAAACAAAACAACCACAAGAGCAGTAATGAATGGCTTTCACTCTTGTTTTGAAACAGTAAAGAAAGGACCTACTTTTTTTTCTTTACCTTCCTTGATAACCTGACAATGTGATCACAAGAATTCAGTCCTTTGTATATATTCACTTGTACAAAGTATAAAATTAATTTTGACAAACTTGATGTGGTATGTAATTATGTACAATACAGAATATGCCCAGAATATGTGGTAAAATAGTTTGATGCATTGCAAGGCATTAAATGAAAAGATGTCTGCTCAGTTTACAAATTCATTCTTATGTGAACAGGATCTTGAGATTTGTTACATGTAGAGAACCACAAGCTGCAAGGAAATATTTAAACCTTGGTCCTGCAAATATTTATTAAATTAAGTTTTTTTAAGTTAAATTAAAGTTCTTTTTATTGTCAGGAAATCAAAATGAGTTTGACTGTATCGTGGGTAAAACATTTGCTGAACTTTGCCTCTTAATCAATGGTGATTTTGAATAGTATGAAGTGATACTCTGAATAACTCATAGAATGGATAATTTTGTCAATTGCCAGTATGTACTGCAGGAATATGGACTGGGTGGATAGACAGTAGACAGACAGACTGACTGACTGACTAACTGACCAACTCTGTTTGCTAAGCCTCATATTTAAGGAAGAAAAATTGCTGGCAAATTTAAATCTCCTGAAAAACAAGGTTTAAAATAGAAGGGATGACACAACCTAACAATAGCATTGTGAACGGTGACATGGTTGTTCTGAATGGAGATCTGTTTGAGTCAAATTGAATAACAATGCTCTTTTTCTTAATTTAAGGCTATTAAAATCTGTAAGGCTATGGGACCTGGGTAGACATAAAGGTTTTAAAAAATAATGAGGAGAGACTAATGCACATTGCAGTGTACTTACTTGAAGAGACCAATTAAGTAAAAGTTTGTGCTAATGCATGCTTTTGGAAAACCTAGGCAGAAAAGAATCATTTTTGCTATTGCACTTGTTCAATAAAAAAAAAATCCTTTTTTTCCCCAACATCACCACATAAATATTATGAATTCATTTTTAGAGTTGAAAAAATATTTTTAGTATTGTAGGTGGGGATGAATGTTATTTGTGCATGACATCAAAATATAAGAATTCACTAAGATTTTTTCTCTGTGCCTTGCTATGCTGTTTCAGCTGGGTCTCTTGGAATATTGGAGTTTTCTATTGTTTTTTTGGAAGTGCTAATATTAGCATGAAATGTGATAAGAATTATTTAAGAACCTAATTGCATGCTCTCTATTTGGCAGTTGAATTTTGCATCTTTGGAATTTGTCTTTTCAGAGTGCTTTATTTAGTTTCTATTAATAACCTATATTTAATAATTGGAGTGGGAGGCTAAGGAGAATATAGAATAGGGAACGATTTGCATATTTCTCAGATACAGTAAGCTTTGACAGGCTCTGACCTTTTTTACTGAGATTGATCTTAAAAAGCGGTTTTGCTAAGATGGAGTGAGCACTGCAGAACACAAAGAGACCAGACAGAGGAACTGTTCATCCCTCATCCGTTCATTTGTCATTTGACTTAGGGAAGGCTGAATCAATCACTCAAACCTCTCTCTGCAAAGCAGCATTAGACAGTGTAATTTGTGATTAGATCTTGTCTTCAATGTAGAAATCAGCATGAAAAACAAGCTGTTAAACTAAAGCTATCCATGAAAGAGAAAACATTTTTTTTTGTGTTGCCATAGACTAGACTCAAAAGCACATCTGAAAACAATTGTTCCTGTGACTTCATGTTTGAGTTTTTGCCTATTAAAACATATTACCACAGGCCTCTGTTTTTTGCTCTTGTAACTCAAGTAAGAAAATGGCAGGCAAGAAAGATATCTTCTGGAAAGATGGGCTAATGTCTGTGTAAATAGCACATGCTTGCCGCATATGGGCATTAGGAGGTTTTACTATAAAGATTCAGTGACTACTGTGGACAGGATAGAGCTCTGAAATGTGGTAGCAGGCCAGGTCCTCCGTGTGAGGCCTGGAAGTTGTTTGGTGAAGGCCTTATGAGAATTTGGTGGAAATTTCACTCAAGGTCAGGACCCTTCATAAAAAAGAGTGTTAACGGCAACTAAGGGACATGGCTGCACTGTGCTGCTTGGGTATTCTGAGCTGCCAAAACTTGCAAAAGAAAGGCTTTGAAAATAAACGATGGCCAGGAAGAGAGAAGTGGGTTCTCTTCTGTGCCTGGGACAGCAACAAGGTAAAAGTCTGGGGAGTCCTCCTCAAAAAACACAAGTAGAAACTCAGTGCCTGCTAACATGTAAGGGTTAGGGAACCCAGCCAGGATGAAACAAAGATGAGGGTATGACAAAGAGAAGAAATACATGCACTCACACATGCTAATAGGATTCTGAGTAACTCAGTCCAAGCGGCACTTCCAGAAATCTCCCCTCCTCAAACAACACTACCTTCTGTTCTTGTTGCAGCTTTAGAAAGGCAGGATCCTAAATTTCAGTAAGAGTACTGTACAGTCTTTGTACAGAAATTGCTTTCACTACCCTTGACATGCAAAAATAAAGTCTAAAGTGTAAGCAGGTCCAGTAAAGAAGCCAAAAGGGACTGTGATTTAAGCAACCAAGTCTAATAGATTTTTAGTTGATTGTGTTACATCTGCACATGGCTTGTAACCATCACAGTAATTGTGAACACAGTTTTCCTCCTACTGGTCAAGATTGCCCTTAAAAAAAGGAGGCTTTGCACCACATGAACATTTCTTCATTTGCTCTGGAAAAATCAGGAAAGACGACAGGAATTGCCAGAAGCATCTCTGTATTTTGCACACAATTTTCCCATTTTCTGAGTGGATTGCCTGATGTGACCAATGAGCAGATCATAGTGTTTAATCTGCAGAGCTTCTCAGAGTAGAATTATTCTAGATAAATTTCTGAAACCATGGGACCTGCAAATACAAAGAACAGTAAAGTTTGTGCTTCATATTTTTATCCATATTTATTTGTATGGATCAGTTGATTTTGACAAGAAACTTAAGTGTTCTTTTCTAAAGGTTCACCCACTGATAAAATAATAAATATTTATAGAACAAAGGATGGGTTTGCTGCCAGCAATATACTGACTTGCAGTTGATGAGGCTTTCTTTGCTTATATGTGTAACAATTATTAAAACGTATGTCTTAGCAAAATAGAAAAAGTGCAAAATGCATTATCTCTTAAATTCTTGACTCAACATTTATTTCTGTTTCAGCGTTTTTATTAGATCACCCACCTTAGCCACTTTCTGTGAAAGAGCATGATGAATTTTCAGGAAATTACAAGCTTTCCTGAAAGGTTGAAATGAAACTAAAGGCTGATTATGGATTGTTTTCAGGAGGGAGATTTTATAGCAGGAGCTTCCCAGGTGTATGGGTATATTACCGTGTTTCAGGAGCTGGGTATAAGGACATAATCTAATATTCTGTTGTGAAATCCTAGTTTTCTCAGTTTCTCAGAGTTGAAAGAATTCATGCCACAAATGCTGCAGGAGAAAGAACATGGTTCTTCTGCAAACAGAATTGGTCATACTGAGAGATCTCTTAAATATTAACTCAATTAAGGCTGAATATGCAATTAAAATTAATTGCAATGCTATATAAAAATGTTACAAAATGTATTTAAAGGGTATGCACTGAAATGTATCAAACTTATAAAATAATATAAGGAAGCATACAATAATCATGTATTTGAAGGTGATATAGATATGAACTTGGGAATAAATTACGATACTTATATATGTATATCCACATACACATTTGTATATACATAAATATATGTGTGCATATATGTATATGTCCATGTAGCTATATAGAGAGATGAAAGACCCAGGAGATAAAGCAGAAAATAAGCTGTGTTTGTGCAGTCTGCTCCACATTACTGAGATTCTGAATTCCTGCCTCGATATGCACAAACCAGTTCTCTCCTCCATTTCCTGGTATGTGGATTTTCACATCGGAATTATGGAATTACTGGAATTATTATTCACATTGGATTTATTATTTATAATTTGGAATTATTATTTATATTTTGGAATTATTATGGAATTATTTGAATTATTATTCACGTTGGATTTTCAGCATGGAATTATGATATGTGTTGATCTAAAATGATGCCTGATCTGGACATTTGGGGAAGTTGGACTCTTGAACGTGGTGCAGCATAATAATTTAGCAAGGAAATATAGCTGCAGTGGCAATGTTCTAACTGAATATGATTGGGGAGGGTAAAGAATTTAGAATATTAGGAAAGAATTATGGCTGCTATTCTCCATTTGGTGCAGAGCTTTTAAGGGAAATGAGTCTTTAAAAGATATTTTTTTCCTTCTCAATATTTCTTTCTATCCTTTCTCATGTGGCCCATCAGCCACGTGGAAATTTTGCAGAAAGAATAAAGGCAGATATATGAGTAGGAAAAGAGACAGAAATGGGTATAACTACTTTTTTCTTTCATATATGTCATTTCTTGTGGTATATTTCCCCTCAGGAATATTCACAGGGTGAAAACAACATAAGGGCTACTGAAAATATGTAGCAATGTACTGCATGCTTTTTATCCTCATTAATTCAAGACAAATAGCATTTGAATGTAAAATATCCCTCAATATCTCTACAAAAATGGAAATACAATATGAGCAATGCAGTGTTTGTTTCAATGATCCTAGCATAAAGTTGAGTGCACTATGAGGCACTATCAAGTAAATGTTCAGCAGTATCCAGTTTTCTCCCTTGAGAATGCTGAGGTTTCAAGAGAAAGCTCTGTGGGAAGGCTGCTCTGCTTCTCCTAAGGAAATAGGTGTGGATTACTCTGCAAAAAGAACCAATGGCCCATGCCCAGTGTGAGGCAAACTTGAATTGCTGCTCCTGATGTTGGTGGGAGCTCATCAGTGAAAACTGGAAACCTCACACAGGCAAATTCTCCTGTGTGCATGATGTAGCGCATTCAGGACTGTATTCACGCCCTGTGGAGATGCTGGCATCTTCTGTACTGACAGCTACTACAGAAACCATTCATGCTTCTTCGTCTGGTTGCGTTTCTTGGCTGCAGTGCGTAGCTAGCATGCTTACATGCTGCGCTGCTGAAACACTCTCAGGTCCCTCTGGTATCGTATGTTGCTGCTTGAAGGTATAAACCTAGTCTGGTGGTTTGGGATGCCAGGGAGAAGGCTACATTAAGCTTGGAGGGCTTATGAAAAGATCTATTCTACTTGGCACTGTATCAAGAAATCTTCCAGTGAAAGTTTGCGTAGCTGGCTGTCCGATCCAAGATACTTTGTAAAGAGATTGGCTCAGAAATTAAGCTCCTTCCTGGTCTTTTTCTACGATCAGTTTGAAATGACCACAATCATCATTTCCAGATTCCTGCCACAAACATGGAAAGACTGCTTACCTCCTGTCCTTATTCTGTTATTGCAGTTATGGGATGACAAGCAAATGCAATAAAAATGCTGGTACCCCAAATCCTCAAACTCAAATACTCTTGTAAATGAATGCTTTACCACCTAGACCAGGTCACAGAATGTAGCTTGGCTCTGATGCTAGGTAACAGAAAGCTTACTCTAAAACCAAAACCTAATTATCTCCTTGTTCAGGAGATCTTATCATCAAATTCATATCTGCACAGTCTAATTTCTTTTTTTTTTCCATAATTTGTTTTAGCTAATGAGGAATGTTGATACAGCAGATTATGTTTCTCAGAGAGGAAATCATCTTTACTGGCTTTAAAATGGTTCTCTTCAAAGCCATTCTATGCAGAATTACATGAATGAAATAATAAAACAGACTTCTAGCTGCAAATTCATGTTTGAAAGCTTTGTATTAGTTTTAGTATATGAATGTTTCATTTTCAGAGGATGACAAAGATACTAAGAGCATAAGACAGGCGTTACTTTGTGCATATTTAATTCTTAATGACAGAAAAGTAGAGTTAGACAGTGATTCATTTTCATCATTTCAGATTGCATTATTAATATTAATACATCCAAGTGCACTTAAAATATGGTTTATTCTAAATGTACCTGCTTATGTGTATTACAGCATGATTTCAGTAGTTTGGTTTCAGGTTGTTATTTTCTTGTTAGGGTATCCAAAATAGGAACCTTGTGATGTGAGAGATGGTTTTGATAGTTTACACAAGATTTTCATTTCCAAATTTTGTCATGATTGTTTTAAATGGTTTAATTTTATTTTGCCAAAGAATGGATCTCAATATTACAGATGTTTTCAGTGAGACTAATATATAAGGCAGACTGCTAGGGCAAGGCTTGATCCTGAAAAGCACCAGCTTGTTACCATTGCTTGTTCTGAGTGAGCCTCACCTGTGGTACTGAATGCCAGGACAAATAATTCAAATCTGTCACAAAGATACCCAAAATGTGGAGGACACTCCACCTGGAAACCTATGAAACCTTCACAGAGGGCAGTTCTAAACTATGGCCGTCCGTAGCAGCATTAAGTGCTTGTCCAGCTGCTCTGATTTCATCCAGCAAAGCCTCAAAGCCCAAGGAGTCTTGGGCTGCTCTCACTTTGAGCAGCAAGAAGCTGAATTAGGATCCGTCCCAAAGGCAACTGCTCACTGGCACAGGGTGAGACACCAGACTCCCTCTGCTTTGCTGTGTAGCCCTCACCTTAATGAACAAACAATTAAGTGGTCCCCTTTGAAAAAGAGTCCAGACTTCTGCTGGCTCCCATTAAGCCCTTCTGGAGTCTTACGTCTTGGCACTTTGCACCAGGTAAATTTCTGGCCCCAGAAAAAGGCCCCAGAATTCAAGATCACAGAGTTCCCTCAGCCTTCCCAAATGAAGTCTTTTTTTTTTTTTTTTTTTCCCTCCCATTTGAAGCCAGGTAATTTAGAAGCTACCACACAACTAATTCTACTCTGAAAACAATAAATGAACATTCTCTGGAGAAAGATCTGAAGAATTTTACTTTAGTGTGGTTATGGGGAAAGGCTGGTGAAGGGAGAATGTGAATTTGTATTCATTACATTCCCTATATATTATATTACCGGGAGTGTTTTCTAGCAGCAGTGCTACTATACAGCATTGTACAGTAGAAAATGTAAGCAATAGCACTTTCAGGACCCATAAGAAAACCAAAGATAATGACTTCCCATCCTTCTACCAATGTTTATTATTCCCTCACCAATAAGACCACCCTTTATTGGCAAATGCAGTTATCTTACTTGGCATGTGCAGAGCTTAAATACAAACCAGTCTTTGGCTATTTCCATTTTCCCTAATACACACAGGACACCCTTGTGAAGGACTACATAAATGGAAAATGTGATGGCTTTGGTTTAACTACACTAAGCCCATCCTTTTTTTTTCTGGCAACAGTTTTAAGCATCAGTGTTGCATCCATATTAAGTATGAATTCCCTTGTGTAAATCCCGTTAAGGTTAATAGGATTTTAGTTTTACTGCTTAATAAATTTCCAAGTGCATTAACTTCTGAGAAATATATAACCAACTGTTGTGCACAGTGCACAATCACACACCAGCATAGATATACTATAGCTATGATATAGGAAATTCTAATAGAGACATGTTGAAACACATTCATATAATATGTAAACAAAAGCTTGGACCTTTCAGGCACATTTATGTCATATATTATTTATTGTTTTTTTTGTCATGTCTACTTATTTTGAAATTACATTATTTAGCTTTTGTGCTTTTAAATTCAAAATAATCATGAATGATTTGAGACATCATCATTTGCAGACTGTTAGATTATGATGCAGTCTTGTACGTGTAGTGGCTGCTGGACCCATTAGGGGAACCAGACTGTGAGAGAGATTGTATTCGTGTTCACATATATGAAGAAGGTCACATGACGTTGCGTTATACACATTATGCTGTACATATGTACAAACACTATACATAACAGTGTTCATATCCTATATAAATTAATCCATCTTCCTAATTTCTCATTCAAAAATTCAAACTTCAAGAAATTGAAACAAGTTTATTAAATAATTATAAATTGTCTCTAAAAAAAATCACATTTGTTCCTCAGGAATTTCCGGAGACTCATGCGACTCCAATTTCCTTTTCTCAAATATTGTAGCACTAGATTTGTCAACTTAAAAAGAAGAGCTTGTTTCACTGGAGGCGAATAGCAGTGCTCCGAAGTGAAGCATAGTTGCATCGCTGTGGGATGCCTGCCTGGCTGCAAGAGGGGGCAGCTGGGGAAGGAGGCAGGGTACTCTCGTTACTCCACAGAGTCATGGTCAGCAGTGCTCCCCAACACTTGTTCTAGGAGATTGCAAACTTAGTGAACAAGTGCAAGTGAAAGGTCTAAGCTTTTTAATGCTCACCAATCTGTGATTTTCTTCTAGGTCATTTTTTACATTCTATTTTTCTACATTGTTCCCAATTTCCCTCTGCATCTCCCTTTGTATTTGTACTGCCTGTAAGTTGGGCAGTCTGCCTATGCATAACCATAAATTGGAGCTGAGTTTGTACAGCTGCAGACTACCTGCTTGTTTTGTGCCCTCTGTAGTTATGTAGTTATTCAGGGGATTGACCAAAAACGTCTTTACACGTTTCCATATTTATTATCTCTCACAAAATTCCATATCTGATAAGGTGTTTTAAGGTTTTTTTTTTCCTTTACGTGCCAGGCCACTAAGTCTGACTGTAATCTGAAAGTCAAGATGTTGTCTTTGCCTTTAATGAGTTTTCTGCAACAGAACTTACATTGCAATATTGCTGCTAACTTGAGCCAGCAGAGAATGGGGGTTGTTTTTACAGCTCTATTGTTTCTGCAAAGAGCTGAAATGAAAATAGAAAGAAGTAAAAAAGAAAATATTCTTTTTGTCCTCAGAATAATTAGGATCCTAAATACATACAAGGTATACGAGTGGTTCAGATGTAATGTGCCATGTTTTCATAGTCCTTTTAATGACTATATTGTTTTAATCTGTACCAACAATAAATATATACAATAACACCCATATGAGTAGGCCAGATGACTGATGCACATGATACTTAAAATTGAAGAGCAACCTAAATATTTCATTTATTCTAAGAACTCTTAGTTAAGGGATCATAGGAGAGGTATCTCTCAAGGTTTCAGCCTGTAGATTCCCACTAGTGGAAGGATTCAAACTGACCCTGTTTTCCTTTACCTTTCAGTGTTCTAGGTCATGCTTGATTTAATCTTCAGCTGGTTTTGGTGGCCAGATAAGGAAAATCTGAATATCTGTATTTGTGATACTACCTAAATGTGTTTTCCCTTCAGATTAATTCAGAGTTCTCTGTCTTTCCTCTGTGATTAAAGATTCTAGTTCTCATGATTTGTTGCCAACCGTGCAACAAAGTTGTAGAATTCTCTCTAGCCAGTTCAGGATACCTTTATCCAAGGTGATTAGGCTGTTACATCTCTGATGCTGGCTAATGTAGCATGTTGTGTCTGTGCTGAACTTTCAATAGTAAGTAATACATAATTTCTCTATAACTTTTTCTTAATAGTTGGTCTGTAAAAGAGTTTGGTATTATCACCCTGACTTTCTAGGTGGAGCAACTGAAGCAGGCAGGTGAGGTTCTTTGTTACAATGTGCTACACATTCACGGAAGCTAAACCAAGAGTTGCAGGAAGGGACATGCTGTAACTGCTTTGCTGCAAGCTTTGTTTTATGTTTTCCGATTTCTTTTTTTTTTCTTTTTTCTTTTTTCTTTTTTTCTTCTCCAAAGAAAGAATATTCTGAGGCAATATCTCGTTGGAACTTATCTTTGACCCTATCTGAAGTGGTTGCCTCTACAGTACATTTGTTCATATGTGAATACTACAAGCTAATTTTTGGGTAGTGTGGGTTTATCTTGGGAAAGTTGACTTCTGAGAGTAAATGTGAAGGAATACCTTGTGTGGTCAAATTTTTGTTGGAGAAGCATTTTACATGATACTTCTTGATTTTCTTCTTCCCCTCTTCCCCTCCTTTTTTTTTTTTATATTGTTTTAGCTTTGTTTCCTATACTTCCCACCATCCAACCTAACATGTGTCAGTGCTGACATCTTAAGAAGCCACAAGTAGTCCATCAAACTAGGAGAGTTTTGGTGACATGGTCTCCTTTGTATACAAAATCTCTTTTGATATTTTGAGCTCATCATATGCAGAAGAATTTAAAATCATATATACTTGATCCTTCTTGTTTTGAATTGCTCTGCTCTCTAAACTATGAAAGATCCTTTTTTTTTTTTTTTTAACATGATCAGAATAGGTAACAATAAATTTTAAATATCTGTATTATTTCAATCTTTAATTTGTAATGGATTATTTTATGCAATTGAGCTATATGGATATGGGTTTATTTTCCACAGATCTTGCCAAGAGAGTTTCCATTCTGGGACTTTCTGCTTATTTCTTCCAGCTGCTTCTCTTTCTTATCCCTTCTGTTGTTATTCTCCTCCTGTCTCCTTGTTTTCAATAATGATGGAGGAGAGTCTTGGTTAGTCTTGCAATTATAATATAAATGATCTTGGAAGTTGTTTCTTTCTGTATGTTTTGTAATATTCTGTAGCGATTTCCATTCTTTTTTTCAGTTGGAGGTCATCACTGAGAATTGCATTGGTCAGTCAAAAATATTAAAAGGTACATATGATGTTTAACAGGATTCTGAAGGAATATTCTCTATATTAAGACACAGCATGAGTAATGCAGTGTCCAGAGTGGTGGTAGCTGTGTTGACCAGGGTGAAGGAGGGAGGAATTTGTCTCAAGGACCTCTTAATTTCCTGCCTTAGCAATGGGAGACTCTGTTCCTTAACCTCTCCTGCCGATGCCACCCTGCAAGTTCACCATTGGTAGTGAGATGATTTGTTGAACAGCTTTTTTGACTTAACAGTGGTATGGTCCTGGTTAAATGCATAAAATGGCAGTGGGGGAGGCATCCCTTGAATCTTCTTTTGCATTGATGTCAAAGAGTTTTCAAAGTGAAAAGGAAAGGGAAAGGGAAAAGAAAGGAAAGAAAGCTTTTTCTCATCTTAGAAAGTAATTTGACTACCTGAGAATCAGATGATATTAATCCTTGTCTTGTCAGAGGTGATCTTCATTCCTGCAGAAATAACAACTGGCGTGGAGGCAGTGAAGTGTTGTTTTCTCACACGAAAAAGTATTTGCAGAATTAAGTCGTTTGTTTGTTTGTTTGTCCGTGTGCATGTGTTTGTTTTCCCTACTTTTGGAACATATTAAAAAGCATCCTGCTCTTGCTATTTCTTTTGAATAGTCTATTTTCTGTAGAAAGTAATATCCACATGGTGAACTCCTATTCATCAAAATTGTGCCAAATATGTGCCATTTTAAAGCTAAATATATGCTCTTTTATTTTACTTCATTTCAAAGCAAGCCAAAATACATACCAAGAATATAGCTCTGGATGGTGTTTGTCCTGTTTTCAAATGAGTATTTACTGTGAGGCACTTCTGTGTGACTAACTAAGTTGGTAAGGAGCTGCTGGATTGATGTGGTACCCAAAAAAGTATTTCTTCCTCTCCTTATGGTTAACTAGTTAAAAACAAAAATGTATTGGACTCTCCTTGAGGAAGCGTGCACAGCGTGACTTTGTGTACCTGGTCCTACTGGTGTTACCTGAATCTCTAGCACTGTTTTTTCACTAGTTCTCTGGACAAGCATCTCTAGGGTATCTGAAGATTACCACAAAGTGTTTGGCATGAGAGAAGTGTTTAGGAGCTTCTATGTAAACTTTTACATCCTTCTGTAAGTATGATTGGCTGATTTATGGGCTGATTGCCCATTTTTTTTTTCTTCTTCATGGGTGCTAGTTTTTGCTCTCTTCACATGCTGGTGATGTTCTTTTTCCCTGGCCTGGTCAATATGAGAAAAAATTGTTAATCTCTTCCATTCCTCTACGACACTCCCAAACAAGGCCCCATTTCAATCCCGAATAAATAAAATAAGAACATTCCTGGAGTTATAAGACCACATAGTAATTATCTTCCTTTTTTTTTTTTTTCTTGCCATGATGTGACTTTATACAGTGTTAAAATTGAGCGCTCTCTTTTTGTAAGGATTGCATTTTACATATTTGGCTTAGATTTTTTAAATATCATAAAGTTAAAGTGTTACTGAGCAGCTGTGTTAACAAATTCTCAAAACTATTTTAAAGACTATGTATTAAAGTTTTTATAAGAACACATGTATAACATTCCCAAATTAGGGACATGTTATGAGGTTTATCAACTTAAAAAGAGAAATTTTATAAAAAAATTTAGGGTAACCCTAAAGAGCAATAATTTCTCTTTTATCTCAGTACAGTACAGTAATTGAAAGATGAAAATAAGAATAAATTCAGCAATATCACATCTTCCTTGTACACTTCCTTGGACTAAGGTGTTCTTGCTAGTACATCATGATGCAGTAAACAGAATCAAGTTAAATTACTCTCACTAATAATTGTTGATTTAGATTATCTGTTTGGTCTCTTTGGAACAATTCAAAAATTCATCCTAAGATGATCTGAATAGTCTCACATGGGAAAACATATTTACCTGCACATAATCAGTCTTGACCCAAGAATGTAGAACTTGGGTTTCTTGGTGTTGAAATCTTAGTAGCCTTTGTTATCAAACTTCTAATTAACAGATAAATGTTTATTTTTTATTATAGCATTTATCCTTCGAAAATTAAAGAAAACTGATTTTAAAGTGACAGCTGCATTGGTATCTTCTTCAATGAGAGAGTGGAAAAGAAAAACACCTCTCTGATCAGGATTCCTCATTCGGCCGGGTGAAAAGTAGTTGGTGCGCTCTGTGTTCGCTCCAGTCTGGCAGCTGCCCGGTAAACAAAGCCAAGAGTGTGACTCACCCGGGACTCGTGCAGGGCAAGAGTACCAAAGCTGAGAATATACACTGCACTGGATTTTTCAGGCCGAGGACTTCACAGCTAAGACATAAAAATAAATGTGAAAATACATCGAACAATGTTATTTTTGATAATGTTTGACAATATATATATATATTTATGTATATATATCAGTTTGCATGTGATAAGGTGTGTGATACAGAATCAACATGCAATGTTCATAATGGCTTCAAAGACCAAAACAATACAGCGTAGTCATTTAAAGAAAATAAACGTACGTTGTACCAACCAATAACCTTATAATACAACATATAAACTAGTGGGGGGGGGGGGAGCAAGTGTTTTTTAAGTGAAATATGCTTTCTCTTTAGACTGCATGAGTCAGATCTTTGTTCTGTTTCATTTTATTTGAAGAGGCAGCTTGCCCATTTAAAAACTGTACATAAGTATTTCAGAAATTGAACCTAAGAGAGTAAACTGTGCCTCTGCTTTTCCGCTGTGGATGCAGAGGTCTCTGTGGTACCTCTGCCCCTGAAGCTGGAATAAATGTGTTGTGCACCACAGGGAAAGGTATTGAGGACCGCAGGCAGGGGTTGCTTCTTTTGCCCCGTGTGTGTAGTTCACAACTCATGGAAGGAAGGATGATCATTCTCACAGGAGTTTCTTCCTCACCAGCACACAGCACACCAGCAGCTAGTTCAGCATCCAGCCCAGCTGATGATGAGAGGCAATGGGAACCCTCTAAAATGGATGTGTCTGCTTAGGAAAAAAAAACATCTATCCATTGCCAGCTGATTCTCTTCAAGAGCTTCCAACTGTCCATTCCCGGTTGTTCATGGCCCTTCTGCCAAAAAAAGGTGCTTAAGCATCTGGCAGAAAGAAAGTAAATCAATTATCACTTATGAGATAAAAATGAGCTAACAGGTTATCAGTTAACAACCCTATTACAACCCCACTGATTAGTTTAAAGTCATCTGCATGTTCCGTATGCACAATTGATGCTGCAGCTTCTAGGGGAATCTGGGAGTAGAGGAAACCTTGGAGAGGAGGAATTTAAGCATTTGCTGCTGCTGCAGTGATTGCACCTGCCTTCTTTCAGTGGAAATTGTAGGGTAATTGACAGGAATCTTCTTTTGGCTTTCCTTCATTCTTTCTAAAGCAAATATTAAAAAAAAATGTTTTTCTGAGTAGATACTGCTATGGGACATGCAGTCTAGCTCCTTCCAGCTTCTAAGGAGGAAGGAACATATGTTCCAGTTTGTTTGCTTCTGACTTTTTAAATATGGCACTATTATTATTTTATAGATTCTTCTGCCATGCTCTTGCCCATGTAAGTAATACCTTCCAATAGCGAACACACTAAGCAAAGTGACCAGCTCTGAGCTGAATAGTTCTTTCTCCCTTGTCCTCTCCAGAGGGTGTGTGCCTGGCAGCAGTCTGGTATCATTGCCAGACCACTGGATACCATTTACCATTGGTTCCTCTGTTACTTTCACTCACCGTATAACGTGAGAACAAAACCTTATCTACAGAACTTGTTTTGCGTTTGCCAGAGCCAAATGGTGCCCACAGCAGGCCAGGGACCTCCCTGTACCTTGGTGAGATGTGTTTATTCCAGTTGTGAATGTATGAGCGTTCGTCATTACTGCAGCATGCAGTTAGACTCTGCAGGTAGCTCCCCACTTTCTCCACTCCTCCTACCCCAGTGCTTGCTGCGTGGCTGCGTGGGTGGCTGTTCAGCTTGGTTATCTGGCAGGGTGGTCAGTTCTAATGGGAAACTGAAGCTCCACTTCATCTATGAGTAGACATTGCCCTTGTTCATGGTAAGATGACTTGCAGTATCAGTGAATGTGGCTGTGGCATTTTTATATGAAACTTACGGTTGTTTCGATATTTCTTGATGCTGGGTTGTTCTACATGCCTCTTCAGAGGAATGAACTTGCATTTAGTTGAGTGACAATATGTCACTCCCAATCTGCACAAGACAATGTAAGGTCAGCGAAGAGAAGCCTTCACTTTTCAGTAGTCAGTTACTATATATAAATTGGCACTTGATGCTCATCAAAGAACAAGAAATATTGGATATGCTCTAAATGTCCATTGTATTTTTGAGCCAACTACCTGATGGAAGTCATCACTTATATGTAAATGAACTGTCAATGGCTTGCCTCCGTTGGCAGTCGCTGGACTGTGAAGGGTATGTCTTAATAAGAACCAAAGCTCTTCACAGGCTTTGATTTACTGGAAATAAAATAGAAAAGTCCTCTGAGACTACAAAGGACACTTGTTTCAGATAAAACGTCTAGACAGTAGCAATATATTTGGGGCTTTTATTATAGCAAAACTGCAAATTAGAATAGAGTGCTGAGAAAGTTCCTATGACCCAGCTGAGTTCAAAAACACTGTTTCAGTCTGATCCTTGAAACACTTACACTCAAATTAAGTTCATGAGCATTCAGAAAGGGGAAGAAAAGATGTGCAAGGTCAACATTCACATTTGTTAGAACTCTACAGTTGCCCAGATTTTACATTATCTCTGACAAGGAGGGATTTGCATTTCAGCTGAGAATGGAATCAATTAAACAAAACAGAAAACACACATTGTGTTTCACTGCGTAAGGTAGGAGCCTGCTTAAAGTGAGTTCCTATATGATGGTTTTTGCCTCAATTATTGAAAATAAATACAGAAGGGAAATTAACTCTACGAATTGCTACATTTGAGAGAAAAAAAGCAGTCAAATAGAGCCAGCAATATGCCTTCTTTAAGACATGCCTATCTTGTTTTAGGGAAGGCAGATCATGCTCTATTTCTGTTAAAGATGTGGAAGTTTCAGAAAGTCAAATTTCTCTGAAAGTTATTGATACTATTATTGATATTATTATTTGCTTTTTTTTTATCATCCAGAGTTTTGGGGAGCTTTACAGAAACAAAGAAATAGATGAGGTTGAAGCTGTTCCTTTTATCACAAAGTTTATGGTACCAGGTGAGAGTTTAGGTATTTGAATTAGAGGTTTGGTGTTTCCTCTGTGTGTGCTGAATGGAGTGTCCAGAAGGCCGTGCCATGCAGCATCAGCTTAGAGCACCTGAGTGCTCTGAATCACTTGCAGTGTGATTTATCCCGGTATTCCAGAAGCCATCAACCATTTTTTTTTGCAGTCACCTCCTTTTCTATCTGTACAGAGATTAAATGGAGAAGCTTGGTGATGCTCTCTGCCAGCATTTATCCCCAACTGTCTTCAGTATCAGGAACTCTTGTTTGTTTAAGAAACACATCAATTGCAAAATGTCAGAGAATTAATGCATTTATAGCTGAGTTTCCACATGCCTAAAGCAATAGCTCTGGGAGGTCTGAACTGCCCAGGGAAGTATGTGAAGCATTACGTTAGACATCAGACACACAAGAAAATCAATTTTGCTAGCTGTCTTTTTTTTTATAGTACACATTTATGGTGGGGTAGGGGAAGAGTATAACTCCTAGTGTAACTCCTCTATGACATGGATCTCTTGATAGAGACTTGGATGGCACTCTTATGCTTTGAGCGTTAGTTTTGAAGTAGAAGGTCAAAGCAGGATTCTGATAGAAGGCTGAATAATTCTTGCTGACCCTGAATGAGATAATCCATTTGCCATTGCTGTCCGAATATAAATCCAGAAATAGTTTAAGAGGATCAGACTGAGTCTGCAAGCAATCTGAAATCTTATCTCTGGAAACATATGAACGACCCTCTCCGATTCAGTAGGATACTAACACTGAAAGTGAACACTCGCAATTCAGTGCCCTTTTTCGAATGCACAGAGATCTGGATTTAGTTTAATGCTTGTGTACCTAGGTAGTCTATTAAGTGATCATGGTATGTGGTTTTAGTTCCACTGTAAAATGAATATAAGCCCTCAGGTTAAATGGTGCACGTAGTCAGCATGATGACTGCTTTAGCTGTAGCTTACCAAGAGTCAGATTTATTTGGTAGTAACTGAATTTCCATGTAATCCAATAGATGAGTCATCAGATAATGTCCACAGAGATTAACTTTATTTATACTTTCAGAAGATTAATTTTCACCATTTTCTAGATCTATAGGGTATGCATAGAACAGACTAAATTAAATCTAAGAAATGTAAATAGATAATCAGAAGGTCTTTCGGGAATTCCTATTGATTCAGTATTTAATACTCTGATCATAATCAGTGTATACCTTGTTATCCTTTATCCTATCCTATAACTGGTAAATACCATTATAAATAAAAAACTAACAGCTCAATCCTATATAATTTGTTGCAATTCATAGTAGATTGTATACAGCCTCCTCAATAAGGCTTTGTTCCCCTTTTATTCAGGCATGCAGTCTTCCAAATATTTGACAGGGATGGAGTGCAAAACATGAAAAGCACATGTAATATTAGCAAATTGACCATAAAAAGTATGAAGGAATCAGATTTTGAACATTATCTTTAAATGAGCAAAGGGCAGTATTCTTTCCTATGTCCACCTTGTTTAGAAGTCAGCAATTCAAGTCTTTTCTACTGTCACAGAAATTGTAAAAAATGTTGTTTTCACTGATTACTTGACATTATGCCTATAAGCAATACAGATATGGATACAGAGGATGTGGGATAAAAATGGTTATTACTCTGAAACAATTATTTGTTTGAAAGCCATTGCCTGAACTCCAAAGCCAGTAATGAATGATTAAGACTTCCTTGCCTTCTCTTGGAGAGAATCTTCCTCAGCAGATCATCTTCTGCAGTTGCCAAATGTCAAATTTGCACAAAAATAGTAACAGGACAAAGTTTAGAAAACTTTCAGCAAGCCGTTAACTCCTGCAAGGGAGATGAAGTGCTATTTGTGAATTCCTCTAAGCATTAGTTACTTTTCAGTGTTTTATTTTCTCCTTTGGGAATAAGGTAATTATCAGTAGGAATATCAGTGAAAAAGAAAAAGAGAATTGTTTATTATTGAAATAATTGAGCCCAGTTAGATGAAGGCCAAAATGTTTT
This sequence comes from Crypturellus tataupa, assembly GCA_034781795.1. Classification (NCBI taxonomy): domain Eukaryota; kingdom Metazoa; phylum Chordata; class Aves; order Tinamiformes; family Tinamidae; genus Crypturellus; species Crypturellus tataupa. The sequence continues at coordinate 272,403 of JAWLRI010000576.1, read as the reverse complement.
TTGCTTGTCTGAGTTTGATTTTTAATCAGTCTGGATGTGTTTTTTGTTTAGCAGAGAACTTCAGTGAAGAGTGTGTTATTTTATGACTGAGGCCAATAGAAAGTCATTGGCATAATAAAACTGCAGATTTTACAATTTCAGCGCAGCTGCTCTGTGACTTTTAAGCAACTGTGAAATCACATTGTTTAAACTGTGTTTATAAGGACTTATCTCTGGATCCATCTTTCTCTCTCTCTCTCTTTTTTTTTTTTCCCGAAGAAGTCACCAAAAATCCCTCAGATCAACTGGTATAGCTGCCTTACCATTTTAGTGAACGTTCAAAATCCTCCACTTGGAAATAATCACCTGCTCATCCTCTGTTACGTTTGTGTATGAAAATAAAATGAAATTACTAGTATCATTAATGAGTTTCCTGGTACTAATTCACTAGTGGAAATCCGTTCATTTAGTGATAACCACATGTATTCAGATTACACAGAGATCAAGTGCAATGCCTTAAGCAAAATGCTATTCAAACTGGTTTTATGACTCTTCTAAGATTTCTTAAAACTGCAATAGTTGATAGTATTTAGACATATTAATATACTGTGTTATCAAAAGTACCCATATCTTGTTTATAAAAAGTATTGTTTGGTTCTCGTAAACCAACATCTTTGTGGTGTAGAGGTGAGTTGATGAATCTCTGATACAGTCAGGACTTATGCCTTCCTTCCCTAAGCCTGGGAACCCCCAAACTTTTACACAGTGATTATTTCTGTAAGTCTTGTCTAAATGGTCTTCCTGAAATCCAAACACTTAAGCAAATTTATGAGTTTAGTAGTAAAAGTTAGTAGACGTAATGCTAAATTTTAGGCCTTAAAAGGGAAGTATTATATGACCAAGTCTTTTGAATCATCTCCCCCTTTGCTAAGAAAATACTTACCTGTATGATATGGCAGCTTTTAATTAATTATACAAGTACAGAATGGTTAACCTGCTATATTGACTGTGTCAGGCCCCACTCCTTCAGATGCAGATGTAGCTGAGGAAAATTGCCTATTTTTGCTGAAAATAATGTTGATGAAAGAGATGGGAAGCCAGCAGGTTTTGTGCACTTATCAGAAATATTGTAACAAGGAGCAACCTTGCAGTAAACCTTACAGTAAGGATTACAATTAAGTTACAGGATAGGAACTAATTCCTGTGGTGACTGACCCTTAACGGTCAGTCCCTTAAGACTTAGAAAGACCCTTAAGATTTAGAAAACAAATAGGTCAAGTGTCCTATAGAAAGAGTGAAGTCTAGTTCAGAATTTCTGTGTATTTTGCTTGGCTTTTGAGCTCTGCTGAGAGCCTCAAAGGAGGAGCCCAGCAGCCACTGATCTGAAGGAAAAATGAAACAGATATTTCTGGAGAGACTATAGAATGTGACAGAGCATTTGAACTAGACACAAGAAGTTTGTGATATATTCAAAGAAAAAGTCATAGGGTTCAGAGGAGTATAGCTTTATGGGTATTTTCTGAGGTAGAAGTGCTGATGATGCCATAATGCAAGCTATGCTGATGGTATGCAAAAATTGAAGAGTGAGGTTATGTAAGACTTTTTGCTTTTACTTTACTAGTTTCTTTCACTTTATTGTGCCTGATTTCAAGGGTCAAGTCTTTATTTATACAACTTCTATTCAAGAGTGGTTTATAGATGCCACAGGAGTTAGTCCAACTGTGTAGCGAAATAGATGCTTATGCCCAACAGAGTTTTTGTTTTTTCATGTTACAACCACATGAGGCAGGAGGCAAAAGTGCAGTTTCATGATCTTGGGCAAGAAAGTACCCAATATGAAGAAAATAGTGTGTCACATGACTAACTGTTGTATATATGCCCATCCTAAACTTACCACAACCAAGAGTTTTCTAGATACTAGTCAACCTTGCATGTAGGGGTCATGAATAACAGTTCACAGAATCACAGAATGCTCAAGGTTGGAAGGGACCTCGAGAGATCATCTAGTCCAGCCCCACTGCTCCAGCAGGGACACCCAGAGCACGTGGCACAGGGTGGCATCCAGGTGGGTTTTGAAGATCTCCAGAGAAGGAG
>JAWLRI010000576.1:257390-270230 GCA_034781795.1 Crypturellus tataupa | reverse complement strand
TCCAGGGAAGGAGACTCCACAGCCTCTCTGGGCAGCCTGTTCCAGGGCTCTGTCACCCTCACAGGAAAGAAGTTCTTGCTCACAGGGAGGTGGAACTGCCTGTGTTTCAACTTACACCTGTTACCCCTTGTCCTGTCAGTGGCCACCATGGAGAAGAGCCTGGCCCTATCCTCACTACAATCACCCCTCAGGTACTTGAACATGTTAATCAAATCTCCTCTCAGCCTTCTCCTCTCCAGGCTAAACATGTATGAGGAAAGACTAAGCGAGCGACTAAGTCTCATACAACAAATGCTCCAGTCATTTAATCATCTTCAGGGCTCTCCGCTGGACCCTCTCTAGAAGCTCAGTGTCCTTCTTGTACTGGGGAAACAGTTGGAAGCCTAAACCTCATAGGGCAGACAGAAAGAATATGCACAGCCAAAGCATTATTCCTTTGAAATGCAGAGCATTTCCAAAGTGTGGCTGGGGAAAAGCATAAACTACTACTTAGATCTATGCTGTATATGCTCAGACTTTTCTGTGGATGTAGGAAAACTTTTGGAACTCTAGAGCCATCCTTGGCTTTTGTTAATGTCTTCCCTCTCTGTTATTCATGTTTATCAATCAAGGTTAGTTGTTCCTATACTTTGCACAGTGCCTCCTGCCCACTGAGGAGGGAAGAGGGAAATTACTACCTATTCCCTCCTCAGTGAAGGGAAGAGGAAGACATTATTGAATGGAGACATTATTTAGCCTGCAGTGCATAAAACTAGTAGATTAATACATGAAATGTACTACTTAGATTAAAAAAAAGTGTTTTTGCACTGTACCAGAAAAGCAAAGGTACATCTGTTGTTTGTCCTTTTCACTCATTTCTTTGCTATCCCAAATTAAGATAACTTGCTTATACTCGTCCCTCCAACAATAATATTGCTCAAAAGCTCCTTCTGACAGGTATTTATAATGTGATTAGTCAAGTTGACTTTGACTTAGAAAGTTCACACATGCAACAGACAGTGGCAGATTGTGTATGCTGCATTAAAAACAAGTTGCATTTCATAAATGTAGTGAATAAAATGTTTGATGTTTGCACTGAGCCTAGAAAAGAATATCCTACAGAATGAGTAGACAGAGATGAAGACTTCTAGTTGGGGCAAGCTGTAGTTATACCTGTAGAAAGGAATACCTATGGCACACCTGAAACCTGGAAAGTGAGGGCAAAGTACTATGTGTTATGGACTTGATGGAAGACATGTCTCTCTGACCTCCTTACAATCTTAAGCATTGTATGCACAATACAATGCTTTATGCATTGATTAATTGTAATTAAAAAGTTTTGATATAAAGTCTTAATTTTCCAGTAGAAATTAGGATTTGCTAGCAATCATTTATGTATACTGATTTGGGTTTGTGGAACACAAGATGTACATTGCAAATCTGTAACCAAAGAGAAGATTATATTTTCTTAGTGGGGATTGGGCTGTTTTTGTTTCTTCTGGCCTTCTCCACTTGCTTTATTCTTTTTCAAAACCTGGGTGTAAGAATTGTCAGAGCTGGACAACAGCACTGACACATATATATTTTGGAAAATGATAAAAGAAAATATATATTACAAAGCAGGGGATTACTTGACAGCCTGCATATTTATAATTGAAACTTGTTCAGAAAGGAATTCCTTTTCTGTTCATTGTAAATTGGTCTACTCCCAAGATAAAAATCTTCCTGTATTCCAGGAACTAAGAAAGCCATCAATCAATCAGCAATGAAGGAATAAAAACAGTTGAAACTGCCAACAGGAAATAAAATTTTAAAAAATGTGTTAAAAATAAATGTTTGTAAAATATAAAAGGGCAAAATTGGTATTACAGAAAGTAGAGTCTAATTTTTCTTTTTCTTCTTCTTTTTTTTTTTTAGCGAAGGCAGGTCAGAGATGTCTATTTAACCATAGAGTTCTGAGCTGTTGCTTTGTATAATATCTTAACAGTCCTTTAAAGAAGTCTTTATGAGTACATTAAAAAAAATCGAGACAGTTTGACTGGATTTTAATCTGTGAATTAAAACCAATCTGATTTTGCAGCAAAAGTATCTGAAAGTGAATACAGAACCGTTCTTTCACTGATACCACATTAGCTTTTGGAGCTAATCCAGACTTAGTGGAGGTTTACATGTAAACCTGACTCAGTATGGATCTTCCATTCATATCTGATCTGTATCCAGATCTGATGTCAATGGAAGTACTGTACATTCTATGTTGCCTCTATCCAGCTTGGCCAGCCTCCAGACACTTAATGTTTTTCTTCAGCTGCATCAGTGCCTTTGAGCAAAAAGAGAATGGCATCCATATGTCTAAGATGAAAGCCGAGTCAAAATTTCAAGTGAAAAAAAAAATATGCATTTGTAGACCTAAAGCAATACAGTGAAAGGATAAAATTCTTGAAATAACAATTTTAGTCTCAAAGCTGCCTGTTCCATTGTGTATGTTACATTTTGTTGAAAGAGATCATCAGAAAGACATAGGTAGATTGTTATAGTTTCCTTTTGCTATTTTTTGAACTAAATCATTTACTTTTTTCTTTTAATCAGAGAAGAGAGGTCATGGATATATGCTGATATATGTTCATGGATATATGTTGATAAACTCAGATTTAAAGTGACTGCAATAAAAACAGTTAATTCAGGAAACTGATGAAAAGAGCTAGAGGATACTGAGAGCCTGTCACTGCGCTTTTGCTGCACTTGAACAGCCTTCAGATGTCTTTTCTGAGGAGAAAAGCAGATTGTTAGAGTTGCATAATGCAACAAATGCAGATAGATTCAAAAAAAGGCATGTGCGCATCCATGCACAGTGAGACCAGATTGAAATTATGAAGTCATGTCCTGAAGACTTCTTTAGACTTCCCCCCAAACCGAAGGGTATCAGCCCGAGTGTTTTCATTTAAGCTAGACGTGCTCCTATAGGCAGCGTTGTTCTGGGCATGCCTGAGTATCAGTATCATGAAAGCGGATGTTTCCTCTGGCATGCAGAGGAGTGCGCTGGGGAAGCACTGCTGCTCGCTTTAGAGAAGTGAACTTAGTGCTCTCTCTACCATGTAAAACACTATGGTGACGAAGAAAGAGGGAAAGTGGTTATGGGTGTGTTGTGGAGAGGATAATTTTAATCGTAATCGAGTAGCACCGCATGCTTGTCCCTTACTTCAGGCTAAGTGGGGTCTTCCTGGAGACATCGCCCTATTAATGTGATCTCGGGCGCACTCATCTGCAAGTACTAAGTGATAGGAACCAGAGTCCGCATCTGGTTCCGTTTGTCTTGAGACTCGTATATCCCACTATTAGTATTCCAAAAGCAATGCCTTGGGCTGGGGAGAGCAGCCCCCCCCAAAATGGTGGGATAGGAAGGGAGCTGCCTCGAGGCTGAGCTGAGCACGGGGCTCGTTGTGCGAGGCGGCGCTGGCGTCTTGAGCCGCCCAGCTCTTGATGAAGGGGTGCAGGAGGAGGCAGGTGAAGCAAATGCCAAGCGGGACAGCATTGACTTCCTCTGCTACCTCATGGGAAGGGGGACAGAGGCGGGAAAAAATGAGAAAATGGCAGCTATCAGAGGGGCTGCAGTACATCCCTGCCTCTACTCTGCCTGCAGGCATTTTCAAGCGCACTTCACAGATATTTTTCATAGCTTTCTAGAGCATTTTCTTACAGTGCTATGTAGAAAAGCCACACATGAGAGATCTTTTTTTTATTAAATCTAAACATAAAAAGAAAATTCCACAAATCTGTTGGTCTGGCTGTTTCCCAGTCTTATGTCATCTGAATTACATTACCACAATATTCCAGACATTAAATTAAAGACAGTAGGAACAAGCATAGTTGACATCTGTGCAAAATTTAAAAGTAAGGAACTTCCAGTGGTTTCTTTAATCCCAGCCAAATTATGGCTTTTACCACACTCTTCCTTTTATAATGCCTTTTTTTTTCTTTTTCTTTTTCTTTTTTTTTTTCTCAAGTACATTCACAGGATCACAACTGTGCAACTGCAGAGCGTCCTGTGCTGTTCCTGTGTGGGCTGGCCGGTGCCACTTGTCACATGTGGAGAGGATGACAGTGGATCTTGGAGGGGATGCGACGCTGCCTTCCTCACTTCTTCATAGGTAGGCCAGTAAGAATGTGCAATGCCTAGAATATATAGCCTATGTTGTGCAAAGTATGGATTTCACATCTTTTTTTTTGGCCCAGCATAGCGGGGGAAATCAGTAAGAGTTAAATTTCCTTGCTAGGCACATAGTGCAGCATTGGAACATGTTATCAGTAAGGCTGTGAAAGCTCAGTCCTTGCCGTTTCCAAGACTCGCCTTGGCACAGCCATGACAGACCTGATGTAGTGTTGGCAGCAGTCCTGCTACAAGCAGGGGCTTGGACTACATGAACTCTAAGGGACCCTCCAGCAAATATTTTTAATTCTCGCTGCTCTGTGCATCATTGAGGCAATGGGCAATAGTCATTGCTAGTGGCAGAGCTCTGATTGCATAAATGTATCTATGGCATGTGCCAATCTGTCCACAGAGAGGTAGATAAGTTTTTCTTTTCTTCGCTTGTTAGGCTGAAAAATGTTAATCACTTCTAGTAAACATCTCTTTAATCTAGTGCGCAGTCAAAGATGTGGTTAAAGTGAAAGAGCAACCTTTCATTCAGGGCAACTAAATGCCCTGTTGAGTAGTGGTAGTTACAATATGAGAAAGCCACAGCTCAAGGCAAAGCCTGCTGTGGTCGGACCCAATTAGAAGCTAAATCATATGCATGCACATACACAGAGGGAGAGGGAAGCAGCAGAGCCGGTCCCGTGCAGTGGGATGGGCAGAGGTTGCCTGTCCCGATGCTGCCCGTGGCAGCCGACTCCTGCCCCTAGATTGCAGGGAGTGGGTCTCCTCCCTGCAAGTCCCCAGCACCACAGGTGAGCTCACCCAGCAGTGAGGCAGGATGCTCAGCCGCTCCCTGGATGCCCTTGTTTTCCTCTGTGTTCAGCTGTGAGGTTATGTGGACAGGCATTGGTGGCGAATGGGTTGTTTTGGCGTTACGGAAGGAAGAGTGTGGAAAAGCATTGCTTTTCCCCAAAGAATTCTCTCATTGATGACATTATTTCTTCCTCTTATTAGAAAAAATCCACCATGGTTTTTAAATTCTTTTAAATGCAAACGCCAGGGAAAAAAAAAAAAAAAAAAAAAAAAAGGAAAATACTCTGTTTTGGCTTGATATATCTATAGAGTTGATCAGAAAAACATCAATATCCTGCTGTGAATTGCCTCAAAAGAAACATAATTCCTCTAATCTTAGTATTTCCATTAGGAATTACTTTTGTGTGGAAAAGCTGACGTTTTGCATGTTCTTTTTCCTAAGGGAGAGAAAAGTAAAATAACATGAGAAAACATTGATGCTTTTTATTATTAAAATATATTTTTATTATATAAAAATATCTGAATGATAGTAAAAATCAGCTTTTCATTTTCAGCTCTATATATCAGTTCAATATACTTCATTTATTTTTATGTTTGTAGATGCCAAGCTAGAAAAAGCAAGCTGGTAGCGTACTTTACTGTTTCTAAAATTTTCAGCCATGTTCTGCTGTGGGCTTAGAGGAGATTGCTTACAAAGCCTGCACATTGTGATGATGATAGGAAGGGGGATCCTGTCTTAATCTATTTTACTGAGTGCTGAGAGCTTTTTGATGTATCCATCCATGTTATCCCTCTGAGTTGCACAATCTGTTATTGGGAGATAATGGAGAAAAAGCAGGATCCTCCTATGTTTGTGGTCAGAGTTCTGTCTCTTATGGGCTTCTCACCCCACTTTGAGAAGCCTGAGAAGTGAAATTGCGCTGGGTGCACCTGATCCCCAGTTGCAAGGTAGAGTGGTCAGGTTTGGTCCCAGGGCTGTGTGGTGATGGCCATGCATGGAAGCCAAGTAGACCTTGTTGACCTAGCACATATGATGCTGCTGGTGGCAGAAGAACCGGCCTCAATTATTTCCTCCCTTTCTGCACATTGATAAGTGAACTAGAAAAAAGTATTGGGCTGTTAGCTACCGCATTGACAGAGATATGTGTATTTGGCCTTTATTAATTAAGCAAAATATACCTGTCTACCCTCTTGTTCTATATCAGGGGAGGTAGGCATACAACCTTCTCTCTTCTACCCCTGATCAAAAAGTGAAAATTAAAGAATGTATAAGCCTTCATCATGTCATTATCGGTTTGATGGCAACCTGTTTATAGCTTTGCAAGGCAGTAGTTGGAATTAAGACATGTCTTGTAATATCTTCAGTTGATGGTCTGGACCTCCACTTAAGTGTATTTTAATGAAATGTATGGGAAACTTCATATATGGAATCTATGCATATTGTTCTCTCTGAGGGACCAGAGAGGAGGGAATTATATTTGATGTGTTATTTCTATTTACTTGTTCTTTTTCATGTATTTATTATTCAGCTATGATTTTTAAACAGCCATGAATGAGATTCAAATGCAAAGTCCAACTGTTTTAGCATCAGACAGATATCTGATATCTTGGCAATCTGGGGTCCAGAAATTAATGAATAAATTGCCATCATCCAGTGAATAAAATAGTCATCTGAATAAGTACAGCACAGATGTGCCCTTTCACTTCACTAACATGTACTGTATGCAGAATACCTTAAACATGATGCAATTTCATGTTTCATAATGCATGTTTTTTGTGAAACAACATATGTCTTCATTTGCAATTGCTTGAAGGTACTGCTATAAACTTGATGGCTATTATTATGTCTGTTGTAGTTGGCTAGTCATTCTAGCAACCATTTTTTTTTTCTTGCTAGTAGAAGAGATCACTTTAATATAAATTAGCTCAATAAAAATATTTATTAAAACTACAGTCAACAATCTGCTCCTGCTAGCTTGCATCTTGTACTGTATTAGAGTGGGAGCACACATTATCATGTTACTAAAAAGAAAACTACTGAAATAAAAAGGTTTATAAAAGAATAACAGTAAACAATCTGCTTAATTAGGCATCCTAACTACTTAGGTGTATAATTATAGAAGTGACACAATATTTATGTGAGAGTCTTAAGAATAACAATAAAGTGCAATGTTTTCTACCTAATAAGGTTTACTTAAATAAGTATACTGTAAGCCCAGCAAGGCTACTCATATGACAAACAGGGAGAGGCATTCCCTAATGCACAGTAAAAAGGCCATAAACACAACTCCCTGGAATATGAAGATTTGACAGTGTTTGAAAGGTTAGTGCTCTGTCTATTTTTCCTTTGCTGTATTCCTAGCATTTGTGCAGAAGGGGTGGGCAGCATAAATAGAGTTTAAACATGTCACAGTCAAGACTCTTCACTGTGCTGGCTGAATAAGAAATTGTAAAGTTGAGAGAGGAAGCCTGTTTACATTTAGTGCATGTGTGTGTCTTGCTTTGTCGCTATCTGTCTTTTTTATCTTCTATATCATATTTGCTCCTGATCCAAACAAAGAATCTAACCTCTGCATATTACATAGATACTTCTCCTAATCACTCAACTCTCAGGGCCAAATTCAACCTCACTGTATCAAATTCTTCCTCTTTATAGTCCTCTTTCATCTCTGACTTTCCTGTTGTGACAGCAAAATGTGCCCTGCAGCAATGTGTTACGATGTCAGAGTAAGAGGGTTCTGGCTTTATGAGCAGAAGGCAGTTTAAAAGACAATTTTAAATGCACAGATTCTGACTACACAGTCCTTGTTTGTCTCAGAATGGAAAGGATAGGCTTCTGCAGAGTTTGACTTGCAGCTTGCCTTCTGCAACTATCTAAATGGATTCAGAGTAGAAGATAGCGCTAATCTGCAGCGTGGCCTTCTGCAGTTATTCTGGGCAAATGCAAGTGATGACAAAGTGCAAGTCACTGGAGTGTCAAGTCCTTGCCATTTGTAGCTAGCCAGCACCCTTATTTTCTATGACATTTCAACAGCCTGGCCATGAAACTGGCCAACAGCTTTAATACAGTGACTCATGATAATTTGTTATTAAATTTGAGTCACATTAGTAGCCTGCTCCCAATCCAGAAGGTTCCGATCAGGTACTTCCCTGCAGTATTGTGCCTTTTTAACTCCCTGACTGAAGTGGGGTCTATGATGTTCTCACAGAAAAAAAAAATAGTAGTCTCTCAAGATAGCTGTCAACAGGATGCTGGAGAAATCGTACATGCCTCCACTCATGTGGCTACATCTCACTTGTAATTGACCCTATCTGTTTATAGACGTTTCCTAATACCCCTCTCTTGGGGTGGCCCAAAACCTTTTAGCACTGTTTGTTATTGACCCAAAGGTATATGAAGACTTGGGGCTCTTGGGCCATAGTCAGGAAATAAATGGAATAAGGGATCTGGATTAGTGATCTGGGATGAAGGCCTTGAAGATTTGGGTTCAATTTGTGGGCGGCCCAATGAGCCAAATGGGCTGCAGCTACTGCTACTGGGAGAGGCAGTTTCTGCCATCCCATAAAGCAGTGGCCGCAGCAGCCTGGCTGGCCAGGGCTCTCACGCTGAGGCGTGAGCAGAGTGCAGCTCAGGAGGCTGCTGCCCTACCTAGCTTTGCCCCAACTAGTCTTCTCATCACTGACATGACACCATTTTGGAGGTGGCTTCCTATCAATTGCTTTAAATCACCAAAACACTTTTGCATAAAGAAGGTCTGTGCATTTTCTTCATACTTTGGAGATGGTGTAAATCCTGAAAGACTTTAGCCCTCTATATTTCTGAATTTCACTGTAAAGCACATTTGACTACTTGCAAGGCCATTTGCAGGCACCTGAAAGAATGACTGCATGTCCATCTTATTCCTTTTCTAATTCTCCATGTGGTTTGTCTGATCAGCTGTTGCTTAGTACCCAGTGGTTTTCATGAGCAGTGAAACCTGACACATTCCTGTGCTATCAAAGATTTTGCACACCAACTGAAGGAGGACATCTGGCAAGTGTGATCTGATCTCCCTGAAAGTCCTTACAGAATCTTAATAGAGTACACTAAGAAACAGTATGTTGACTCCAATCATTTAATTGTTTATTTGTCTTTGGATTGACCAGATTTTCACAAATGCAGGTGAATTAAAATCCTGGTAAAAGCACAGGGCATGCAACTTGGACATATGTAAAGGATTCAAAGCTCCTAGCCATTGCCTACATGGTAATTCTAGCCATTTCCAGCCACTAGAAATGAATCCTTCACTGCTGAATAGAATGAAAGTGGATTGAAATTATGTTAGGAGTAGGGGTAGAATGAATGGCTCCATTTCAATTATACAAAGAACCATCTCACTGCTGTTATGAGGGTTTCTGTTCTTACATAACCAATAAGTTTCCTCCTTGTATTTTCCAATCATGATCCAGACTAATCTGCAGATCACAACTGTGTTGAGGTTTTCCAGACAGGTTTTGGTTTTCCTTTTTTTGATACATTATTTATACTAGGTTAGGTTAAGATATACGTAGGGATATTTATGGCTCTGGCTTGAAGAATTTCCTGGCTGTGGTAGAGGCTGTAACCCCCAAGGAGTCTGGAAAGTAACTGTGCTTCCAAGGGAGAGGATGGGAATTGTAGCAATATTAAAATTCAGATTTTGAAAAGCAAGGTTAACTTCATTTTCACCCATAATAGTTACCCTTAAGTTGTTACCTTTTTTTCCCTCAGATAAACTTAACGCTATTTCTATTTTTGTAGCATTCCTCATATTTCTCTAAAATTCCCCAAGGGGATGCTAGAAACATCAACATAGCATTTGCTTTAAGTTATGCAGGGAGGTTAGCACACTTAGAAGTTATCCATACTTGAACACATGTGCCAAGAATGACTAGAAATATTTTGGAGCCCTTTCAGATTACGGTCACGACGGTTCTTGTTGTGAACAGCCAAATGCTCCATGCTCTCTGTTCACTGAGCTCAGGATGGAAGGAAGACAGATAATACCCAAAGAGCAGCTACAAAGAACACCTGGAAATGCAGTTCCATATTATGAGGGCCAAGCTCAGCATTTAGGAGCGGGCACTGTTTCAATAATTAAGTTGGTGATGAATGAAGAGATATATACAGATGGGGGTCAGAGAGCATCAGAAATTAACAAGATCCCGCAAATCAGTCATTTTGGCATTCAGGGCGGCTCCCTCTTCCAGCAAGGTATCCCCAAAGCTCTTGAGGATGTATCACACACTTGGATCCCTGGCTGTGATCACACGCACATCTTGACTGCACAACTGCTGTCCCTCGCGCTGCTGGGTCACTTACTGCAGAGCTGTGATTCTGTCTGGAGCCGCCCCACACCCGTGCTGTCCCTCAGGTGCTAGCCAGCAGAGGAAGGCTTTCCAGTCCGGCTGGATTTGCATTCAGGAGCTGGAGCTGGAGAGCGGTGCAAGGGTCAGCGTCTGCTGACGCAAACGTGCTCGCCGGCGGCCGTCTCCCACTCGGTGCTGCGGGCCGTGGCAGGCAGAGAGCCCTCGCATCCTTGGCCTGGTCTCCTCAGTGAACCACGGGACGGTTAAGTGACTTCTGGGGCAAGTAAGCAGACCAGCACTCCGCTTGTGTGACTTATCCTAAGTCCTTTCGGCAGAATGAACGTTAACAGTCTGAGGGGAAATCTAGCCTGTAGCTGTAGACAAGCCAACTAACTTGGTCTGAAAGGACCAAATTAACCTTGCATAAGAGTTTTTCTTTGTGCCCGGATGAGCAGTGGATTACAGGAGATATGTATGCGAAGGCCCAAGTTAAGTGAATGAAAGAACCAGGCCCCTCTGTACGTCTGTTGAGCCTGGCCCTGCTTCCCCGCCGCGAGCACCGCCGGGCGGCGGGAGGGCCGTGGGACCGCACATGGCTTGTGCCGCCCGTGCTCCCCCTCTGGCAGGCCTCGCAGGGCTGCTGGCACGGCTTAACACAGAGCTCGGTCCCACGGTTTAAAATTGATTTACGAAGAGCCGCTTACTGGAGACTGCTTTCTTTTTAGAACCACCCACCCTCACTGAACAAGCAAATAAAGAGACCTCCTCCCCCTGCCCAGCTTGGAGCTGCCTTGGCCTGGGAAGCTCTGGTGCCTCTGCCGCACGCACACATTTGCCCACAGACATTTGAGGAGCAGGTTTCAAGCTGAGTTACGAGTTGTGCCGCTATATACAGGGGTCACGTCCCGCATGAAATGGTGTGAATGTTTTGGTGTGAAATCTACAACATACATCCTGCTCTGCCTCATTTCAAATGTTATTGTGTCTTGGGAAGTGCATAAGGCAGGTCGCCTTCGATAGAAAAAAATACGTATTTAATTGGGTCTCTTCTTAAGTCCCTTGTCTGGGACACCAGAAAGTTGAGCATCATCAGACTCAAAGTGACTAAATATTTTGTCTCTCTTAAGGGAAGAACTTTCTGTGCTCCCCAGGCCGAGGCTCCAGCAGTGGTGGCAGCACTGGGAGGTCACCAGGTTGAAGTGCAAAACCCAGTCTGTGCGTCGTGTGTTTGCAGCAGGCCTTGGGAATTACCATGGATCCGCGGGCGGCCTGCGTGGTGCGTTCCAGGCATACCGCGCTTGCTGCAAAGGGAGTGAAGACGGTGTCTGGCAGGCGGTGCCGTTTTCAGGACGTATCGTGGCTGCTGCATATCAGCTTCATACTGATAAAAGGTCAGCGATAGCCTGACATATTGAGATAAGACCATTCATTGTCAAGGTGCTTCCAGGCTACTGTGAATATAAAATCAAAGGGTATCTATCCCCTTTCCAAGACACTGTTAGTGTCTCAGAACGTGCCACACACATTAAAAGGACAACAGCCAGTGCACATGTTCAGAGGAGACATTCAAGGCAACTAAATTGCTAGGCTTTTAAGACTCAAAATGACCTCAAAGCTCCTTCAACCATTTCTCTCAGGTTTCCTTTTGTGTACCTAAGGAAAAGAGGGAGTAGCTGAGGCGCTGTTGTGCTACAGTCACTCCTGTGGTGCCAGAATGGTCTGCTTGCAGGGCAAGTCATGGAGCAACAGCCCTGAATACATTTTAAGTTGACATGTGGGTCCAGCCTGCTGTGTAATGAGCAGAGATCGGGGAATCACAAGGATGCTTATAACCATTTTTGATTCTCTGAATTAGAGCAGATACTAAATAGATTACACTAGGATTTTGAGTCTGCCCTCATTATTACACTAAAAAAATTACACTGTATCTTTACCGGTAGTAAACTTGACATAACGGTTCACCACATTTTATTTTAGTCTTAAGCTTTATGCCTTGCAACCCTGTTATTTGCTGTACTATAGAAAAAAAGTGCTGCAAAAATATTTGCAGCAATGACATTGGTCTTATGTATCAGGCAGCAAAATGAAATGAATATAAAAATGCATATATGTATGCTTCTAGCTAACCAGCTGGTGTTAATAACAACTGAAGCTTGGAGTTAGTAATTACAACTGAAACTTGGGCTATTCATTTTTACGTGCATGGCAAACTCCCCACGGTTACTGTGACCAGGGTTTATAGCCAGAGACAGCAAATGTCACCACCAGTGGGAACATACATATTCCTGTCAAGTCAGTCAGAGAAGGGGAACAGTCATCCTGCAGCAACATGCCCAGGTACACCCAAAAGGTACCATTAGGTTTATCAATGAAGATCTTGTCTCTCCTCCTAATTCCAATGTATCGCAGCTAGTAGGAATCACTGGTAAGGCTGTAAATATTCAGGGGAAGAGGGATGGGAGAAGGGAGTAGGGAGAAGGCAGGGGAGGGGATGGAAGGGGAGGAAAAGGGAGGGAAGGGGAAGGAGAAAGGGAAGGGAAGGGAAGGGAAGGGAAGGGAAGGGAAGGGCAAGGAAAGGGACGGGACAG
>JAWLRI010000576.1:187862-250829 GCA_034781795.1 Crypturellus tataupa | reverse complement strand
CACGGGGCAACACTCAAAACGTGGCAGGCAAATATGATATGATCTCTATCAAAACAAATGACTTGCTGCTTTTTGTCATTCCTGTATGAGAGGATAGATACTAGTTAAAGTATTGACGAAGCATGGACTAACTGGACATGGTTATTAACGTTAGTAGGCTGGTTGGAAGTATCTGGGATCCCATGTTAGTGAGCGCTGCTTAGTTGTCATTTTCAGGTTGGTCTGGGGAAACATGATGTGGGGTCCCTCCTGTTCAGAGACGTGTACTAGGTAATACTCCAGCAGCTGAAACAGGGAGAGTGAATGCAACAGTCAGTGCTAGTGTCCTTGTCTCTGACGATGATTACAGTCACAGGGCGCTTCATCTCATAATTAATTGCTTCTACTCTTCCACATAGTTCCTACCCACTATTTTCCTGTGGTCTCCAGTAGCCAGGACTAGAATTTGAGAAAACAGATCTGTTAAGCAATAAAGTAGATTTTTGACTATAGTTTCTCTGCTTCATTGCACACTAAAGCTAATTGGGAAAAGGCCTTTTTCTCTTTTTCCTCCACTGTGAAATACTTCATTGAAAATGCATTGGACATTCTGTGGTTTCAACAACAACAACCAGAAAGCAGAAGGGTGACTATATTTTTCAGTTACAGGTTTTGTATATCTTCTCATTTTTAAAAAAGGAATGTTCTTTCTGGCTAAAAGAGCAATTGCAGTTAGAAATCACTAGCAGTTTTGCACCTAGTTGAAGAACCACTTTTTCAAGCAGCTATATTCTTTTCAGCTTCCTTCTGATGGTGGTGCTAGACCACAAAGTTTTTAAGATTCAGTGACTCTTATTGTTTCTGATAGGCATTGCCCTTGGACATTGTTGGATTTGACCAATAAAGTTCTCTTAACTCCTCTTTTAACTAGGTTTAATGTACAAGTTTTTCTCTGGTGCTGAATCAGTCTCCAGTTCACTTTGAACTTTGTTCAACAGATTACACTGATTCAATTCTTTGGGTAATTCCTTCAGCATATCATTCCTTTTTCTAAAGAAAATGTAAATGATTAGTTCTAACACAGTAGATAGCTAAATGGATGTTTAATGAAAATTATCTGTCTAATGTAATAGAACTAATCAATGTCATTTTCCTTTTAAAGGAACGTTCTCTGAGAGATGCTGTTCAGCAGAGCACAGCTGATATAATGCTCTGGATGGCATAAAAGACTTTCAAGAAATGTCTGGAAAGAGCAAGTGTGTGCATGGGGTAATTTTCAGATACATGCAAGCACAGCCTCTCTGTTCACAGCCAGAGAATTAGAAGAGCCACAAATGAATTTCAGGCCTTATTTTCACGTGACCGCCGAACGTGCAGGACTGGGCTCACTGTGAAGACCATTAGGTTTTGATGAACAAAATGGCCAGGTAACATCCCAAGCTGAATGGCCTGGGATGGTACATCTATGAAAAAGCCTCTTTCAGGTATTGACAAACAGATGCAACTACAGCATGAGCCCCATCATTATGAGAGGAAAGAGGTAGCTGTCAGTTTGTTTATACTTTGGACTTTTTTTTTTTTTGAAGTCTTCTCTCAGCTGATAGTAGTTATATCTTCAGCTTTCTCTCTGGACGCCCACTTAGTTTTTGTGCCTGCAAGGAGAAAGAGACAGTTCCTGTGGATGTTTGCACTGGAGAAGGACAGGAGACTGTATAGGGTAGCTCCCTATACAGTTGTCACTCTGTCCAGATGTTGATTTTGCCTGCTGGAATGCTGTCTTTCAAAAGGAGAGTAGATTAAAAAGTTAAAAGAAAGTTAAAAAGTAATCATACATATTATCAGCAATTTTGCCTGCAAAAACAGAGGACATTTCTCTGTAAAAGATTTGGGTATAATAATTTAGTGACGTGACTGTATTGTAGTATGAGGTATTTTGTCACATAGCAGTAGCTGCATACTTCATTGACTATGAAAGCACTCCCTATGTGTTTTTTGGAAAGTGTCATATATTACAGGGCATATATTATCCTGTAAGTGTTAATGATAAGTAATTCAAGATCAATACTTGCCTTCTTTTTGGAACAACTCAGATGTGATGTTTACTTTTTTTGTCTTTGCTCCTTTAGTCAATCCTGGCTCAGTAGATAAAGAAATTCCTGGAACAAATATGGTTTCTTAACACTTAGTTCAGTTTGATATATGCCCACAGAAGCCGTTAATTACCCAGTGAGCCCAATGGCCAGTTAATGGCCTCTCTGGCTAATGCATCAAACTGATTGTATGAAACTTCCAAGTGGGTATAGGATGAAGTTTAAAACATTAACATGAGAGTCAGGTATTGAGATTTTTACCTCCAGCTTTTCCACTGACTTGCATGACTGTTACGTCTGTGACTCCTAGGGCCGGCAGGGGACTGCAGACAGCACAGACATCGCAAGGAGCTGTCTGCAGCATGCTGATATGGGAGAGGAAGTCAGAAATACCACCCCCTTCTGGGACATGTACAGATGTGCCATTAGCTCCCTTGTGTTTCATCCCCCCAAATCAGACTACCTGAAGAGCTGAAAGAAGTGCTCTTTTTGGTTATGAGGGTAGCAGGTATGCAAGCTGAGTGACAGCACCTCCTCGTGTATAATGACCTGGCGGTTTAAGATTTACGAGGACGGTGAAGGAGCCAGCTGCCAGCAGGAGTTCAGATGATCCTCCAGGCATATGCCCAAACCGCCAGCCGCTGTGCCTAGCATTTCCTGGAGCAGATACTAGAAAGGGGGACTGCTGTGCTGGCAGCTTGGAGGCTGAAGGGTGGCAATAGCGGCTGGTGCTGCTCCCGTTCTTCCTCCTTCATCCACTGAGCCCTAGGGCACTCGCTGCGGGATGGCCCAGCTGCAGGAACCGGACAGGCTTCCCACCCAGTGAGGTCCCCCGAGGGCAGCTGACAGCCGGGCGGGCAGGGCGCTCTCACACGGGACCCCAGCTTTGGAATTCCTCAGGCCAGGGCAAGGGCGGCATCGGGTTCCTCAGCAAATTCCCCAAACGCTGCTGGCTGGAGAAGGGTGGAGGAGCATCGACTCCCACCTCGACTGTTTTGAGTTAGGCTTGCCCTGGGAACACTTACGCCCATAGCAAATTTGGCAGGAAGAAATGTGTAACCTTGGATGACTGCTGGGGCTTGGAGTGGAGGCGGGGGGGATGTGCTGTGGCTACACTGGTACCCGCAGAGAGACTGCAGCAGGTACCCGGATCACATTTAAGACAATAATCAACGGGGGATTTACAGCAGTAGATGGCAGCTGAGCAAAGGAGTTTTAAATCCCACTTTGCAGTACTTCAGTACCTGCTAGCAATACTTAAGTCCATTTCTGGATTCAGTTCTTAATCTTAATTACTTGGTTTTGCCATCCGTTAAAGTAGAATAATAATTCCTTTATATATAGGCTTTTTATGAAGATTTACAGAGTTTAATTTATAATCTTTCAGCTTCCTTTAATTAGTTCAGAAGAAATGGTATAGATAATATATACTATTTCTGATTTTTCATGGCAAATAAAAGAGCTGTATGTTACCTTTCTCTTTACCTGGTTCAGTTAACTTTTGTCTAACTCTTTCTCTTTGTTTTCTATTTTTATCACCACCTACTTGATATTCAGAAACTTAAGGGCCTAATTTTCTTCTCCGCCAGGTTCCACTGGACATACACTGAAATATGTAGAATTAAGTCATTCTAAAGTCATAGAACACAATGCAGTATAGGGCTCAATATTAAAAAAAAAGTTGACTCGTTCAGAGATGAATAAATAATTTACTGCTTTTGGGGACTGAATGTCCCCAAATTCTGGAATCATAGAATTTCTCCATTGTTTATGATCAAGTAACTTTTCAAGTTTTCAAGTTTTTCAAGTTTTCAACAAGAAGAGCACAGATAGATTCTACAGAAATTTTTATACGGCAATAGTTTACACACAAGTAATCTACCTAATTCAAACAGAACTAGTGAAGTTATAATCTTATTCATATTTAAAAGGAGTATGTCTTCACATGTA
This sequence comes from Crypturellus tataupa, assembly GCA_034781795.1. NCBI lineage: Eukaryota > Metazoa > Chordata > Aves > Tinamiformes > Tinamidae > Crypturellus > Crypturellus tataupa. Next base: position 246,810 of record JAWLRI010000576.1, on the reverse strand, counting down.
TATAGAACATTTTTCTGTCCTTTGTTAAAAGAAATATATACATATATGTACATGCATATATGAAAGAAGATAACAAAATGAAAATATGCAAACTGGAAGTTAAATCCCTGATTCTGCTTATTAAAATATATATATATATTTAATATCTATTATAACAAAAAGCCCAAATCTTGCTCTCTTATAGTTGTCTGTTTTACTAATGAGACTCAGTTTGTCTTTTGCTTTTATAATCAGCAAAATTTATCTTCAAAATTAGAATATTTTCTATATGGGAAAAATATTGTCTTAATGTGTTCAAGGACCGATGTGTCTCCAGTACTGACGGTGTGATAATCTGGATTACTGGTAACTTCATTTCTTGGCTGCAGTCCCACCAAATGAGTCATATTTAGTCAGATCTTACCCTTGTTGCATGTCTGGGGTCAATCTTTTAAATTCAGTGGTTACTAATAGTTACTCAGAAAAATGAAAGATAAGGCAGGAAAAGGTGTACGCATTTGTCTAATTCCTGCCTTGATACTGGAGACATTTTTTCCCCCCAAAATACCTAGCTTTGGAGCTGCAAAATACATTGTTGTTGTGGTCTCACAAAAGGAGACCTGCCTTCCCTCCGCTTTCTGAGTAGTCTTTACATGACCCATGACAGCAATGCAGGAAAAAATGTTCATTTTCATGATGATTTTCATATTCAGACTCTGTGAAATAATGGGATGGGCTGACTGCGTAGTAAATGCTTCCCCACTTCAGACCTGCAACATCCAGCTGTATAACCCATGTTGTGTGCAAGGGCATTAAAGAATGTAGCCAGTACAGGGATGGGTTTGAGATATAGCTAAATTCAGCTATTAGTCTAATCTTATAAGAGTAATTTTTCTGTAGTTCATGTAATTGTCTCTTTTCCAAAAGTCTGCTCATGCATCTGTCTGGAATTGAGATCATATTGTCATTTCATGTTACTCTCATTTGATCTAATTTGACCTAATACTCATGGTTAAAGGTCCTGGTGAAATGGCCACTTAGCCAAATGCCTCCTTGTCAGTAGCCTCACCAAATGGCCAGTTTGACAGAGTGACTGTGATAGGAATTAGAGCTGGTTGAGCTCCCTTATTAATCATTGTTCATTGACCTTTAGCGGCAGCCAAATTGTGTCTGCATAAAGTGAAGGTGTTCTGGGGCCTGGCGTGTCGCGGTCGGACGAGGTCAAGGAGTGGAGAGGCAGAGGGGAGGAGAGAGGGTTATACTTTACTTTGGGAACATTGTCTGTATTGAGCGTAATCACAAAATACCAAAAAAGGTACCAGGGCCAGATCACGGTGTCTGGAATGATGCTGTGCAATTAAGCGGTGGGTCTTGCTATTTAAGAAAAAATACATATTTCCTTGGGGTTGCCCGGGGCACTGAAGTGAGTAATCCCCGGGACTGCCGATGTGCGAGTGAAGGAGTCCTTGGGACGGGAATTCAGCTGCCCGCTTAGCTCTCGGCTGCACACTCTGCGCAGGGTTGGGGCACACAGAGAGTGTTTCCAGCTGCTCCCTGCTTTCCCTGGAGAGGGTTTTACTGAGTGCTTGTGTGTATATGCGTGGCAGCACCTCTTTTAACCAGCATATTTAATGGCCAGGGAGTCCTATTGGTGGGTCTGATTTGTTGATGGGGTTTTGTTTGGTTTATGTGAGGGCTTTGTTTGTATATTTGCTTTTTCCTTTGTATCCCAGAGGAAACAGCTGGGGAAGAGATTTTGGAGTAGGCCTGTGGGCCTCTTATGACAGTTTGAGCTTTTTGTTATGTTTGATTTAATTTGTCCCATGTTTTTAAAAAATGTGGATTTCTAAGGAATGTGGATGTGCATGAGAAACATTAAAAATAAATACATGTGCCAATAATACCACCCAAATTGCCCTCATGTTGTAGGGTAAAATAAATCAATGAGGATATTTTCAGTGCAATGAATTGACACTTGGGGAGCATATTTCTAAAATGAGCTAATCCAGCATTGCCTGTGACTGATTCTGTAACTTAAAGTCAATGAAAATAGGTTTGCAAGTAAGTATTACTCCTGCAAGACTAGTTTTCAGCACTGGAACTCAGATCAGCAGCCCACAGAAGGAGACAAAAGCTCAGCAGAGTTGCATTTAAAGTTAGTTTTGTATTTGTTAGGGGAAAGATGGAAACATAATTATATCAATTGATGTTAACCTAAAAGTGCAGTTTTTTAATGAGGAAAACAATTGTATAAAATATCCGTCTTAAATATGGTTTTCATTTGTTAAATAGCTTCTTTGCCTATTGAAATGTTTGAATTTGAGCTTTTAGAATTTTGCAAGAAACACTCATTTTTCACATAATTAACGAACAAAAGGAGCAGACAGGCAAAATGACATCCTCTGTTTCTTTAGTATTTTTAAATAATTAGTCCATTTAACTTCAATATAAAATAGAATTGCTTTTTTTTTTCCTTCAGAAACACAATATATTTACAGCAGACAACTATGTTAATTTCTGCTTTCTCTGTGAGGCCACCTATTTCTTTCTGTTTTACTCTTAACATTTCTTTACCTTGTACCAATGATCTAGCATCAAAAACTAAGTCATTTTTCTCATGCAAAAAGCCACACTTCACTGTATTACCTCTCTGTTTTCTTTTCCATCCACACTAGATACTTACGTGATGTGAGAGAATTTTCAATGAGGTCAGTAAACCTTGTCTCTGTATACAACCAGCTGTTGATCCAGCATTTTCAAGGCCATATAACTGAGGTTTGTTACAATATAAATATAATTCACCAATTCTCTTTCAATTTTTTATTGACTTTTGCAACTGCAACTGTTGCTTTCTTAGTTACTCCTCCTTTTCTACTATTCTTTTGATTGTCATTCTTTCTGGGTTTTTTTGTTTGTTTATTTTAGGGATTGATCTCACTTATTATATGCCAAAGGTTGTCATTAGGTAACCATGAAGACACTTGGAAATTGGCTTCTCAAATAGTTCTTGTAAATCGTAGAGCCAAAAATCCATATTAGCAACAGAGGCTTTGGTTTATGTCCATGCGCAGCTTTCTGCCCAGGGATTGGAATCTCTGCAAATATCAGCACTACCTGACTAAAGGCATTCCTAAGAGACCAAAGCTGATTTTTAATAAGCCATTCTTTTGATTTCACTTGCAGGTAAGATTAGGATTCAGTCACCTCTAAATCCATTGTCACTGTAAAACCACAGAGTAGGGTTTCAGTCAAGAGACGGTAATACATTGCATGCATTGATTCTGTTTCTATGTTTATATTAGATATAACTGGGAATTTCCATGTTGATAGCAAATATAATGTTCAGTCTTCCGAACCAATCCAAAACCAAACCAAAGAATCCAAAATAAGATCCAGTGTGTAACACCAGAAGAGAACGAACTTCAGAACTGTGCTGCAAGGCGTAGGTAGGCAAGGCATAGGTATTTCCTAACCGAAAGGGTTATTTAAGCATATGTTATTGGCTAGAGAGGAGTAAAGAGCAGCAATCTTTTAAGCTTCCCCTTACTGCAAATAGATGTACAGCTTGCTTTTACTTTTGTTTTCTGCAGCTATGTCATCTGTGTCTTTGTAATTGGTTATTTCTTTTAGATTCTGAAAGTGCAGATGATCTGCTTTTAACTTTCACCTCAGTGAGGAATTATTTCAAGGTCACTAGCTAGCACTGAAATACCCCATGACTGTGGCTGTCCTTACAACTAGAGACCTGAACCACTGCCACAGCGCCCAGCAGTTCCTGACTTTTCCACATAATACTCGAAGGGGAGAGGCTGTGCTCCCAGTTGTGCTCCATTGCCTAGTTTGACAGTTAATAATACAGTGGTAGGAGGAGGAAAAATTTCTTTTCATGGCTAGGAGAACCCTGGCATGCAACAGTTAATGAAGAGCATTGTGTTAGCCACCATTCACAACGCTTTGGAAATACAGCAGCACTCAACATGGATCAGAGGGCAAATTACCACCTTCGGAAGGAAATATGTACTGCTATCAAACAGAAGTGGAAATAAGTAAATGTGGAGAAACAAAAACTACTCTTCCTCATTTTGTTTGCAAAGTCCGAACAGGAGCAGCCTGAGAAACAAACCCAGCCACACCTCTGCAATCCTTTGTCCTTACTTCCTTCCCGTTTCCCTTCCAGCCCAGCTAGTGCAGTTAGGAGGCAGGTGAGCTCCTTAAAATTATCCTCTCAGATAAGAAACTGTGGAAGCGATGAAATATTGCTGCAGAGCAGTTATCTCTGAAGTGCTGATCTGCCTGGATCGTGGAGAGGAAACGCAGTTATTCCCTTTGACATGAAGTCACTTGTGAATTTACTAGATTAACTCCCTTGGCAAATGGCTACCACCCACTCAATCAATCACTTCAGTGAAGTTGTGTTATCTTATACATTTACTTTCCTGTACTTTTTATCCGTACTTATAATCCTTTCTTCTATCCTTTTTTTCTCGAAGTCTGAAATACAACACAATATGCAAAAGTATGCAATTAGGGCACTAATGAACAGAGAGATCTTTCAAAATCATGTATTATACAGTAAACGTCTTTCAGAGTTTCTTTTTTTTTAATATAGGAAAATCAGATAGAATTCTTCATTTATATTTTAAGTATCATAAGTGTTCAGTTCCCAACTATCCACATGGTAATTGAAACATAAACTGTACTTGGTGGGAGTTGGTTTATTTTTCTTTGTGCTAATCCAAAGATCTCAAAAAGGAAATTCACAGGTAACAGTTGCGCTGTATGGGTGTCAGGCACAAAAGGAGAGGTAAAAAACATGTAGAATGATTTTGTTAAAAAGTAAAAAAGAAAAAGTATATTATAAATATTTGTATTTATTATAAATATAAATTATACTATATATTATAAAATATATAGTATATATAAATTATAAATTACATTCATATTATCATGTTAGGTAAATTAAAGAAGCTAAAATTGTCTTTCATGTTAATATATAACTCTTAGCCTTGTCTTGTCTAAGCAGCCAGTGCTGGACGGTTACATTTGTGAAGGATTTGTATCTTCTACAACACGACCCTTCAGTTCAGAACCTAACCTGAGAAGCTGACGAGGATGCTCAGCTTACATGCAGTGGCTAAGATAAGTTGATAAGAGAACGCTTTATAGATGGCCTAGCCTATGCATATGCTGCATTTGCTGCAGGATGTTCTTGGGACTCACCGTGCTGCCGCCTTGTCCTGCAGGCTGCAGACATAGCCCAGGGCTAAGGTGATGTGGGGCTGGAAAGGGGCTGCCAAGGGAAAAGCTGGTCTTGGGAAAAGCTGGTCTTGGGAAAGAGCTCTCCCTGGGCCCCCTGCATGGAGGGAGAGCCAGGGTGCCTTCGGCAGGGCTGAAGAGAGGGTGAGGGGCGAGGGCTGAGGGACAGAGAGCCCCAGAGCCCAGATCATCAGCTGGAGGGAGCCTGGAGGGAGCTGCCAACGGAAAGTCAGGGGCTGCCAAAATCATTCTCCTCTGAGGAATTTTTCATTTGTGGAAGGGCTGAGGTGCTTTGTCTAAAACTGGGGGTTGTCTAAAGCCACGGGCTGACATATCACATATGTTTGCTCTCCCACATCATTCTGTTTTTTGATTTCCCAGATTTGTGTCTGGGCTAAAACATCAGCAATTCCTTCTTGAATGGAGACAGGTAGGAGGTAATTCCTCTGACTTAGCTTTCTCACTGTTTCCTCAAGGTTCACAGCGATTACTTTAGAAAGAGTATGATCATTGTCACTGCGTGGTTTTGCAGTTGTCATTGTCATTTTTAACTTCATTCTTAAGGAAATATGGCTTAAGGAAGCATAAGGTTTGACTGGATGTCTGTTTCTTTTTCCAGTTACTAACTTTTGAGCCCAGTGGCAGATTTCAGTCAAATGTGACAGAGGGCTGAAGTTCGCCAAGATAATTAAGTAACAAATGTGAAAACAGACAAGTGGGTAGAGGAGACAGATGCTGTAAGTGCCCTTACTGTGGGAAAAGCTGCAGATTTGTATCTCACATCATTATACACTAGAACAGCCACATGGGAAAAGAGTGCCTGTAAATGCCCCAAACACTGAGTTAACTTCGTCTGGATTTGTGTTTCATGCATGCCAGAGCCAACCACTTACAAGACAAAGCTCTGCAGAAAACAGACTTAATACCTACTGTGTGCAAGTCCTTACTGCTTTCTGATTGGTGTCCTCTCCAAGTGTTCTTTCGATTAACTATTTATGATTTTTGGAAAAATATCTGGGAACGGGTAGCATATCATTTAAATGTAGAGAACTTCAGCTTCCTTATTCTCTTAACAGTCACCTTGCCTGCAAGAAGGAAGACCTGCACTTCAGAGGCATGGAAAAATGGACACAGCTGGGAGTACCAAAGAACTGAATCGACAGTGTGGCCAGGAATAGGTATATTTGCAGTGCACAGGGTTCAAGAAAAAAATGCGGAGGCCAGTTCAGAAGTTAGAATTGACTCATAGTACGGTATAATGATGCCCTAGCCATGGTGGAGATGAAACAGTTACCCCAACTAAAATGACTGAAGTTAGCAGGATCAAGAGCTCTGCACATTACAAGTAAACCATGTTGTTAAACGTGTGGATGTTGTGGCCTACTGGAATAACACTGAATGGGAAGTGCGCAGGGAAAAATGTTGAGCAAGTCCACAGTGTCTCGACAAGCTGCAGGCAAACATTCCAGCTGTGCGTTGCCGCATCCAAGACACAGCTGGGGACCAGTGCCAGATGCTTCACATCAGTTTTAGGAATACAATAAATTCCAGCTTCTAATAAATTACCTGAAAATTCAGAAAATGCCAGGAAGATCATTCGAAAACCCAGTTATGGGGTGTCTCAGCTGATCAACATACTAGCTTTCTGCTACACAGAAAAATCATAAAGGGATTTTGTGAAATTTTAGTTACAGTTAAAAAGAATGGAGATTGTAAAATAGGTACCTTTGGCTTTGGAGCATATAGCTTTGGCAGTGGCTCAGATCTGTGACTCAACTCAAAGGAATGGAGTAAATTCAAGATTCCTTTTGTAATCCAGTGCTATTCAAAGACACACTTTAAAAAAAAGAGCTTTAGAAGAGCCTCTTGTTAGCCTATATGGAATTTATTTCTAAAGAGATTCTCAGCTATCTTGATAGTATCAATCACTTTTTTAATATTCTGTGCCATTTCTGAAATTCTTGCTACCATCAATAGAGAAAGAATGAGAGTAGTATTTTTCTTTAAGACTCTGTTCTAACGCAGCACAGGTTTTGTGCTCCGCTGGGTGATTTCAGGTTACATGCCATCTGTGACATGACACAGAGACTGACTATGGGTAAAGCACCATAGTATTTTAGCACATGTTCAGTACCAACAAGCCAGCATAAGTGAGTGAAGAAAACAGAAGCCTAATCATTACTCCATGTTCCTGGTGCATAAAGAGAGATACTGTCCACCCACACAGTGTGTGATCGATGCCAAGTCTTTTGCTAACTTAGGGCTTTAGTTCAGCTTCTCTGATTTACACTGTGCATTCTTCCTTGCTCCCACCTTCCTGGGGACTTAATGAACTGGCTGGAAGCTATTCTGCCATAAGGCACAAAAAAAGAAGATAGGTGATGTAAAAATGAGCTATAGCTTCTGAGGAAAATGCTCTGATTTGGAGAGGTTAATAACAAAATGTCTTAGTCTCTTTGCAGGGTGCTATAAGATAAAACAGTAGCTTAGGTCTGACAAGATTTCACCAGACTGAACCTTTGACTGTGTTGCTACAGTTGCTAACTGGACAGTATGCTAAATTTGAATAGCTTTTAATAAAAGTGAATCAGAATAGATTATTTTTAAAAGAGTATAGTCCTCAATTTCCTGCTTTTTTATTATTTTTTGTTTATTTGTTTTGATAATTTTCCCCCTTAGGGCTATCTGGGTTTGTGATCCTTACAGCTAGGGACTCTGAGCTGCTACGCAGTGAAATTGCATCTGTTCATACAAAATAAACAGCTAGCCCTGCCTGTAAACGCAGGGGAAAGCATCCTCTTTGGATGGAGCTGGGTGTTATCATTATCAGCGTACACTTCATCCTCTGCCCAAGAAGGAGCACCCCTTGATGCATGAGGTGCAGAAAACACACATGGTTTCACAGAGCTGCCCACCTGGGAACTCTTTCCTTGCCCTGCCCCTAGCAGGGTGCTAAAAGCTCCTCTCATGCGGGCACTCCCAAATCTCCTGAGAGGGAGTGGGTCTCTCTGTTTTCAATGAGCATGGAAATACTGCAATGGCAGCATCATTTCATTAAAAAGGTGGCGATATGAAATGCTCAGATTTGTCAGAATACTGGGCTTGCCTTCCTTTCTGGCAATTCTTGCAATTCTAATTACATTATAAATCAGATCGTCATAGATTTCCCAGAAAACTCAGAATGAGTTGAGAACTTGTGTTTTAATGACAACTTCCATTATAAATTAGAATAGGAGATTCTAAATCAGAGTAATCTTTTGATATAACAACCTTTGAATTAGTAGTGTTTCAACAAATGTAAATACCTTTTAAAAGAGCCTGTTATTAGAAAGACATTTTCACATTTGTCCAATTTTGAGATATGCATTTTGTAAAACTGTCTATGGAAAAAGAAAGATGAGGATGGGATTTTTACATTGAAAGTTATAACTATTAAAGAAAATCATGAATTTAAACCATCTTACCTGAGGTTAACAACTAGTGTGCTCCAGGACTAAAGAACCTAATCCACTTGCTTATGAATATACAACAGCAATAAAGATTATCAGCAAGGGCAAAGGAGCAGGATTCTTGATCTGCAATAGGTATTATTTATAGCATGAGTGCCTCACTGCTCTTCTATTGGGGTGTGTGTGTGTATGTGAACATGGGCAGGTTTGCCTCAGAAACTGCAGTGAGATTTTATAGGGGACAGTAGTATAGTTTCCTGCTAAAAGTAAATAGTATCAGCCATGCAGGATTTTTCTTTCTTTTTTTTTCTTCTCCTTTTTTCCTCCTTGGTTTCCCATAGGGGAGAACATTTTACTCCTCTCTGGCTCCTACTAATTGGGGTCATAATTCTTTGTACTCATTATGGGCCTTTGCTGATACCAGGGTGAGTTTTGCCACTGATGTCAGTGAAGACTGGATTAAGACTAACATATCATTGATCTATAGCTATAAAACAAGAAGAATAAGATAAAGTCTTGCAATAAAGACAAATTTAATTTTTGTATGGAAAGCAATGGTTTTTATCTAAAAAAAATCCTAATTAAAAAAAAAGCCTGCTAAAATACTGGTGAAGCAGTGTGCATGATTATTTCATACAGTCTTTCTCTGTTAGAAAGATCATGAGGTCACGCTACAAATTAGGAGGATTTGAGGCTACCAGGTTGAATTAATGCTAAAGTGAAAATACAATTTGCTATTAATTGCATTTAATAACTACTCAGAGAGTCTGTTCCACCTCAGGGCCTGATCCTGCTGTGCACTGCAACATATGGAGTCTTTTGTATGCAAACCAAGTAGGTGTACATTGTGACAGAAGCAGGAAAATTATAACTCCACAGTTGCTTAGCATCTGTGCAAAAAAGACACTAATGACTATACATTGCAGAATATTGTAGAGAATTGTTTTGATGAAGTAAATATTAAAATCTAAATCTCCTATAAATATTGTCAAAGACATCCTTTTAAAAATGTCAACATTGTTATATTCAATTAACTGTAGTTTACAAGATTCTTGACACAGATTTGCTTAAAAAATTAATATTATGTATTTTGCCTTTTCACGTATCTTATTCTTTTGACTATTATGAGTTCGTAAGCATGATGTAACTTATATTCAGGGTGCACAGAGTAATATTCTTCCATAACTAAAATTCAAAATCAAGTAAGAGACAGAATTCTCCACAAGGAGCTGTCTATGAACAAGAATATTTACTAGTCTTATTTTATTTTTCAGGATATTGTGTTTCTCATCCTTAAACCTAACCCAAGGTTTGATCTGCAGACACTCATTGCAGTCAGGCTGCCTCCAGAAGTGGGGAACATGGAGTGGTGAAGGGGCTGTGGAGAGATGCTAAATTTGAAATAGATAGTGCATATAAAGGAGAGAATGGACAAGGCATTGCTTTCTGCTGTTAATACTACTGAGAGAGTCATTTCACTCCAAACCGAAGGGGCGCTACCTAGACAGACAGCTGTTCCATCCTTCCCTTTGGGACCTCTCTGCTCCAGCGGGGCTGCTGCCTGCCGCAGGGAGAGGTCGGCGGTGCTCAGCAGGGCCCCGACAGACCCTTGGCTTCACCATCAGCTACACAGCTACACAAGTCGTAGCCTGAAGTATTTTTAAATTATGCCAGAGTCTATTCTGGCCTGTGGCCAGACAAGAGCTGCAGCGGTGGGAAAATGCCTCACAGTGACATTTCTTTCACCTGCCCTCAGCTGCTCTGGGCTAAAACGTGGCGCAGACGCCGAAGGAGTCCTGTGAAGGTGGCCGCTGTGAAAGAGAAGCCGGAGCGCGCTGGGACGGTGACTTCGTAAAAGCACGGTAGCAGAGATTTAACTTGAAGCAGCTAAGGCGAGAATTATCATCGGGATTTTGCTGTCCTTCCTCTGCACTATTTTAATGCCATGAATATAAAACTGTTTTTACTCTTCTATGGCCATCTTTGCACTCAGTAGAAGATGTAAAGCATTAGCACTTCCTTAGGGTGGGGATTTCAGGTTTGATAGCATTTTGTACCAACTGAGCTTAGAGTAAATGGGCAGAAAGAGGGGCAAGAAAAAAGAAAATCGAGCCCTTGTGTCAGAAAGGAACTCTCTCTTTCTTAAACTAAAATTTGAGAGACAGTAAGCATTTTGCAGTGCTCCAGCTAGGAGGAAGTTTCCTCCTGATGTGGGAAATGAGTAGAGCTGCCAGAAGTCTATTTAGATCCTACCTCTGGAACTGGACATACAAGTGCCTTGTATGTGTGCATTCACAGCTTTTGATCATAATCTTGATCACGGTTTATCCAAACTGTTTTTTTTGCTTAGCTTAAAGAAAAGCTTGATAATGCTGGGGGCAGAACAGCTGGGATGGTGGGTACATCACATAAGGCATACTTTTGGTTACTGAAGAAAGTTTAGTTTGTACTGCCCAGGGCTAGTACACTTCCTTGTGTACTAAAGTCAGTCAGTCTCCAGGGCTGACCCATTTCACTGGCATTAAAAAATACTGTCTCCTTGAGCACTGCCCACCCCCTTCACTTTTCATTGCCTGTGGAGATGCCCATTAGCACTCAGTATGGCGTATTAAGACTAGGGATAGGGCATAAGTAAATATTAAGAGCAGGAGTAGAAGAGTAGAAAGAGGAAGAGAGTATTGAAATATTTAGCCTGGCTTTCCTGAATCAATGGATGGGATCTAGCAGAGAGTGCAGCCGGAACCCAAGTAATCATTGTGGCTTGATACATGAAATGGCTGCTCACCAAAGATGGGCTTGTTAAATTTCTAACCTACTCTGAGAAATAGACTCTATGAAATATATCCATGCTGATTTTTTTTCCAACCTGAAAGGACTGAGCAGACTTAAATGTAAAGGACTACTTAATAAAATACACTGTTTTTCTCCCTCTGAGGACTAAAATGAAAAAAAAAAAAAGAGGATCTTGGAATAAGTTCTTCATATTCTGGGGTTATACAAATTAGTTTATTCACTATGGTGATTCACTTCTCTTACTGCTTCATGCAGCATGAGTCCAGACTGTTCTTTTTGATTTTGTTCACTGACCAGCATGAAGTGGATGGTGAACCTATGCCTATCATTAAGTACCTATAAGATGGAGGACTGAAGATCACAGTATTGCCATAAGCCATATTTAAAGGCAAAGAGTTCAATCTAGAGCCTTCTTAACCCTCCAAGTCGTGCTAACAAGGTATAGGTAAAAGCAAACCCTTGGTGACAGGCAAGGTAGGACTTCTGGAAGGAAAGACAGGCAAGGAGGGTGCTGATCTTCTGACCCAAAGAGCTGCTACAAAACATGTTGAGTGGAGGCATGAGAAGAAAGCTGAGAGGATATGTGTCTTTTGTGCCCTTTTGATTATGCTGTGAGCCATAAAGTCATCATTCAGCCCTTGCCTACTGTGGTACATGAGCCATATGCCAGGCAGCTCCATACAGCTGGAGGAGCACTGCTAGGTTGCAGGCTTAAATTCGTAGCCTGCCATCAGGACAGCCAAACACGCATTGCTGAGGTGCGAATTATGAAGTTAGTTTCCAAATGGCCAAGGGGCAGCAGACATTAACATAAACGAGACGTGGGCCTGCGCCAAGTAACCCCAACTCTCAGAGTGTTTGGATTGCAAACATTTGATTGAGATCCAAGCTTTGCAGCTGGCCTTATCTCTGCAGTGGCCAAGTCAAAACCCCAGGGTTTATGGCCACCTGGCACATTATATGTTCAAGGATGTAACGTCTGATTATCTGCCCCTTTACCCCCTCCGGCAAACAGTCTTTTTTTGATCATCAATTCTTCATACTTTTTTCTTATTCAGGTATTCTTTGCCTGACTTGTTTTTTTCCCCCGTCTCTTTTTCATACTGGAAGTTCTCTGAATCAGGGACATTCTTTAAATCTGCTGTGAAAAACTCTGGGTTGAATTATGCAATATTTTGCATATCAGCAAGCGGAACTATGTAGTCTGAACATGAACTTTGTACCCCCCAGGAAAAGGTAACAAAGGGCGCTAGACTGCTGTGTTCGTGAAAGAGAGGTGGGTAAGCAATGCATTTAATAAACACACCCAATTCAAATCAGAAGACTTTTTGATGTTTTAAAGAACATACCAGGACTGATTAGCCGTAGGTGTCTGCAGAATCCAGGCCAGAAATCTCCAACTGTTACTAGGGTCAGAGACCAGACTTTGTCTGTATTTACGCTTTTCATCCAGATCCCACTGGACTAAGTTTCAAATGGAGATAGGCAATTGTGTTGTATGTGGTCGCATGCCCCAAGATGTAATGTTCTGAGGGTCGCATGAATTTGCCACGATATACTCTTGAGCCCCTCATTTCACCTTTAGCAACAACAGCCACAAGTGGAACTGTGTGATCCCCCTTTCCCAGTGGACGTCTCTTCTGGTAGAGAGGGGTGGACTCTTGAGGTTCTTTCAGGATACCAGTGATTAGAAGAACAATAAAGGTGTCCCCAAAGGCATACTTTTAGGGAAAAATACTTTCAGTCCCAGTTTCTAGCAAATACATTTAACCTAAATCAGCAACTTGGAAATTGTGCATTTAGCAGTTAAGGAAACTGTTTAGGAGCTTAGCCCTCAAATCCTTAATTACCTAACTGCCACTTGGATGTTAGTGGGACTCCATCTATCACAAGAGTTAGCAACTAATAATTTTGACAAATCACACAACTGGAAAATAGAGTTTACAAGCAGAAAGAATCCATTTTGCCCTTCCCTATCACTTAAAGCCAGCCAAGATTGTGGTACTAGCACTGGGATTTTTTTCTATCTTCTGTAGAAGAAATAGACATTATATCAATATCACAGAATGCTGATTTTTGCAGAATTCTAAGAGGTTAATTGGCACGTTAATTATCAATTAATTCACATATGCACATATGGACAGGAGAAATAGAGATTTTATTAGTATGAAACTTGTCCATTAGCTACACTTAGTGCTCATCAAATCTAGTGTTTCTGAGGCAGTAAGATTATTGATCGACAATATGGATTTTGCTTGGATAATTGTGATCTGTATTAAATATCCTCATCTTAGAACAAGTGGATGATGAGCTTGCATTTGGAATTGTCTTATGCCCTCTTCTATTACAGTAGCTGAAAAATACAAGAAATTTTGCAATCATTTCATTTCTGGTTATAACTATCTTCTTGTTCAGTGGAACAGGTTTCCTGAGCCGGCATTTCTAGCTATTGTAATTATGTTGTTGACTCTTGGTCATAGAAGGAAAAACTTTGTAATCTCCAGAGATCTTATCTGAAATTCTTCAAAATCAAAGGTTAATAATATTGTCTGAGATGGACAGGTGAAATTTTCGGTTTCTGACATTTTGAGGAATAGCTCCATTTGCTGATACTTAAACACAGTGTTGCGGCCAGTCTTCATGAAGTTGTATCTGATCAGCGTGTATATTTTTCCTTTGCTGTTCACTATCCCTCCCAGTATGGATAGCATACAAGCCCAAGCTGTCTATATGGATATCCCTATTTCCATGAATCCGTGGAGTTGCTCAGGTGCATGCGTTATTTTAGATGACAAATTTTATTAGTCCTCCAAAATTTTTGAAGCAATTGCTGCAACAACTGCCATATGTTTAAGGCATACTTGTGTCCAGACCTTCATAAATAGCTATAAACTAGACCCATCTCTGCTCCATGTCCAGGCTCTACAGACACCAGTATCTAGCATCATCAAAACATGTCCTTATATGTAGGGTAGGTGTGAAAATTACTACCCTTCATTATAACCCAGCTTTTTTTTTGCCTCAGTTAAGATAGGAAGGAGGGCAGAGTATGCTTGGCAATTTCCTCAGCTATTCTGGGCTGATCAATAATGTGCCTGTGTTTTCTGTTTGTTTTGGGGTAGGTGGCTGAAGTAGGTGGGAAGGATTCTACTTTTTCAGTTCGTATCTGAAAGATCTGCAGTATGTCATCTCCACCCTAATTGCTGCAGTCATATATATCAGTTTCATTATTTTCATGACTGACAGGTTTTTTTTTTAGTTTATTCCTTTTTGCCAGAGCAAGATTCAGAGGGGATGGGTTTCACAAGGGCTGTCCCAGCATACCTACACCATTCACACTGAGACTATGGGGCAACATATTTTTTGTGTGGGGGATAGGAAGCATGTAAGTTCCAGTGCAAATCTACTGTAATGGAGTTTGCAGCCAGAAACAGACAGCTCCAGGTTTTGCAGTATCACCTACTGAGACCCCAGGAAAGGTTGGAAGGTCAAACTGTGAACTAGTTCACTTTCATCTATTTGTGAAGGCCATGAAATACTTTGTAGACATTTAACAAATAATGCTTCAGAAATATATTTTCCCCTAACATCCTGCTCCTTTTCACTTCCCAAGTATAAAAGCCAACAACAACCCAGCATGCATTTTTATGTTGAATAAAAAGAACTGGTAAGAATGCATGTTTCACCCTTCTAGAGGGGTCATTATAACAGAAGTGAGGTTAAAAAAGATGTTAACGTGATCTGCAAAAAAGTGGACTCTTCCTTTTTCTACATCTTTTAAGACATGCTGAAATATCTCTTCATGAACCCTTGTCTTGCTCTCTTTGTTTTCCCTTTGCCCTTATCTCAGAAAAGGAAAGATTTTGGTATTTCTGGCTATAGCTAAATGAGGGGACCCTGGAGGGATCCTTCATCACCCTATGATGAAGTCAAGGTGCAAATCTCCCCTCCTCATTTTCTGCTTTTCCCTCTGACATGATGGTTACCGTGGGAAGGAACCAAGGCACCCAACCTGAGGGTTGCAGAGATATTTCTGGTTGTGCCTCTCTCCTGCCCCAGTCTCCATTAGCCTATACTAATCCAGACCTTCAATAGATGACAAACAATATGCCAGAAATTTGAAATGACTTTACGTGCACTCTACCCTTAAATGCTCTATCTTAAAGGATAGAGCATATTGAATATTTAAATACGTCTTTTTACTCAAGTGTTAACAGCTATTCAAGATTATCTTTGTCAAATTTGCAGGAGGATGTATCCTGAAATTCTTGTAAATGCATCCACCTTCACCTGCTAGTGTTAGCATCCTCCGTGGATGGCAGTTCTTGATAGACTGCTGTCAAAGGGAGCTGCCTGCAGAGCAACCTTCTTTTAGGAGGATGCTCAACATCATCTTGAAAATAAAAGCTCTTTTCAGATACCTCAGATTGACAGCCAGGACCCACAATCCTACCCATTCAGGCACTTGTGTAAGTACTTTGCCAAGGTCTTTTAGCATATTATCCTTATATGCCTGTTCCTAAGTATCTGGAAAACTTGAAGAATTCACCACTCTGAATTTTCATCCTATGGTACAAATCAGCTTATCAGCAGTCGGTTCTGGATTTGCAACACAGTCTTATTCTTGCTGATGTACTGGTACCTGCTGGCCCTGAAGGCAAGCTAAGACACGCCAGAGGTTTAATAACAATTTCCTAGACAGCATAGGAAAATCAGAACTCAGGACATTTGAACATCTGTATTTTTAATGGACTTATTAGCATAGTTCTTAGCATTATGTTAATAATAATCTTACCATCATAATTATCACGATAATTACTATTAGCATAGTAATTAATGTAATTAAAGAAGATCGTTATTAAAATTTATTAATGTACTTATGAACTCTTCATAGATCTGTGAGTAGGTGTGCTCTGATATTTATAGTATCTTTTTCCTTTGCCCCTTTGCCCTCCCGGGTCTTGCCAGTCCTCTTCTGCCTTTTCCCTCCTTGGAGCTCCTGGCTTTTCTCTTTTCCACTTGTCTATTCTTTCCTGTCCTTTAGCCCAAACTTCCCTCTTGCCCTGGCTCTTCCGCAGCTCCAAGGAATGGTTGGCCTCAAACTCTACAGGCTTGGTCCCCAGCTTGCCCCCAGGAGCAGTTATTGCTTTAACTACTTTAAAAAACCTCACTGTTCGTGATACATGACCGAAGATCCCTTTATTACGGTATTACAGTCTTCAATCGGACCAGAAAAAGAGAAACAAAACAAACTATCCTGTCAGTGGGAGAATGTCTCAATACTGCATCTGGTGTGTGTACTTGAGAAAATGTTTACATCTGTATAGAGAGACTGTTAAATCCAAATGAATCTCAGTTCACCTTTACTTACTGTTACTTGGGTAGGAACAACAATGTGGTAAGGCAGAAGAATCAGGTTTCCTTCATTAGACTTGTATTTATATTAGTTCTACTCTGGGGTATTTTTAATTAGGCACCTTTTTTCCCTGTAGAATCAATCCTTTCCTATGGCATATGGACTAGATATTTCCTATTTAGCCTAAAGATATGGCAAGTAGCCCCAGGGGAAAAATGTTACATACCAGCAGGCAGTGACAGGGTATTCGCTACATCACACTCCGCATCAGCACCTCCTGAGCAAGCCCTGCTCTTCCCGGTGCTGCCTTTTGCAGAGGATGTTGCCTGGTCTGCAGCCGAGTCCCGCAGTCATCGAGAAGGCCGCGCAGCAGTAGTGCCCAGCCGCAACAACAGTGGAAACTGCCATGCGTTCTGTGTAGCGTTTCTATAGCCCTGATCATGACATGTGATAGGAGCCAGAAAGCAGTCTCTTATCGTCACTCTGCAGACAGTCTCTCCTCTAGTATGTGCCCTGGGCATGATCCTGCTTTTTTCACTGGCACAGATATGGAAGAAACTATTTGGTCCCTCTCTAACCTTTTTACAGGGGTTTCTTCTGAATAGTATCTCCCAGCATTTCCCCTGAAGTAGGACAGCCCCATACTTTTCCCGGTGTTATTCTTAGCATTTTCCAGTGAGAAATGCTGCTGTGTTGACCCTAAAAGATTTCTGTCTGCAGGCAGTTGGCAAGATTTCATGTGGTATTTTGACTTGTGGGGCAGCCTGCTCCTGAGCCAGGGACCTTGGGAGTTCAAGGTTGTCAGGTGGGGTTGAGCTAGCGCTTCCTACCTCTCTGCTTGGCACAAGGAGTAGAAGAGCCCGACAGCCTTGGCCATAATGCTGGCCACAAACCTTGTAGTGTGAGGTAGCTGTTCAGCAAAACTGACTCTTCCTGAATGAGTGAAAGTGAAAAGAATGGCAATTTCACTGAGCACAGGTAGGTCTGGGGAGCATATTTAATCTGGGGAGCATTATATGTCTTAGGTTCTGGGATTTCTGGTTCATATGATATTGAGAAGCCTTTGAGGATTTGGTTCAATTTTGATTAAAGTTGAATTTGAAAAAGAAAATACATGTTTTTCACGCACCAAAAAGGCAGTTTTACTACCAGTTCTCCTGCTGTAAGCTAGAGCTAATGAGGCAAGTTCTGGGCCCAGTAGGCAAGGAAATGGCCAAGTAAAACATATAGCTATGCAGCTAATCCCTCTTACATCAGTGAAACTTGAAAAAAGTTCACAGAATCATTGCTGTTATTGTAACTAGGGTTTGAATGTGGGATAGTAAATAAATTTCACTGGCTTGTCAAAGTGATGCAGTACTTTTATCCTAGCAGTGTATTTGTGTATGAAGGATGATAAATATTGAAACCCTGGAAAAATATAATCGAAAAAAAGTAAGTCAAATAACAGAAACTGTTGTATATTTATAACCATGGATTTAAATTCCATTCTCCAAACCTAGTGATAAAATGCTAGGACAATCTTTGAAGGGATGTTTAGGGGCCCATCATGAGAACCTCACTGTCTCTCATACACATTCCTCTCAGAGAAAGGTAATATTACAGAGTCCTCCTCGTGCTCTGTGTTACAAATAAACTTCATTTTTGCAGTTGCAGGAGCCACCAGCAAAGGTAATGCTACGAGATGTGCAGAATGCAATAATGTTGCCCTAAGAGATCAAATTTTGCCCCTAAATAGAAGGGGCTGTAAAGGTTCTGAACCTTAGAAGGTTGCAGCACTTTGTCTACTATTCTGTATCTTTTTAGCTAATCAGAATCTCCAGCTTCTTGTACAAGGAAAGAGGCCATGAAAAAGGAAACAAGTTTCCCACTGCCAGAGGACAGAACTGAGAAGCATTTAGAAAGAATAAGAAATGCAAGGAAGTGCAGGACATTTGTGGGATGCAGAGCTGGAGAAGGATGTACATATTGCTCTTTTTTTTTGTGGCAGATACTTCACTGATTTTCAAAATTCTCTGTAACACATCATTGCCAGCTGGTGGGATAGTCGAAACCAAAGTATGTAAATGCAATGTGAATGTCCCCTTGTAAGCCTCAGGGGACCTCTTACCAGGACTCCCTCCATCTTGGTGTGCGTACAAGTCAGTTCTCTGCCTCTAGGCAAATGTGTCCCTGCACAGTCACATACTCCATCCAGGGGCAGGCCATCTGACTGAATGTAGTGATCAATAATGCCATTTCAAGACAAATGAAAACAAAAAGGTTGCCTTTAGTCAAGACTGTAGGTATAAATAAAAGGCACCTGATCTTCCAAGTGCTTTAGAAAAAAATCTCCTTATAGGGAAATGAAACCCGAGAGGAGGGAAAACTACAATGCCCTATGCAATGGTAATTAAAAAGAAACAGTAAATAGAGGAATTTGGGAGATAGCATGTAGTTCTCTGCATATAGTCTTTTAATAAAAAGTTGGGTTTCTTTTTTTGCTTTGTGGAATGTGGATCAACAAGTCAGTTGCACAAGTTATTTGCAGCTCTCATTTTTCTGATGTTAGTATCTTTGGATTGGATAAATTCCCGTGAAAAACAGCTTTACAGAGAAAGTACAACGTCAGGAGAGGCTGCCAGTGACACTGGCTAGTCAACTGGCTGCAGCAGTTGGTCCGTAATGGTTAACAATCTCTCCCTTAGAATGGGTGTCTTAAATTGCTGTGTAAATTCATCAGTTTCTAAAGATAGATGTGACAGAGTGACAATTATCAGGCTGGGCAGGCCAATTACTCAGTTATATAAGAAACTTGGCCTGTGCAATGTCAAAGTTTCACTGGAATATGTTTGGCCAAGAATCAACCACAGACAGAGACCGATCTTTTTAGACCTCCCCATGTTTCTCCAGAATGTGGTAGGCTGAGGCGGGCAGTCTGTGAGGAGGCAGCTGAGACTGTTTTAAGAAGAGGACTGCGCCAAGAGGAAGTAGAAAAGTACCAAAACTTTTAGTCTAAGTCACTGTTTTAGGTGAAACTCCTTTTGTGAATGTTGATATTTTCTTGTAAAGAAAATGGGAAAGGTCTGTAAGAGCCTCTCCTGCCTCACTCTGTATGAGTGCTGGGGAGAGCACCCAGACCTGAGAGCATCTCCCAGTTGGTCTGCAGTGAGGTCTGAACTCCAACCAAGGGAGATAAATATTTATAGCGTGTGCAGTGCTGCTCAGCATTCACCACTGCTTCACATAAACAGTTTGCCACACTGGCTTTTCAGTGTAGTAGGCCATTTAGCACATTGCCCAAAGCCTCCATTTAAAAAACACCCTTTTCTCTGAATACCTGAATACCTACAAAGGACAGCTTCCAGGGCTATAAGGAGAGAAATGCCACAGAAATAGTTAAAGTGCTTGCATTTTTTTCTCTGTAAACCTGATAGCAATTGCATAAAGGCAGTTCCCTGTTTTCCTTATAGATTTCATACTTTTGGTCTCTGATTTATGTGTCTTTGTTGCGCCATCAGAGAAAAACATTTTTAAGTGCAACCAAAAAATGTCTTAAGGCTCCCAAAATGTCCTGGGGGAGTTAGAACATAATTTTTGATTATTTAAAACTTACTTTTTGAAGTATGTTAGCTGGTAGTTTTGTATTTTTAAGAAGATAAGAGAATAAGAAAATATTTCTTAGCATCAGTCCTTTCACACTTTATTCCAAAATTATGAAAATGAGCTTATTCCATTAGGGGCTTAATAGTGAACAAATCGACACATTTACCTTTAAACTGTGACTATGGAGAAATCCTCAAACTGCTTCAAGTGCAGACAGCACAAAGCTCTTCAAAATCATGAAGTAAAATCCCTCTTAAAATAAAAACACAGCATAATGATTTGGGTTGGACTTAGCTGAAGTTCTGCGTATACTGGGAACCAGTATACTGGGCACACAAGGAGCAAACTTTGCACCTTGCAAATGGTCTGTAGAAGGCCTATTCCTCACCAAGTCTCACCAAAAACTTCTGGCACGTAAGGTGGACAACTTTGTGCATCAGCCTTGTACCTCGATTGTGCATTTATGTGAATTTTATCCTGAAGGAGAGAAGAAAAAAGTGATTCAGATGAACCGCTCTAGACTTAAAAGAGCAGTTCTAAATTTTCAGAACTCAGGAGTGCAGATGATTAAATGTGCAGGTGTCTAGGTGATTGGTGAATCTCAGAAGATTTGGGACCTGATTCACCCATATGGCTTGAGTCATTCTGACAGTACAAAACAGCTGTAAAACTGTTTTCTTGTCCAAAAAAAATAGTTTTATGGTTGCTTTGTGTCACCAAGCATCTGATGAATCTAGTGCTGTGTCTCAGGAAGCATCTGAAAGCCCAGATGCTTATCTGCATTTCTCAACTAAATAATTGTGTTAGAAATCTTGAGATGCTAGCCCTTCTTAAGGCTCAGTCATTTTTGGTTTGAAATGGTAAACTGGTTTGAAAATGTTTGAATATTGATCCTCCCCTTGTCAAGAGCAGGTTTCTATGGACTCCATTTAATAAAAGGAAGACCTTCTGGGAAACGTATGGTAGAAAAATGATGAAGGACAGTTTAACAATCAGTCTAAACAGACAGAACAAGACAAACTGTGGGAAGGAAGTTTAACAGGAAAGAGTGACTGAGCGCTTGTATTCAGCTCATTTTCATATCTTAGAAGGACTGCAGGGGGTTGTTTGTTTTTTTCTATGTTTCTTTGATGGACTCGATGGGAGGACTGGAGCTTAGAGGTTTTATGAGACCAAAGTATTTTGAGAGAAGACTTTAAAGAATGGGGGTGGAGGTATCAGGAAGGGAATTTCAGCCAGGGATTCTCCACTGAAGGAGGCATCAGATAAGGAACTGGAGAAGCAGATGTGTGTAATTTGAGCCAAGCAAAGGAGACCAGAATGAAAGCCCGAGAGCAGAGCTCTTCAGATGACTTTTGATGCCTGTACTTAAACTCCCACTTCAAGCCTGAAATTTGTGAAAACAGAGAGAGGGAACTGGTAATGGAGAAAGGGTTGCAGTGATGGAAACTAACCCAGCCTTCTCAGTGGTCGAAATAGATATGTTTAATGTTCCAAGCTGAGAATTCAGAATAGAAATTTTGTCTGTTTCCACTTCCTAGTGTTGGCAGGTAGCAAGATTTTCTAATTCCCTTTATAAATCCATTTGCAAGTCTGCTATGTGTCTGTGTTTGTTTGGGAGCACTTGCACATTTGGATTCCCAGAATACCATGCAGAGACCATGGAGACTGAGACTGCAAGAAGTGTTTCACTGCTGTGCTCTCTCCCTGCACACACATACCTTTTCACTCTTTTTTTTTGTATCCTTTCTCTTAAGGAAGCATTCCAAATGTGAACTTTCTCGGTCTTGTCTGAATGTTCTTTAGAATAAAGGTTAAAAATGCAATTCTCATCATTGCGTGGGTGCTGAAGAGAATAGTAAAAATGGAACAATGTCAGTTCTGTTGTCTACATTATAGACAACCAAAAGCTATAGCTTTAGGACTGATTTTGAAAGTCATGCAAATGTGTAAAACCTAGCAGCCTTAGGACACAATTTAGCACTTTGGGACATTCTACATGCTTTTATAAAAGCCCTTAAAAGTTGGCAGGGAATAAATCACCTTTTCCAATTATTTGGAAATTATGCAAGTTAAGCTTATTGCAGCTTTTGATCGCAAGTACTTACTGAGTTGTATATTCCTCATGTGACCTTCTCAAGGTCACGCTCGGATTTGGGCCTCCGTGGCTCTTGGTGCACTGCCGGTGTGAGGGTGCTCTGTCCTTCCACTGGCAGCGGTGGGACCGGGAGCTCTGGTTGCTTTGGCTCTGCTAAGACTTTTCATCCATTTTAAGTCACTGCATCAGAGAACTGGCAACGCAAAAGGGGAAAGTCGGTGTTTGGAATTCAGGTTGCCTATTTATTCTGTTCCTTACAACGACTGGATGGTTACAAAATTTGGTCAAGTTAAACTAAAGCACTAGTGATTAATGAAATACAGAAGGTAAAAAATTGATACAGCACAGAAGAAAAGCCCATGTGATAACAATCAAGTTCAGATTATTTTTCAGTTGTTG
The DNA here is from genome assembly GCA_034781795.1 of Crypturellus tataupa. Classification (NCBI taxonomy): domain Eukaryota; kingdom Metazoa; phylum Chordata; class Aves; order Tinamiformes; family Tinamidae; genus Crypturellus; species Crypturellus tataupa. The sequence continues at coordinate 223,895 of JAWLRI010000576.1, read as the reverse complement.
ACACTATAAGCAGTGTGGTGTGCTCTACCAGTATGGTAGCTGGGCAGGGGGAGCAAAAATGAACCATTTAGCTCATATATATTTAGTTCATATATAGTTTAAGGAGAGTGATAGAGAAAGACATGCTAGCAATAAAAGGAAAACTTCTGTGTCCTTTTAAAAATCATCAGTGCATTTGCCTACATAAAGAGTAATGTATTCTCCAGCTACTGAAAGTTAGTAGGAAATCAGCATGCTCTGACTGATAGGCATACTTGTGAAAGGGTAATTCAGTGTTTAAGGGAGTACTTGTCACTTGCATAATTTTAATAGAATTAGCAGACAGTTTGATAGGATTACTTCTGCTCACGATAATCCATCTTTTCTATAATACTGGGGATTTTTGATGATGAATGTGGCTACTGGCTTACATAGAGTTTTAAACCTCATTTTTAAAGTCATTGTGTCATTGAACATTGTTATTATGAGATATGGATACTTGCCAAAGCCCAGTGCAATCCCAAATTGGTAGAAATCTGTATTCATTCTCTCCATTTTGAAACTACCTCTCATTAATTATAATTAATGATTATTATTTTTCTTTTATTGTTAAATGTGGATTCAAGCAAGAAAAAGTATAGCAGAAGAGAGTGAAAGTGCCCCGAAGTGTTTATAAAATAAAGAATGCACTACATGTACAAATTAAAGGATGGGCAAGAAGAATGCAGGTTAACTTTACAGTAAAGAAAATGCTGTGGGCATATGACAGTATTCAGAAGTGATCTTCCCAGAAATATTTTCGATAACACATCTGAAGTTTCAGATTCAAATACATTAATTCAGATAAAAATTCTGGCATTGGTAAAAATCAGATTTATTATGGAATGTTGCATTTATGCATAACTGATTTCTGCACAAGCTTGTATGTGTATACACATGTGAATGAGACTGTACCTACACCTGGGGGCAATATAAGTAGGTTAAGTAGGAATAATGTTCTCTGTTACCCTCAGGTGTAGGAACAATCTCAATTACTGCAACACTAATATTGAAGAGTGAAGCCACAAGTAAGTGAAATAATGTCCCTAAATACAAAGAAGGCACGTCTTGCACTTATTAAATATCCCATAGTGTGATCTATTTTTTTTTTCTTTTGATGCAGTCAAAATGTGTAAAGCCAAAAAAAAAGAAAAAAACAAAAAGTACAAGCTGGAAGCTGAAGACTGTGACAAGTGGAATTCTGTTGAAAAGATAGTGAAAAATGAAGAGAGCAAGGATATTGAAGGATTCCAGTTTTTACTATCACACTTGACGTAATGCGCATTTCAACTGCGTGTAGCACATAGCATATAAATGAGGTGTATTTGAAAAAGAGGAAAGTGTAAGTAAAACAGGCAGAGTATTCCATAGGAGGAAATGTGGAGCCAGCTTATCTGTGCAGTGCTCTCAATTCAGCATTTCTAAAAGAAGGAATTGATACAATCGGAATTCAACTTTGGTGAGATCAGCTTTGGTGAGCTGAAACTCCGATTACCCATGAGATGTTGCTAGCAATCAGGGAGTTTTTGAGTTTGTGTAATGTTCACGTTTTTATACAGGACTTCTCCCTAGATGCTCCAGGGAGTAATATCTTTGCTTGCATAGAAGAAACAGACCATGGACCCCCCTCAAGTAGAGCCTGTGAATCCTGCTGCCATAAAATGCAGGGAAAGTTCCCTGTAGTCTTTCTTGCAGTGCAGTTCTACTCCCAAGCCCAAGGTGTTGTCAGCCTCTGAGCAGAGCGGTAGGAAAAATCTTCAAATAAACCAAAACAACGAACAAAAGAGAAGGAAGAAGTGGTGAGTGTCCCCATGTAAACATAATGCGGTACAGATAGAAGCAAGTGATTGAATGAATGGGAATGGGATGGTGTGGTATGGCTAATGTGAAAAATGCTCTTGCTCTATAGGTCTTTGTAGCTGTCATTCTTTCTGAATGTGTACAGACCTCCAGTAGGCAATTTTATGCATTGTACATGGGAAAAAGGGAGCTGAAGTGAGAACTAAGCAGCTGCAGAAATTCACTCTTCTAAGAGCATCAGCTGTTTGGCATCATCACCCCATGGACAGGAGGGGAGCTTCTGAGCGGAATATCTGCCGAAGATGAAGGCCACTTGTTGAAAATCTTGTGTGTCAAATGGAGAAGAAATTACATCATTTACATGTGATAGTTTTGGTTTCCTTCTGCTTACTAGTTTAAAAAAATCATTTATTTGCATTTCTGTTTCCTATTAGTTTGGGGGGGGAGGGGAAGCATTTTTAAGAGATTTGAGATATTCTGGTTCACAACATAATGCTTTTCTTGCTTTGTTGTAGCACAGACCTGACGCTTCTGTAGCCCATGATGTGAAAGAAGGGTCTGCAGGATTAGCTCACAGATTCTAAGATTCTTTTTTTTTCTTTTCCCTTCGGCTACTTTGCAACTTCATTTTATGTCTGAATGACTTGTTTTTTAAATGGATTCACTCTCATCTAGTAGTTGTGTGTTGTGAAAGTAACAATGAACATCAGTGAGTACTGTAACTCAACAGCTGATTAATTAAAGTTTTGAAGCAAAATATTGCTGTTTATGTTTCTTCCTCTAACTTTACAATGCTATCTTATTTGAATTTGCATTTGTTTGAGCTTAATTTGATGCTGAAAAGATTCAGATATTTAACTATATTTAACTGTTAATTAAAGATACGTAGTTTTTCTTATTTTACTAGCTATTAGGTTGTAGATAATTGCAGCTGAACAATTCTCTTCTGATTTTCAGTGCTTGGTACATGAGTAATTATTCTCGTATACTTGCAGAAGAGAATAGTTGAATATCGGAACAATCTTTCCTGTGGCTAATTTTTTTGTGTGGTAAATGTATCCTCATGTCAGGGGCTTGATAGAATACATAAGGCATGGGAGATGTGTTACTTGCTCCTGGGTGGTCCAGCGGCTCATTTCCACAGCTCAAAGCTCTTCGCCATTTAGTGAAGATACAATATAGTATTATTCCATGACTATTTGCATTCCCTTTTTTTGCAGCAACTTCAAACGCATGCATTAGGCATGTCTCTTGTCTTTTTTGATCTCCTTGAGGACAATTTTACCATGGTGTCAAAATATAATACAATCCAGTCATTCATTAGATACAGATCTCACTTACAGAAGTCTTACTTATTGCAGTGAGAAAGAAGGCATATTCCTGAAGGACAGTCATGGAAGAAAAAGAAAAGAAAAAGAAAAAAAATGACTAACAAACTTTAAAAAAATAAACCATTGGCTCCTTTATCTTGCCTTTGTACAGATGGGCAGATGATTAAGAAGGTACTGTAGAACAAAAAAATTGAGAAAACCTGCAAAATTGCATATTATTGTTTTAGAGCTTTCTGACCAGGCGAGTTCTGAAGTCCTTTTGAAGCTCAATTAAAATTCAGATGGATGAGGCCAAGGAAAGAGAGATTTCAAATCCTCATTGGAAATTGAAGTTAAATAAGAATTAGATGTGGAGTGAAGATATTAAGTCTTTTTTTGTCTCTAATACAGCGAGGGAAAATGCTACATGTAATTCTTAAGTGAAATCTTATTTCGTCCATATTTTAGATAAAGCACAAAAATAAAAATCTGTTTTGTAAAATCACACAGAATCCTCATTGGGGAAAAATCAGTTATTTAAAACAAAATTAAAAGAAACTAAAAGACTGTGGGTATCACTCCAGTGATGTCAATCTGCTTCCATTTATAAAGAGAGTTTTCTTGGATGATCTCAAAGCACTATAGATAGAAATTGAACAATGACTATGCAAAATACTTCAGATTGCCTTTATTTCTAGAATGATCAGAAGTATTTTTAGTCAGAAAAGTCTGATTTTTTAAGATCAGAATACTGGATTACTCTGCAGGAACAGCAGAACAGTAGCAGAACTCCGCAGGAACAAATCTTTGGAAATATTTGTTTTGATAAGGTTTAGTACTTTGGGTTTGATAAGGTTGGAAGTACATGTTTTGACTTTTGCCACTGTCAGACCATATTATATTCCCATATATGAATGATAGAAGCGTAACAGAGGGTCAAAGAAAATTGTTTTAACCCTAAGGAAAGTAGGCACTTCATTCTTTTAAGTTTATGTTGATATTTTAGTAATAAATATTCTCAGAAATCTAGTTTCTGGAAACTTAAAAATGTTGACTTTACAGTTCAAGACAAAAAAGGAAGTGAAATTTGTTATATCTCTCTAGGAGCTGAAAAACTTGATATTTTTACAAAGGTAACTTTGATAGCAAATTTTCAGATAGATTAACTGAGCTTCAGTCCTGGTTCTCCAAGCACTATCACATATGTTCAAATTTAAATGCAAAAGTACCCCATCTGCAATGGGAAAAAATGATGATTTGAGTTATATATATGTTTGCAGAACTAGGGGTTTAGAGAAATTTAAAAAACCTGCCCAACTGAAAAAAAAGTCTTCTGGCATGATGTTGCAGTTAAATATAAACCATACATTTTGTGTGTCACCCATTACCTGTAAGCTTAGATACACAGAAAGCTGAACACCTACAGCATGGATAAAGCAGATAAAGTATATCCATGCACTGACAGTATTAGAAATATTTACAGTATGTGGAAAGAAAGATTCAAAATAGGGAAATATTATATAGAGATAGATAGATACTGTTATGGATAATTCATTTACTACCAACCAATGTCAAACCATAAAAATCTATATTTTAAAATATCATTAAAATTAAACCAACTGAAAATATCTGTAGAGGATATACATAACTTCCGAACTAGCTTGGAACACAGCAAACACTTTTTTATGTATCCTTAGCTTAAAGCATCAAGATAAGCTCCTTTAATTCAGAAAGAGCCCCATGTACCTAAAATTAAACATCTGCGTATTGGTCAACAACTGGGTTGAGGCAGAGACGAAGTGGGCAGTATCTAGAGGGCACCTACGCAGCAAAGGTGGTTTCATGTAAAAGGATAAAAAGTTCCAATCAGACATTAGCAAATGCATTAATAAAAAGTTTTTAGTGAAGCAGACGTAAGAATAGAAGGGAAGGAAGAGCAGGCATGGGAATAAGAGAGAAATTATGGTCACAATTTACTTAGACTTCAAGGCAGCTTTATAGGTGATCCAAAGTCAAAAAAAAGAAAGTTAACGTACAAGGTCAGCAAGTATGCTGAAAAGGATATCTGTATGGATACAAAACTGGCTTAAACACTGAAGACATAGGGTAATTGCAAACTTCAGAAAGAGAAATGCAACTAATGGACCTCTACAAGGATAATCATTAAGAATGAAATTGTTCAGTTTTTATGTCAATGACTTAGAAGAAGTAATGCTGCTTGCTGACAGAGAAAGAGCTGAAGTGAAAGACGAGCAGTCAAGTGAAAATGAGCATTTGGAGTGACTTAGACTAGAAGTGATACAGTTTAGAGGAGAGCTGAGACTATTGATGACAGAAGTGAAATACGTGCATCAAGCAGATGTGCAATAGAAATAACTAAAAAGAGAAGGATCCCAGTGAAGCCATCTAGCACAGAAATGTGTATTAGACTCTCGAGGTAAACAACTGAGAAAATCACCATAAATTTAAGTTAAAATAATCTTTGCCAGAAGACAAATATTTCTGAATGCTCAAACAAAAGTTTAAATGAGTGTTGCAAATATAGTTATGCCAATATATCCACACTAGAGCAGCACTCTAACTCTAAAGGTAACTGTCAGCCAAACCAAAAGTTAAAAGAGACTCAAGCTTATTTTACTTCCTTGTTAAATATGCTAGAAACTAAAGGTGGTGCTTTGTACATTCAAGGAAGATTCAAGGTCCCAAAGAGAGCATATGTCAGAATTTCTTCATGTATAAATGCATCAGGATGTCTTTACAATAGATGAGCTAATCAATTAGATGATCTCATGCCTATATTTTTTCTGCTATTCCTGTCACTATTTTCATGTTCCATATTTATTTACAATTTTTCAAAAGTTAATGATGAAATGATGTTAAATTTACTACTTAGTAAGTAGTAAAGGTGTTTGCAAAAAGAAGCTATTTGATGCAGATAATAAAGGACTCTTTAACATGTCTATATATATATAGTAGTCTCTTATTAGTCTGAACTATATAAAATGTAATATGTTACATTATATAATAACTGCTTAAGACTCTAAACTCTACAATTTCTAAAGCTTCTAAATTATGTCAAAATTTTCTGTACCACAGTCTGCTCTTGGCTAAAATCTTTTTCTTTTTTTGAATACACAAGCTGAGAATTGTTTCACTCATTGACCTGTGAGCGAAGTTCCCCAAAGCTTGATGCAAATTAAAATGGCCGAGTTATAAATATCTCTGAAACTAGGTTTGTAACAGAAACACAACCAATTCCTTCACTACAGCAGTACTCACGGGGGTTGTGAGGGCAGTTTATAGAGATATCAGAACCAAGCTATAAGCTAAATGAGGAGGAGCAATTGATGGTAATAAAGCGCCCCTAAACAAGAGAGATCATTAAAACATGCAGGCTCTCATACTTCCCGCTGGGCTTTCCATTAGCTGTGACACTGTGTGCAGCTTCTTGTTTCATTGTTCTGCTTAAGGAAAGATATTGCCATACAGCCTGTATTTCCTTGCACTGAATCGCGGAGTTGAGGAAGGGGCGTCCATGAAACTTCAAGTCAGAAACAAGCTGTTTAAAAAAAAAAACCCCTTATTCCTGTCATCCATGCTTGGTCTACCCTCTGTTCTACTTACTACAGCTCTGGGGATGTATTATGGGATGACAGCTAGCTAGAATTGGATGTGGCTCCGTTTGACTTTTGCGCCTTTCCCATCAATCTGCTCCTGCAAGTTTTGTTGTTCACATCTGAGCACAGCAGAGCGTGCAGCCAGTCGGCGCATGAGAAAGGAAGGGATAGGACATGGGGTAGGTAATGTTATCGGATAGGTGCAGCGTGGATGTGGGATGCAGCTGCCATTTTCCAGTCCTGTAAATGGATCATTAAGTTAATTTAATGCATGCTATATCTGTCATTATAAAGCCAAGTTTCGTTGTTGAAGAGAGTGGAAATATTCCTCTCAGTTCCGAGGTGATCAGTGATAGCTCAGAGTGATTGGTTTTCTTTTCTGGCAATCATTGCACTCTGCTTGAGAAAACGTATTGCAGATATTGAGATTAAGTCAAACTCATCAGTAGGCACCAGTACTGAAGACAAATATGTGCACCTTTAAACGCACATGGATTTCCTTACCCGAGGACATGTTGCATGAAGCCTTGGGTAGATACTGTGTCTTGGACTGAGATGTATCCATCAAGAACAAAGCAAATGACTGAGTAAGTAATCCCTCAGTAAAATTGTTTTTTTCCTTCTTTTTGGCTAAGGGCATTGTCTTTGTTGAATTGCATACATATACTTCTAAGCAAGGGTAATAAGAAGATAATTTGTACAAGCTGCATACTCCTTAATGAGACACACGTAGTATTCGTGTGTCTGGCTTAAATTAGCAAGTGACTTACGATGTAAAAAACCTCATTGTGCATAGCTTCAACCCTCCCAAGTGTTGTTTACTTGAAAGACAGTAACAAAATGCACTCCTTTAAAATTCAACCTCCTGTTGGGCCCCCTGCCGCACAACAGTGCTCCCACCTTGTTGGCTTCACTCGCAGGATTGCTGCCACCTTTGATTTTCTATGTACATGTATCCTTCTTTGACAGCAAATTGTGATAGCTGTCAGGTGAAGCTCATATGAGGATGGAAGTACCATTTTATGTGTTTATTTTAGAGTATAACAAAACCCCAGACCTCCTGCATGCGGGAATTGAAATGCCCTTTGACAAAAGGGAATAGAATTGGAATCCATCTTACCCATCCTAAACCAGGATGCAGTTTGTTACAGGCTCCTTTCCCATGCGTGGAGAATGAAAGTGAATGTACAGAAATTAATCAAGCTAATTTCTCAACTTTGCTTAATGAGATTCCCCTCTTGTCCTGAGCTAAAAATGTGACAACAGTTTTTTATCATAAAAATATGGACAGGAGGATAACTTCAGTGGCACAGCCAAGTTACGTGGCTGCTCTGCTCTTGCCCTGGGCAGCATTTACAGGAAAGGCACTAACCTCATCTTTCATCAGTGGCCTGCGCCCTTCACGCGGTACCCGGGAATCCTGCTGCCTCGACCACAGATCGTGCTGGGACTGCAGACAAGGACTTGTGTTTTCTCCAGGAGCCTCGTGGACCACTGCTGACGTCGCCTGCAAGGGAAGACTCCCAGTGCCCGTGTCCAGCTTCCTCTGCCCTCCTCAGGATATATGCTATAGGTACAGTAAGTGCTATATTGAATAAAGCGTTCGTAACTCCTTAAGGTAAGGAATCCAATTTGCTTCAAGCATTACTATTGTCCTGTTGTGCCAGTGCTAAGTCCAGCGGAGCAAGACACAAGACTCTTAGATGTTGGTGTACATTCTTTTGCTTTTCAGGCCTGTAATTATGGTGAGGGAGAATGAGGGGAGAAAAAATAATCCTTCAGCAAGTCTGGTGGGCTCTTCAAATGCAGTGCATTCATAGGCTTAGTATTTATACTTCATGTGCTGCATAATTGCAGTGGAGGGAAAAAAGACAAAACTTACACATTCAAACTAAATTGAATTCAGACCCTCTAATACGTCAGGTCACAAAAGACATGTACACTTTCAAATAGGATCACTGCTTCAGAAACCAAATAGCTTTGAAGTACATCTACATGTTGGCTCTCCACTCTATGCAGCTCCGTTAGGTAATGTTTTAAATATAAAGCCACTTAATGATGAATGTTCATAAATGAAAAATGCACGTTCCCCATAAAACGTTTATCAAACAGCAGTGTCCATCTATTTTTAGCACACAAAAGATCACATTAATTCATACCGTTGTGAAAGTCCTGATCTGTCCTTGAGAATCCTTTCTTGGAGTTTAAGTAGTCGATCTTACAAAGGAAGCTTCTTATTTTAAAAGTTGTTTAGTTTCTCATAGGTAACTAACAGAGAAAAGGAGTAACAAATGCAGAAAGGCCTAGGTTTAAGGTGCTTTAATATCAGCATAAATTTCTTTCATCCAGAGTTGTTTGACTAGCTGTTAAGAGTTCTTAATTCCCTTAAGGAAATTCTGTGTAGAATCACCAAAGACACGCCGATTACGGAGCCAACATTTCTGCAGTGACAGACCAGGCAGAAGGTAGTCTCGGTAAGGAGCTGCTGTTATTAAATACAGTGTCACAGAAAATTAGGCCAAAAGCAGATCACATATAGAGCAACTGCACAGCACGGCACACCCGTTAAACCAGCCTGTTCTCCCGCAGTCCGCAGCGTTTCGGCTGTGCTGGAGTTTCATTTAATTTAATGCGTTCCTGCTGTAGTCAACCTTTTGGCTTCCACCATCTTTTCCCTCATGCTCTGCGTTTCAGGGAGACTATTTTTAAACTTAATCAGCTTATCCAAAATAAAGCAGAGGAAGATGCAAATCAAAACTAACATTTAAAAGAACTATAATATGAAACAAAGTATAGAATAGTAGCTATTAATTTTCTCGATAGGAACTACTTTTCTAAGAAAGGAAAGAAAAGAATTCATTAGAAAATTGTTTTGAAGTCTTTATTTACACAAATCCAAATTCTTTCCCAGTTGTAATAAAGTGCTGAATATTGAAAGGAAACATTAGATAATGGGAAAGGAAGCAACTAGAGGAAACGTGTTACGCAAAATGATTTTATAAAGAATCAATCTTGACAAAAAAATAGTATCTGTGGACAGAATTTCACTTGTTCTAAATCCTGTAAGTTGCCCGCTTCCCAGGAGCAACAGTTGTGCATGCTAAATATAAAGGAAATCTCCTAAACAAGGTAGAACAAGGTACTTAATAAATATCTTAAGAAAAGCAGTGGAAACCATGTTGCACTATCCACTTAACAGGCAAAAATCCACTTAATAGGACCTGGCACAAGAGCAGGAGGTGTGCAGCATGGTCCGTTACCAACATATCATTTGCGTAGTACTTACACACCTCGGCCTATATGGGTGACCTCAGTGCTAGCCCTGCACAGTCACATAAGAGCAGTAAGTTTTTGTCCGCAGGCATCTCATCTGTTTGAGCTCTTCGCAGGGAACTCAACATTTAGCTCTTGTCAAGAAGAATCACGTGAGGTGAAGCTGTTATCCAGCTGCCCAGTGTGAGCCTCAGCTCTTAAGAGATCTTCAGTGTTTCTCCTTGAAAGGACAACGCTGATCTGGCTGGAGAAAGCAATGAAAGAGGCAAAAATTTCTTGACTGCCAAATTCTCTTATTCCCTACACCAGAATTACTATAATTCCGTAGTACTCTAATTAGTTATGGTCTTTCTCTGTAGATTAAATAGCTGTAAATTGCCCTTATATAAGAATAACAACCCATCTCTTGGAAAGCGTGCTTCCTAATGCAAAGAGTGCTTTGATACATTGCATGGTGTGTTCTTATTCTTATTTTAGTCTATAGTGCTTTGTTGGGATGTGATCTATCAAGATTGTTGCTTTGCGGGGCCACCTCCCAGGAAAATGATGTGACCTAATGAAAGTTAAAAATAATGATTTCAGCCTGAGATGACCAGAATAAATTTAGCTTGTGCAAAATGGTTTAACGATGACTAAGTAGGTGCTGCAAAGATGTGAAATTCTACACTCTGTTTTTTTTTTTCTTTTTTTTCTTTTTTCTTTTTTTAATCCAAATGTTGCCAAAAATTATTTCTCCCTGATAAACAGGAGGCTTTAGTCAGGGGTGGTTTGGTCAGAAATGTCTTAAAAAATGGCCTGGAACAATCGAGATATCCTCTTCTAGAAAAAGATACCATATATATACATATACTCTAATTTAAAAATCAGTAATCAAGAGAGTTTTAAACTTGTGGAGATGGTAACCTTTTCTTTTGGCTAATTTCTTATCCATCTATCCTTCTTAATCCTGCTTCTTTTTCAAAAGTAAAAAAAAAAAAAATCAAATGGAAAAAAAAATCATAATGTAGAAAGTCTACACAATTAAGCATGCCAACTTTGCCCTTCTGTGTGTATGATGTATGATACAATCTTGAATTGCAAAAGAGTTGTTATTGCTATAGGCATAATCAGCTTTTTGATTTTCAGCTAAGAATAGGCAGTTAAGGAATTAAAGAAACAAAGAAAGTAATTCGTTAGAAAGAATTAGACATGGCTAGAGCAAATGTCCAGATTTTCACGTCTATCTTTCAGGCCTGTTCAGAGGTAATAAATGTTTAATGGAAATTGCACAGGAGTCTACCAAATACTGAGAGAAAAAGCAATGTTTGGAGACTCCAGAAGCCATCTAAGCCAGTCTTTACTTTTCAGTGTTTGCATAAAATATATGACCATATATTAGCTTTTGCAATATTGTATTCACTGTTTTCATGTAACAGGGTATCATTATGTAAAGTTTAGTTTCAGTTTTATAATCTCAAACCCATCCATTTTCCTCCTACAAATTTTCCTGTGAATAGGGGGAAATATATGATGACTTTTTCCTAAGAAAGATAGAAAGAGGAGGTCTGGTTGAAACTGCTGTAAAATAAAAGACAGGATCTCAAAAAACTTACCCTACAATACTTGTCAATGGTTTCTCATGAAACATGTGTCACGTCAGGTTTGATGAAGATCTGTCCTGCATCGGATACTGAAAAATATTTTCATTTACTGCTCAGATAACAAAATATATTATTAAACTTTCAGACTACATGAACACGAGCAGTTGTAAATCTTTGGAGTATAGGATTAGAAATCAAAGGGATCTTGTCAAATTAGATAAATGGTCTGAAATACAATAAGAAGCATTTCAGTAAAGATGAGTGATAAGTATTACACTTAAATAGGCATAATCAACTGCACACAATTACAGGCGGAGTAATGATGTGGTAGGCAGTAATTCTGCAGAGAAGAATCTGATGGATCACAAACTCAATATAGCAAAAAACAGTAAAAAGTAAAAAAAAAAAAAAAAAGTTACAATTTGAATAAAACAAGTTTCATGTTGAATTATGTAAATAATTTTTAACAGCGATATATATAACAGGCCATGGAGCGCAGGGAGGCTCATGGTATTGAGCCCCTTGCCTCTGGTGCAGAGCAGAGCCGGGATGGGGATCACTGCCACCACCTCCTCCTGGGGCACTCAGCAGCTGCCAAGCGCGTTCACTTCTGTTCCTGCAGGGTCAGCAGTTCGTCGTTCATGTTCCTGGTCTATGGATTGTCCATTGAATATACCCTATATAGGACTTTCTGTATATGACTATACCCTCCTCAAAATTCCAAAAGGCTGGCACCAGGCAAATTTGGGTGAAAAAATGCACCTTTGTGATAATCGACAATTTGCCAGCAAAGAAACAAAATTTGAAAATGCGGCCTTCTTCTGCACTTGCTACAAATTCAAACAGTTCTGTAGGTTTTTTTTTTAAGAATGAAAATTGAAAAACACCTTTAGGTCAGTAATTACTATCTCATATTGTAATTTGAGATATTGAGGACGGACTTTTAAAAAGACTTCTTTTACATTTTCATATTCATATAATTTAGAAGCCTAATTAATGTTGGATTTATAAGAAAAAGGTAGTAAAAAAAAGTGTAGTTTTGATCATAGGTAGACACATCTCTGAATTCACGATTCATGAATTTGTGCATTTTCATTTGTCTGCATCTTAGGTGGGCTTTCCCTAGACTGATTCTAGTCAGTGGAAGGAGCAAACACATCTGGAAAGAAAATCATCTGACCTATGTTAGATGTTAGAAATGAATGTTTTTATCATTATTTTTGCTAAGTGTGGAAATTAATCCTGTCTGTTTCTTCCATTGAATATAAAAGGCGTCTAGACAACTACATGGATCCTGATACCTGCAGTTTTGGAGATGAAACCCAGCCAGGACAATTCCAGTGAGGCTGCGCACAGCAGTGCTTCAGCAGGGCACTAGATCAGGGCCCGATCACAGTCAGGGGTGACTACATGACCCGTACATGACCCCTCTCCCCCAGTTAAATGGCAGGGGCTGCATCCACGATAAGGGAGATGAAGTTGATTTACACCCGCAGTTTGGAAAATAAAGCAGGCCACCCTAAAAGAAGATGGGCACCAGGATCATCCTGTGGCGCAAGCTGTGAAGTGACTGCTAAGCATTGGATGGGTCTTGATGAGCCTTCTGTTCAGGGCAAAGTCATAGAGCTCAGACAAGGTGTTTCAGAGCTTCAAAAAATGTTGAGTAAATATTCTACTTATTCAGTGTCCCCTAACACAGAGCTAATTGCCAGTAGCTGCAATGAGTTGAGGAGTCACAGTAGATAATTCAGTGTGTTCCACAAATATACATGTTTTTCTATTATTCATACCATGACATTTGTTGGTTGTCTCAGGAGTAGCAAGCGAGGCTCCTATGGTTCGTGAATTACTTGAATTATGCATAGTTATGGGTAGGCATTCACCATGTACAAACTGGTTTTGAATCATGCATTTCCTGGGGGCAATATTTCGCAGGGTAACTAACAAACTTTTTAGGCCTGCTGTGTATTAGTAATTACTACTGTGGCAGCGATCCTAGAGCTCTTGCTTTCTGGTGAACGTGGGAGCTAATGTGTGTCTGAAGGGTGATGGATGGGAATCAGCATTCAAAAACCTATACCTTCCTCCCCTGCAATATAAACTACTGCAGCAAACTGCTGAACAGGGGTCTGCAGTCCGATTGTTGCTGTAAGAGCAGTCCGCAGGTGGGAGGAGGCCGCACGTCACCCTTTACATTTGGATCTGCACTTTTGGTTCCTAATCCTGCTTTGGGAAGGAAACAGACATCCGTAAGGGAAATGCACCTTCACCTTTCACTGCATAAACACAACACATTGGCTTCATCAAAGAACAAATGCCTATTAAAACGTGTTTTTTTTTTTCCTGTTAAAAAGCTATTTCTTTTTGCAGCAACCATTTTTACAAAAGTAAAAGCCACAAGGAAACTCAAACATTGCAAAGCCCGTTGTTATGTATGAATCATTTCGGATCACCAAGCTATCTGATTTCAGTCTTTCTTCACTGCTTCAAATAGAAATGTTTGTCACATCTGGAGGTAGATGGACTGCTCGATGCAAAGCCTTGGTGCAGAAAACGGAGCTGCCGCTTCCCGCGGGCCTGGGATGCTTCCGATCCTCCGATCCGCCATGGAGCGTCGCGAGCGGGAGCCGGCCGAGCGGGGGCTCCCCGCGGGCCCTGGAGGGGCTTTGCTGATCGTGTGCTGTGATCGTTAGGACTCCAACCAAAATACTCATGTTTGATAGGAAATAAAAGCCCCGACGAGCTTCACTCCATTGATGGAATGGAGGTGTTTGCTATTCGAGATAGAAAGTTTTTGCTTTGCTAGAGAGGAAGTATCGCTTAAAGTTTCTATGCTGGATTTTATTAAGTGCTCTAACATGTGCTTAACGGCTGTTGTACATGAAGACTGGAAGTTTCATGGAAAGCCTGTGGAGTTGGGGGTCAATAGGGCAAAATAGCACCTAATTCCTCCTATTCATCCATAACAGAAGTAACATCCAGTGCACCAGAGCTTCAATGCAGCCCGTACCTCCCCAGCGCACTGCGGTGTGGGGAAAGCACCAGCATCATGGTGGGAACTCTTATCACGGTGGATCTTAAGACATAGAACTGCTATAAAAAATATTTGTTAATTTTACGCTGGGAAGATATTTCCGGCACATAGCAATAACGGAACCTACCACAACTTGTTGGCAGCAAGTACGGACACTTACTTTATTTGATAGATGCTGTGACAGAGGGGAAATTAGCACCTGTTATAAGAAAAGACATTTATCTAATTTGTGTTACAGCAAATAGCTACTGAGATCACCTCAGGAAAACAGCCGTCCTGGGAGCACAGCTTGTAAACTTTCTGCGTGTTTTACTTGAAGACTATGGATTTTGCAGCCATAAATTTTGAATGCATTATGGATACTCTATGTCTGTATTTCCTTATCTCAGCACCACGGCTCTCTGCAATTCTTTCTATGCTTCCATCCTACCCAAATACCAACAAAACTCGGTTCATGCACACCAAGGGGCCAAGCACCTCTCCGGAGCATCCCTTTAAATCTCGGCAAAGACATTTTAATCAAGTACAAAGGTAGTTACGACATGAACTAAGTAAGCCCTAAAGTAGTAAGTAGAAGCCTGATGGTTGTTGTTTATTATCCAATCTAACAACATCTACGCATCTGATCTCTGTGGATGCTGCTGTAACAGAAATCAGCAGTAACAAATAATAAAAATAAGCAGTCTTTTACTGGGACTTGCTTCTGCTGCCTGGTTAGTCAGACTGGTTATACTTATTTGTTATTTATGACTTTATGGTTGTAACTTTACTTTTTTTATAAAATTTTAAATAAGAGGGAAAGAAGTCACTGCTACTTGTAAATGTACTGGTGGAGCTTTTTGCAATTCACCGTAAACAAATGCAAACTTTACTCTAAAATGTATTTCAAATTATAAAGGAAAAAAAAAGTTGTTAAGGGAAAATATACATGTTTTCACAACAGGACTTTAAAAAAGCAAGGCCTAATAACAAGTGAAAAATCTAACAACAGCCCCATTCGTGAAAGGCTGTAATAAGCTATAATTTCCACACTTTCTGGCTGCAAGTTGGAAAGCTTTTGTGTAGAAAAATATGGAAGAAGTCTTACAAAAGTAAAATATAAATGCTCCTCTGTTAGAGTTAGCAGCAAATCACATTAATTCCTCTGCTATTCATTGTGATAATGATATTAATCAAGACGCTCCCTGGATACTCATGTAGATGTAATGTGTAATACTATGGCAGCTCTACTGTAATTTAGCATGAATTAATGTTCACTTATTGCAAAGTGTTATGGGAAAAAATATATTTGTGAACTTTATGTAGTATCATATTCTTCCACTGTAGAAGAGGCCGAGCAAGTACAAACCTGAATAGAATAGCAGTGTAATAAGCAAATGCAGTTGTACATAGAGTGCACTTAACAATCTCACGGTGTAAAAATGCAAGGCACTCAAAACTGTTATACTGTCAATGGCTTAATCAAGAGAATGTTGAGGTGAAACTAGTATTGTGGCTGGGATTAATGGAATCCCTCAGTGTCCTCATTAGATTTAATAAACTAGTGCAATCAAAAATGATAATAATATTTCACAGGTATATAGTATTGCTTTTTTCATCAAGGATCTCCAAGCACTTTGTGAGCAACTGCGAATGGAGCATGACTGCCCGCCTCTGTGCAGCAGTTCTCCTCGTCCTGTCCCAGCTCCCGGGAGACAGCCTGGAAGAGGATCCTGAGGAGCAGCGCTGCAGCAGAACAGAGGAGTGCGAGGAGGAATTGCTGGCGCTTGCACATCCTGCTCATCCGGATCCTCCAGCAACTCACTTGCAGCTGACTGTGGTGCTCCTGATCCAAGGTCGAAGGCATCTCTGGGGGACCGTGGGCTCCTCTGCAGGCAGCATGGCCCTTTTAGGTGCTGCCAGGTTCCAACCTGTAGGACAAAGACGTGGTGGGAAATACTTTTTTGTTGTAATGTCTTGACATATTCTATTCAGTAATTGCCGAATGTCCTAGTGCTGTGGATTATGGCTCTTTTTTGCCATTCCACCACAATTTAAAGAAATGAACTACACAGTATTTATGTACAGCTTGTAGGTTTACGTTCCTCCAGGTTTTCAGCAGTACTTTTGTCCTGATATTTATTCCATGTTCTTAATGGTATTAGAGACTAATGGTATTATATGCTCTATATGCTCCAACTCCGCTTTGCTTCATTGGGACTGTTTGCTTAAGAAGCCGTGCAGACTTCAGTCCTGGAAGACTCAGTTTAGGAACAAGCTACAGTTCTCACATTTGCTGTATTTTAAGTGCTACAAGTCACCTAATTGACTTGGACACATCTCACCAGATCAGCTGATTGGTATATGTTCAGTTTTTCAAAAGCTTCCTTAGCTATTCTCCAGCAATACTGATTTGTCCTCCTGCATAAAATCTAAATCATCCACAACTCGGGGTTTTTCTTTATCTGGTAATAACTGATCACTGATTTTTTTTTCAACTGTACTATGGTTTCTCAGCTACTGCTGTGCCACTTTTAAATGCCCTCCTCATTTTTTAAGAATCCATCTCTCTTCTGATTTATTCATTTTTGTGTAATATGGAAGGTGTTAAGTCCTTCACTTCTCCACTCACTCAGGCTAGGAGAATGATCAGTCACTTCTTTTCAGGAGAAGGATTTGCATGGCAGGGAAACTGCAGTTCTGCTGGGAGCTAATTAATCCATCACTTTCCCTCCGCGCTCTGTGTGTCTGGTCCTTTGCTTGCCTCTGAAAAAGTTAAGGAAAATGAATAGCAGAGAGAGGACTTGAGGATTTTCTTTTTTTTCTCCTTGAAACTGTAGATTTTTGCTGTGCATTGACTGGTGAGGACTACTTAGAGTTATGTCCAAATCCTTACTTAGAAGGAAGAAAGACCTCCTGTGTTCCCTATTAAAGGGAATAAGACTTATTCTGAGCTGCTGTGGACAAAGCAAACTACAAAACCCACCTAGATAGGCAGCATTCTTTCAAGCATCCTTTCAAGGCTGCCACATTTCCCCTTAGTCCTTTAACTAACATGAGCTTGTTCTGCTCCTTTTCTGCCTTTAGCTTTTTTTTTTTCCTTGCTTGCCTGATTCTTTATTCTTGCTTGACACCTCCAGTCTTTCAGACTGCCGCTCAAATGAACATGCTCCTGCCCTTTTTACCTCCCGCAAACAAGTTTGTACTATTAATTAGATTTACCTCCAAGCTCCACTATTCAGAATCTGGTAAACAGCGATGCATCTCATAAAGTAGACAGAAGAGGATGGGAAAACGAGAAAGTCATCTCAGATTTTGCTCCCAAGTCAAATGTCTTTCCTTAGTTAATTATGCTCTGTAAAATTCTTTGAAATCATTGAATTAAAGAAGCTATGCAAGTATGTGGCACAGTTAATTATGTTGCTTTTGTAATCAGGCCATAAAAAGAGAATCCCTTGAACCACAGCTATATTGTTCTGGGCACTGCAGTCTGTGGGCTTCTTCCTTTGAATTTTGTTCCATGCCAGCCAGTGGTAATAGGTTCTCACTGTATCCAAAACTCCTGCAGTCTTTTTCAGCCTGCCCTGGCCAGTTGCCCATTAACTGTTCCGCAAACAAACATATATTTCTCTCTGTATTTATTTCTTCTTCCTTTTTTGTCCCACAGTGCAAGCAATTAGCTATTGAATCCTCAATAAGCCAATCTAGTCCAGCCTACATGACTATTTTGCTCCTAATCAATTTATTCACCTCACATAGAGGGATTTATCATATTTACAATATCACAGCTATTTGTGTAGGAGTTATAAAAGGTAAGGAGCAATTTTAGGGAAAGAAAATCCAGTTGTAGGTTTTTGTTGTTTCTGTTGAGCTGCAGTATGTGAGGGTTCATTTCTTCATTTGGAAGGGGAAATTTTGGATTTCAGTCAGCAGAGTTCAGATCCACCAAGGGAGGAACAGAAATGCATAATTATGCAAGCAGCAAATTGTTTGGAAAAATGCAGTGAGCTATTTTCAAACTGTCTTTTCCAGAAGCATTTCCCTATGTTTTAGCACTCTTCTTTAAGCCTTGGAGATGGACTTCACCTGTTATCGCTTTAAAGTGAATTGATTGTCACAGAGTAGAAAAAAAAAAAGCAGAGAAGACATAGTGGTTTGGGTCTGGCAGCTGTGCAAGGTGGTTCTTCATGCAAGGTGACTTTAAACACCTCCCCAGTGGGAGCCTTCAGTCCCTCCACACGAGCACAGCTTGGTCGCTGTGTTTCCTGGGCCTCACGGCCTGACAGTGTGCACTTGGCTAATATTTTTGGATCCAGGCAACCATCCAGCTCTACTTGAGATTTGACTGCAAATCAAACTAATAACTTCCTTGGTCTGCAGTGATAAAGGATAATAACACTTTCCCAAGTGATTCAATATTAGTCTTTATTGACATAACAGTAGTATTAAGAGCTAAAGTTCAATCCAAAAACCAGCTAAGGTTTCTGGATTGAACCAATACCCTCCCCTCATTCCCCCAAAAGCAACCCACTCTTGTCCCTGATCCTCCCCCTTGACCGGTGAGGTGACTCAGACTCAGGTCCTTGATACATAATACCATCCCAGTACAAGGCTATAGTTCACATCTTACCATAAAACCAAAGGACTATACGTAGTTTATGCAGAAACAACAGCAGTAATACATGCAAAACATCTGAAAGCATCTGTTGCTTATGAACAACCATATATTAATGAGTTCATTTCAGACAGGCTCATGAGAAAGGTATGAGCTCCTAAGATGTGTGCATCGAGAAGCTTGATTTCTGCTTGCTTTGTTTCAGCTCAGAGGGAAAAAATCTTCTCTTAGAAATTCCAGAGGAAACTGCCTTCCTCACAAGGTCTTTTCCTCTAAATCAAGCCCTCCTTCTCCAAAGATGCACACATATTTCAAGTTTCCAGAAAGACTGCCTGTATCGGTGCCGGTGTCAGTGCCAGTGCACACCGGGAGGTCCGTAGTCCTCTCCCCAGTTTCAGTGTATTTCATTTTTCATCTAGATACGAAGTTCTCCAGAAATGCAGAATACCCAGAATGGATCTCCTCCAGCAAATAGTCCAGATGGAAGCTTTTACACAGTGTTTAAAAGGGGTTAAATCAAAGATGAATACACTTATTATAGACTAAATCCTTTCTTACAAATGCAAAACAGACCGAATTTGTATCTTTCACTGTGAACAGTGTAAAACTGCATGGACTGTCATAACAAAACTCTTCATTATAACATATTTATCCCACAGTAGTAGCACTGGTCTGTGCTTATTGTTAGTTCCCTTTTTAGAAATAAAGCTCTTTCAATTTATTTTAATGCCTTTCTTCTGCTACAGAGAATGAAATGACATGAGAGGCACCACACTTAACACATCTTTTCATTTGGTGGTCCCAATCAATGCTGTGGTGCTCAGATCCAGCTTCCAAGTAGTGGCCAGATCCCTCCCTGTTCTTATTTTTGCTTGAGAACATGGCCAGAAATCCCCAAAGAGTTACTACCCATTAGCTTTTGAATTTCCAAGCTATCTGAGTTTGCAGTAATGAAGCTTGTCAATGCTATCCTTCATAGGACATACTCTCTTGCAGTTCAATACTGTAGCATCCTGGAGGGTTTGTGAGCTTTATTTTCTGAGTTAAAAGGGACATCTAAGCTTCTTGAAGAGAGAAAGAGGCCCACAAATGGGATATATTCCTCTGTGCAGTTATATATCTTCTCACACAGATCTAGCCATTTTTTTGGCATGACAAAATTTTCCAACTCTTTTTCCATCCTCTTCATCATATAGTTTGAGGTCACATCTTTACTTAATACTGAGAGCTTCAGGAAGAAGGGCAGCCAAGAGCAGAGCAGGAGAGAGAAAAACTAAGGAAGAGACTTGAGAACAGCTGGAAAAGACAGAACGGGGCAGAAAAGAGAGGGAAGCAAGCTGTCAGTAGTGTTAAAGTGAGGGAGACAGAAATACGGGCTGGGGAGGACACAGATACTGAGAAGCCAAGTTGTCATGGCCGAAGAGTTGTCCTTCACCTCAAACTAAGGGCAACTTGTATTTAACAATCCAGTTTTTCTTGCTTAACAAGTAGAGCACTCTAGCGCAGCTGCAAGCCTGGCGTTCACGACAGTCAGTCTCCTGCTCTTCCAACTCCGCGAGGCAGCCCAAGGCTTCACATTTTGATGCACCAAGAATCCCTCTGGCCTCCCCAGGCTCCTCACTGTGGCTCAGACAACAGTCCTGCTGCGCAAAGGAAAGCAAAGGGATGTAGGGAGCTGCCAGGTGGACGTGCCGCAGGGCTTTCCATAAAGCTCGCTGCAATTTGAGCGCTATGGGGTGCGAGTACTTACCAGGACGGGGCTGAGTCACCAGCTCAGTGATTTCAGGCTTCTGAAATCAATAGTTGTAACCTGTAGAGTGGAGTGCATAAAAAGAAAAAATTATAAGACTTAATGAGCGGCTGCCTTGCGTATGGATTATACGTTGTTAGCAATATGCTGGTGTTTATAGCACATCATTAGCCTGTGAAAGCTGAGGCAGTTGAACTTTTGTGTCTCTTTCCAGAGCGCCACAGTACAACATTTTAGTGCTGCAGTAACCACTGGTTGTTACAAATCCCTTCATGAATGCATTATGGAAAACTGGGGCAGAGTGCCTCGCTAGCTAGCCAAGTGCATGCCTGCTGGGGCTTTGTACTCCGGAGCAGGGAATGATGTTTTTAAAGCCAAAGTACAGTAGAAACCCGTTTTACACTCATAAGCATGTTGCACAAGACTAGTTTTTGCTGAAGTCCCCTACTAGCATGTGAAATTTATATAGTTCTGCAATGCAGGATTTATTTTTCAGGTGTTTCTTTAAGTGGGCTCTTTCTTGTATCGCATTTCACCTGTTTGTGTCCTGAAAATAGCTTACTTCGGTAAGACTATTATTTTATTGAATGTTCATGTAAAAAAGGTCTCATTGTATTTCGCTCCATGGCCTGGTGCACAGTAAATAAATAAATAAATAAATATTTTTCTGGGTATATACAGTGCACATTTAATTCTGCTCTGCTTTGCTCAGTGCAGAAAATCCTCCTGTTCTGGGAGATGCACAAAGGACACCTTCCCCAGCTACGGGAGGCACCGTCTTCGCAGGTCACCGCTGACATCGTGACCTCCCTGAAAGGCCCGAGAACCTTCTATGCATTTTTAGCAAAGCAAAAACAGTGAGACCTGAGGGACTGAAGGGGCATTCCCACCCATGTTTCCAACCCATCCTCCGAGCCCAGACACTTCCATGGAGACACAGTGGAGAGGTTTCTTCCTCTACCCTGTGCTTCATTAGGGTGACAGGAGATATTAATGACAACAAGTATGTATCTTTAGCTAATTTAGTATATGCCAATATAAGAGACCATAAGTAATTATATTACTAGACAGGTTTGTTAATTTTATCCAGAACTTAGGAATAAAAGGTACGCTTTAGGAAGCTGATCATATAGACTGCTCTATTGGTAGACTCTCTGTTGTTAAAGTAGTAGTTTAATGGAAAACCTTGGAAAAATAAGTCCACCTAATTACTTGTCTGTATGTTTAGCCAGGAGAAAATTGCGATAACACAGTTGCCTATAAAACAAGTAGTTAGCTGAATGATAGGAAAAGCAAAGTGTTTGGTATTTTGTGGCTTCTTTTCATAATGAACCAGTCTAAGATTAAGCTGAGTAAGGATTTCTTGCTAGCGATTTTTGTCATGCTGTTTCCCTTCTTTTCCTGTGAGGGTGACTGAGCACTGGAAACTGTTGCCGGTCAAAATTCATCTGGACACAATCCCGGGAAACGTGCTCCAGGTGACCCTGCTTGAACAGTGGGGTTGGTCCAGAGGTCCCATCCAACCTCCGCTGTTCTGTGATCTGCCCCCACCCCCCAAAAAAGAGGCCTTTTTGTTGGCCTCTCCATCTGGCAACACAAGCAAAATGGCAAAATGAAATGCAAAAAGAGGGAAAGGAGCTAAACAGAAGCCAATGTCTTACAGAAAGATTAAGACAAAACAAAGGTAATAGAAAAGCAGGAGAAAGAAAGAAGGAAGAGTAAGGAAGGAGAACTTACATTTTTCAAAGAAATGAGGAACAACAGAAAGAAAGGTAAATTTCAAAGCAAGTACCCACATAGCAGCTTAACTATTAATACTTAAAAAACAAACCTAACTCTTTTGTCTTTTGGCTGGAATTTCTGATCCTG
Source organism: Crypturellus tataupa (assembly GCA_034781795.1). Lineage (NCBI taxonomy): Eukaryota > Metazoa > Chordata > Aves > Tinamiformes > Tinamidae > Crypturellus > Crypturellus tataupa. The sequence continues at coordinate 201,050 of JAWLRI010000576.1, read as the reverse complement.
AAGAGCTCTTTCAACCCTAATCCGTATGAGTATCTTAAACATTTTTCTAAGCTCTGAATCAAGCTCAACCCATCTCACTATGTGCCATGATACAGCGTGACATCTAAGATCACTGTGATATGAATTACAGCACAGCAAAGCATTCCATGCTTTATTTATTTAGCAAACAAAAATGAATATAAAAACTTGTTTTAAGGTCAGTAAATTGATTTGGAGCTACAAATTGAGTTTCAGCATTCACCACAAATAAAAACTTCCCATATACCAAGTGAATAATGGCCAATAAGCAACTGAGCAGTATGAAACTCTTGTACATTGCAACACAACAACTTCCCAAGAGCCACGTAGTCATCTAGGCAATGCCTTGTTCATTTTGAACTTTCTGCTCCAGCTGCCTACACTTAGGTTGTCCCCTGGGATCCACACCTCATAGATCCCTTTTAGATACTTGACTCTTCTTCTCTTATAACCTTAACCCTAGGGAGAAGGGATTGTGTCCCAATGCTTGGCACTTTTGCATTCATCCTGGTGGTCAGAGGGCCTGGACCTGGGGAGGAAGGTGGCCCTCACCCTTGGGGCATGATGCTGCCCTGCACCTGAGACCTTCAGGCAAGCACTGCCTGGCAATTACAGTGGTGTCTTCTATGGTGATGAAACGGTGGCCAAGAATTGGCGACAGGCAGGACTAGTCTAGCGAGGGTGCCTTTTTGAAGGTGAGTTATAGATCAGGAGCAAATCCAGCTACACTGTCCTCTGACAACTTGCAAAGTTCCTTATGAACAGTTTCTAAAACAAGCTTGCTGTGTTTTCTGTTGAATAGAGGCATACTTTGTTCTAAATCAGTTGCTTGTAGTACCTTCTACAATTCCTTAAGAAGCTCTGTGTTAGTTTCAATCACTTCTTAAGTCAAGCCACTGAGTTAGCAAAATACTCATTATGTTTTCAAGAATGGTATTTTGGATATATAGATAACTTTACGATTAGAGGTATGAAAATTTACTGATGGCTTTGCAGTAATTGCTTCACATTTATGATGTTGCAGGAATGGAGGAGGGACTGGAAAACCACAATTTTTGTTGGGAAAGAGGAGAGAGAGAAACTGAGACACATTGCATACTGACAGGATCACAGAATGATAAAGGTGGGAACGGTCCTTTGGAGATCATCTAGATCACGTTGCACAAGCAGGGTCATTTAGAGCACATTGCACAGGATCACGTCCAGGCGGGTTTTGAATATCTCCAGGCAGGTTCAGATTACTTGAAAAACCTGCATTTTAGCTGCAAAAATCTGGATGCCAAAAGGTGATGTGACTGTGTTCAGCATGAGACATTTCAAGTGCTTGAATGAGTGGGAAAATTAGAGATGTTCATGTGGGAGTGCACAGTGCAATTCTAGACTGAGTTATTTTAAAATCCACACCATCCAGTTGCAACAAGATACATTAGAAGCAAGGCCGTGCTGGATACCAATAACTTCTGCAGTTTCCCAAGAGCTCCCAGACCTTTGTCACAGATCGCAAGTGAACATCCACATCTCCTTTTCTGTCATCATCTCTTAAAGGCAGCTTTGAGTCAGGACCAGAGAGAAAACTGGTTGCTGATTAACCCATATGACCTGTCACCTAAGAGACTTGCAATGTAAAATATTACTTGAACTTTTTAAACAAATAGCTATAATTTCCATTTAATTGATTTTTGACCTCGCACTGCGATTATTCAATAGTAATTTACCTCAGGATAGAAGAAGCCTACTACACCAGCTGCATATAAACTGTTAGGAAAGATGCTGTAAAAGAATATGTGTGTAGGAGAAAGACTGCATTTATTACAGGTTAGATTACATTTGCACAGTAGTCAGCTGAATGTTGTTTCCTCTTCCTGTGATGTAATTATTGAAGGAGACATAATTCACAGGGAAATCTTTGAGAAACATATGGAAGTCTGTGCTATACAAACAATAAAAAATCCATGTTGGAAAGCAGTTCTATTCCTTTGGTTTTAGGACTGATTTTTATTATTTATTACAGCACCCAGGAGTGTACTTGCTGCTTTACAGAGCAAACAAGACTAGCAGGTCCCTGCCTTGAACAGCATACAATCTAAACTTTAACAACTCCAGGGAATGAATAAAAAATAGTACATAGGAGGTCAGCTTTTGCTCTTCACCCAAACCAACCACAATTTAATTCAAATTCTATCCTGGATATTCAACCTATGACTTAGTTGCTGAGTAGACCTTGCTGTTAACCATTCATCACCATCAAGGTGGTCTAACGTCAAGATGGTCTGAACATCTCTGTCAACATAATAATTATGTTGATTATAGGGTATATTAGTCACAACTATAATCACTGTTATTGCTATCTATACTCATAATAATCTGTATTGCTGTATCTGAAGCTGTTGTAGAGTGGGAAGAATCACCAGTTTTGAACTGAAGTGCAGAGAGAGTTTGGCTTCTGCAGAATAAACAGGAGAAGGAAAGATGAGAAACTTAGACCTACCAAAATTGGTCTTGAGTTTCCTCTCCACCCAACATATATTAATGCTATCTAAGAAAAAACTTCAGCCTATTGAATAAATTGTAAATCATCCCTTCAAACTTTGAGCCATCCTGAATTTATTCTTACCTGTTATATTGATCTGCAGGAATATCTTTCTCTTGAACCACTGGAAACTTTGAAAAGATGTAAGAATCTTCATTGAGAAAGGGTTAAAAAAACACTGAGCAAATCTACAGGAATCATGCCTTGACTTAAACTAGCCCTTTGAAATTAACTGAGAAAGGGTTCAGTGATTCTCTTGAAATCAGCTGTCTGTCACAAGCCCATAATCTGTCTTTGTCTGCACGAGGAGAGAATTTGGAGCATGGAAATTGCAAGACTAATTGAGATATGCCTTGATGTTCAGGCACTGCCAGTGTCTCGTTTTTAGCTCACATATGGTTGTGCGTGTACCAGTGGGGAGAAGGGGTGCATACAAGATCCTTCAATCAGCCTTCCTCTTTCCGCTCTTCCTGACGGTCATTTCTGTCCACAGTGACCAATAATGTATTATTAAACTGCAACTTTTCAGTCGGCATACTGCATGAGATTTCCTGACTTTGTGCTCATCAAAATCACATTTGAGGTAGCTTGGATTGGAATTAGAAGATTCCTGGCACCATACCAAACTTGTCCCAGTAATGACACCAAAGGAAGGCAAGAACATTTGAGTTAGTGCAAGTAGAAGCGTGAGCTTGTGAAAAATGCTAGGGCCACCTGCATTGCTTACATCCTGCCTGAAAGCAGCTTTCCATGAATGGAAAGCCCCCGGATGGTCTAGCACTTGAGATTTACAGATCACATTGTGTTTACATGAGAGGAGATAACCCTGGGGGATTTGTGTTCTTGGTAAGGAAGCGCCTGCAAGAAGATCAGAGGGTGAGGTCTGAGCATGAAGTGAACACAAAGAACATCATAGATGCCTCTTATCAGAATTGAATTTTCTGCAGAAGGAGACACTCCAGAAGAAACAGAGATGTTCAGAGTAGCAAGTGTGAGAGCAGAGTGCAGGTCCTGAGAGAAGGAAATCAGAGAGCAAAACCAGGTGCTGGCGTCTCATAAATTCTGTAGCTTTCTGAAGAATCAGGTCATCTCTCTCTTCAAGTATTTAAAAAATGTGTCTGGCTAACAATGATATATGGATCAGAAATAAAGGTCTCTACTGAATGTTTTTTTTAGTGCAAAGAAATATATAAGGTGTTAAATATTTCAAGGTAAGTCAGGAAGATCAATGAATGGGTTTATAACAAACATCTATCTAGGAAATTATTCATCGGTGATACATGGAGAAGTAATTGCTACCAAGTAGGACAGCTAGCTCAGAAAAAGGACATGCAATGGACAAAATTAAGTCACCGACACACAGTCGTGGATGTGGAAGAGAAATGAAGGTTGCCAAGAGATGGCAAATGGATGTGATCACATCATTTACCAGAGCAAGACAGATGAACAAAGTGCAGGGCAGAGAAAAATGGCAGTAGCTCCAACCGTTGCCTGGTATCAGCAGCTGCTTCTACTAATATGATGCTATCTATGTTATCCATAACCAAAGCTTTATATTTTCGGTTGATTTGCAAAAGAGAATACAGCTCCTGCTTAAAAGACAAATGTGCACTCATTAGCACTGCTGAGGACGCGCTGTGATAAAGATTTGCAGAGAATTGTTACTGGGCTCCTAGCATAGCTGCTACTGCTAGAGCAGTGAACTCGTGAATTAATTCCTGTTTTAAAATAGTCTTCATGGAATCACTTCATAAAGCACAGACCCTGTTTGCACAAGGAAGAGAAACAGGTAGCTTGTTTGCCCCAACTCTGTGTGTTTCAAAAAAACTACACATCCACTGGTCTCTCCAAGGTACCTGCACAGACAAACCCATCTTGCTAGTATAAATCTACATATGATAACAGAGAAATTGTAGGAAAAGCGCAGGATGAAGTGTTGCCTTGACAGAAGGTGCAATGTCCAAGCATCATTAGGTCAAAGGGCCTGAATGGATCAAAAAGTGTCATCTTTTTTCCAACTGTATCAGCTGATCAAGTAATGTATATTACCTCTCTCTACAAAGTGTGGCTGTCTACCCATCTAAGATGAATAAAAGAGAACACTTCTTATTTATTAGCATATATGCTAATATGCATATGTATATGCATATATATATATAACACCTCCACCCTGAGAACTGCAATCAGTCAGGTCCTCGTTGTGCTGAGTAGGATACAAACATAGATCTAGATATAGCTACTGAAGACAAATCCTGTGGTCTCAGGGGGAACATTAACATGCCCAAGTTACAAGAACAGGAGGCATCCAGAAGACATGTTCCTTTCTTTTGTTTTCCTCCAAAGAGATAAAAATAAACCAACCTACACTTTATGCATGTCTGAGAAATATAGCTACGAAAGAGAGCTTGGTGAAGTAAATCTGTGAATTGAAGTTCTCTGGAGCTAATGTGGCTGCTTAAAGGTTAGCGGGGCTGAACGAGCGCAAGCAAAGGGGTCAGGAATACGAGTGGGAGTAAGGAAGCCTGGAAGACAACATGCCTGGCTGCCCACCTGGATGTGATGTGGGGTGACCGGGTGACTGATTCAGTATGGCTGAGCACGAGTAAAAGAGCGTGCTGATCCAAAGTGACTTCAAGGAGGAAAGATCATGTGCATAAATGATTATCTCAGTGGCTCTACAAGTATAGGATAAGGTGAAATGACAGGATTAAATGAAGGAAAAAGGGAACATCTGAAAAGCAGGATAAATAGTGACAAAGAATAGTCCCAGATGGTCCATTCCTGATAGTCAATGGAAAATCCATATTGACAATTGACTTATGATTAGTATGGAAATATGCTGCTTGGTACATGAATTTAGCATCCTCTGCACTTGATTTATTCCTAAAATCAAAGAATTTGAATTGTGACATGATGAGTAATTGCAAGGGGTTCTCTCTATTGAAGTATTTTTCCTAGGACTTTGTTAAACAGAGACTCTCCTGACTCCTCTAAAGTCATTTGGTAAACAGGGATGCAGGATGCATGCAAAGGGCATGCATAAAGGCTTCCTGGCATTTTTGCACTATTTCTCAAAAATATCAATAGCAACACTTCCTGAAGGGGGGCGACATGTCAGAGGCAGGGCACTATTTGCTTCCCCCTCTGCCAGGCAATTACTCGATTTGCAAGATTATTGACTAATTACTTTGTATTTAGTGTCTGTCTAATTATTCAGCTATTATAAATGACCACATTCTGCTCTGCTGTCTTGAACAGCCTCATGTTTGTGTTGGGATTATGAACTCTAAAATGCTAAACAACAGTCAAAAATTTTAAATTCAAATATTGATGGTGAAATTGGTAAAAATATCAGCCTCTCTTTGAGCAGCTTTGTGGGCCTGCTACAGGTGTGAGGGACAGAAACAGTAACACTGATCCAGGAAAAAGGAAATAAAATTCCCTCCACTTTTTTTTTTTTTTTTTTTTTTTTTTTTTTTTGTGGAGGGAATCGCTCTGACATGGTCCCTTCTTTCTTTCTTTAGAGGAGGTCTGGACTTCTACATTGGCAAAGGGGAATTTCAGGAAGCACCAGAAGAATTCGGGTGGAATTGGACTCTTTCTTGGGGCATGGGGGGATGTTTTCAGGGTAAGCACTAAAATGCACGTACTTTGTTCCAACCCTATATTGTTTCTGCAGATTACAGGTGGCCTTCTCAGAATAGCTCAGAGAACATCTGAATCTGTTTTGTTGTTTTGTAATGAACAAAATAACTCCTGCAGCAACCAGGTTGTATTCCTTTGGCTGCAGCACCGTTTCCTTCGCTCTGGGGCTGGGAAATAGGGGACACGTAGGGCATAACGTATACCTACTTCTGTGTCCCCCTTCTGTTTCAGGTCAAGAGCTTCTTACAAGGCGTCTGCTACCTCCCAGCATTGCAGTGCTGGAGTCTTCTCTACTCTGTGCCAGGTGAGGGTTTTTCATGTCCTTTTAAGGGAGTACAGCAGTACATTTATTCCTGCTCAAACCTGCCAGAAACATGGGGCATAGCCCTGCACTGCCGCACTCATGATTACACTCATGAGAAGCAGCCATTTAAAACCAGTTAGACCCAATGAATTTTTTAAATTTGCATTGTTTCTACCCAAAAAGGCACAATTTCTGCAGGCAAAAGCACAAGTCGCTGTTTAGGAACCTTTGCTGGACGGAGACACAAAGCTGCAGGCCCTGCCTGGCCACCACAAGCGGATTTGCCCGCTCCCGCGAGGGGTGGGGACCTGGCCCTGCTGCACGTTCCCCAGCAGCTATACAGCTTCTCAGCAGCCACCAGAAATGTTTCCCTCAGCCTTTCTGGTTGCATCCTGGACCTTCGTTCTCATCTTTTCCTGAGCCCAAACACTACGAGCAAGTCTGCAAGTTTTTATTATTATTATTATTATTATTATTATTTTATTAGGCTTTGTATTTGTCACATAGCAGTCCCTCTCCAATCCGAAGACTCCAAAATGATAATTAGACAGGTAGCAAAGTGTCTGCTTAAAAAAAATCTGCAGATGTCACTAAAAGCTACCGAGAAGAAAAAGAGGAATCCTTTCAGTCTAAGTAAAATACTTCAGTTGTCCTATTTCTGTGGCTACCGTTACAAGTGTCCTAATAATTTATTCTGAAGCAGTGTGTGGATCGAAGTCCTTCTCTTCCTGCCTGTTACTACCTCCAGCTACTCTGTGAGCAGTTTTGATCTGTGATACTTGCAGACAGGTCCCAGACCGAGGAGTTTATATCTCTGTTAAATAGGTATAGGCTCACTGGAATACTGAAAAGATAGATTAGATTGGAGATGAAACAAAAAAATGCTATAATTCCTACTTATGTCATCAGGAAAAATGTGTGATAACTTGCATCAAATCCGTTAGTGGCAACAACTGCTTTAGGAGGAGAGATTATTCCATCGTTACACCCTGGGGTCAGTGAAGGAGACAGAGAGAAGAAAGCAATACAGGAGCAATAAAATGAAAGGGTCTTGTGATTTCCTGAATAGGCTTTATATTATAACTTTGGCAAGTTGCTATTTAATGGCCGGATTTTCCTTCCTTTCCTTCCACTTAAGTCAGTGGAGCTTTTTTTTTTTTTTTTTCTGATCACAGTGTTACAGGATGGATTTGCTGTCCATCTATTTGATGTTTTTAGTTCTTATGCAATGTCTGCCACTTGGTATTTCAGCAAGTTCTTGGTGATCCATCCAAAAGGCCAACCAGCTTCTTGTCAGCTGTTTTATTAGCTTCCTTTATTTTAATATTGAAGTTTGAGGATAATAATTTTTTCTCCTCCCTTTGTTGACAGTGGGGACTCTTATATCACTTCTTAAAAGACACCTGTGACTATGCAGCTCTATTAAGGCTCAGTCTGCACAGAAAGCAATTATGCCACTTTATCTGGGACTTCTCCCTCTATCTCTTGCTCTCTCTTATGATCTTACAGAGAAAATAATTTATGAGGCATTAAGAAGCAAAACAAGCCCTCAGAGATGCAAAGGAGGACTGGGACTAGCAATTAGACATTACACTATGTGAGTGTAACTAATCATAGAGGTAACTTCCCTCCCTTATAGTAAAACATGACCAGAATTATTGAGTCTGTGGGTGTGCACCGCAGGGAAAGTCGTACATCTTCCATTTTCTCGGAAAAAACACATTGGATTTCAGAAGGAGAAGACAGAGAAGAAAATAGATTTTTTTCCAGTCCTTTAACAAGTCATAGTCAAAAAGAAAGCTGCCTGAGAGCCAGAGAACGAGATCCTGATTTTTTTCGCCTGTGTCCAACAGCTTGTCATCCATCATTCAAAACTGCAACGAGATGGGCTCCATCTAACAGCAGTGACCTTACGGCTGGTCGGCAGCCTGTCTGATGGTGCTAATTTTAGAGAACTCGGACCTTTATCCCAGCAGCGTCGTGCGTGGCCTCTCTGCTATACCTGCTAGCTGTGTCTCCACAGCGGCTGCAAAATCGCCTTTTGGACAGCATCTTTATTACATATAAAGGGGGGAGCATGAGAAAATTCCTACTGATGAGTACTCTGTGTTTATGCCATAAGAAAACACTCTGGCATTTTGGATTACCCTTCATAAAAGTGGCTTCATGAAAATGTTGCTGGAATAGCATTGTTTCCTCTCTGCTGTGACTCCACATGACTTTGACAAAAATGAGATATTCTGAAGGTTTCTTATTGATTGTGAAAGTCCTGTGACAGAGATGACACTAACTGGTGTTTTTCTGAAAAAGCATATTGAGGGCTAACGCCCTGCCTGTGTTTTGTAATAGCTATTTCAGGGCTGTGAAGACAGAAGGAGAGGTGAGGATCATGCTCAGTCTTAAATCCACCCCAGTCCAGTGATGAGAAGACTGAGCAGAACAAGTGCAGAACGAGGCATCCCCAGCCTGATGCAATTTTTTTCCCAGAAATTTAATGGATATTCTCAAATAAGCCTCTAAAACTGTTTGTTTCTTGGCATACTGGGATAACAAGAGACGTTTTAGATTAGGCTAGCTGGCATATTTTAGAAGCCAAGTAGAAAAAAAATACACATTACCTATAGCTTTTCACAGATGCAACCCGGGAAAGCCAGCACTGCTCACTGTGCTCCTCTTTGCTCTTTATAAAACACTGGGAGTCACAGCTAGGAGGCCTCGTGCAGGTTAGTCAAAGGTTTTCAAACTCTTTAAAGCCCTAAAGCATAATTTGAGCTTCAAATTGTAATTTGAGTATTAATAAATACCTTTTAGAGTGATTTTTCTGAGGTAGGTTATTGCATATTTTCCCCAACCCTTCTGCGTCTTGTAGCATAGCCCTTTGGAAACAGGAAGGATAGATGGTACCTGTAGCTATACTTCACTCAGGGAATAATTAGTAACCTTCAACTTCCAGAAAATTGAGTTACCCACTTGCACACCTAGAGGCTGGGGAGATTGGAGAAATCACCTCCCCAGGAAAATATTGCTCATGCGTCAAAAAGCTTCATCAGAGGGAAAGTCACCTCCAGAGGACAGCCGAGTCCTGCCGCGCTCCTGATTTCTCCAAGTGACCTTCAAACCTTCTCATTCGTGGGGAAATCCCACCGGTTGTGAAAGATTTAATGGGTCTTTGAGTAACTTCCTCGATGGAGATGGAGCTCCCCCCGCCAAAGAGATGGCGAGCCCAGCTCACCAAAAACTTGTCCTCAGAACAGGCAAAACGCAAAGAAACCTGCAAAGCAAGCGTGACAGTCCCTTGGCTTTCACGTGATTACGCTACGTGTCTTCTCTGTGGAAGAACCTGTCACTCTGCGGCGAGGGGAACGTCCCGCGGCGCCGGGGGACTCGCGGAGCCGGTGCTGCGGGGCCGGCAGGCGCCGCGCTGGCCCCGCGTGAGCGCCGCGGCGCTGGGAAGTCGCTCACACGTCTCCTTAGATTGCAGTGCGCGGAGAAAGAAAAACCTCAGTATTTAATCTACTGCCAATATAAGTAATATCCCATGTCACAGGTACCTCACTGTGCAGATAAATGTATCTCCTGTGTGCTTCCAGCTTAGCTTAAAATAATATTTTTTCTTTTATAAATACTAGAAATAATTTTTACATATAAGAATATCCTGAAACTGGGCCCATATGCGGGAGGAGGTTCTGTGGGATGTGCCGGATGCTGTGCAGCCCGATGCAGCACTCACCCAGCCAAGGACCTGGTTCTGATCCCACTTAGCCAGAATTTACCCCATGGTTTTAAGACTGGAGGTGAATTGCAAATCGTGACGAGCAAATTTAACTGCAAAAGGAGACGTAAATCTTAGGTAGCATCTCTCCCTGGGGATGTGTGCTACATACACACTACGATGCTTCCAGCTGAGAAAGCCCTCCTCAGTGTGCCTCTTTAATCAAAGGCAAGCAGAGCTTAATACAAATACTTTAGTAGCGTGCACCCCCATTCTGCTTATTCGTAGAAAAGCTCCTTTTTTCCTGTTTTAAATTCAGAGCTTCAGTTCCCTTGATCCAAGAGGTTAAATACTTCAAATCACATCAGTGCCCTGAGCTTGTGAAGGGCCAGCTCAATGGTGATGACTGCAAGTGGAAACATTAGGAATGCAAATTACCAGCCAAGTGACAACTGTTAAGCTGTATTAAATAATATGTTGCTTCTGCTTAGCAGATATACAGATAGAAATCGCGCTACTGTGAAATTTTGTGGGGGGAACTGAGTTCAAAGTACAGGGAAAGCATTTGTTCTCTTGTCTGCTCACTTGCTGTTTTCAAAACAAGTATCACCTCAAGAAATCTGCAGCTGAGATCTGTCACCAGGCAGTGTTCTTACTAATAAATACAGGATGTTGATGAATAAAGAAGAGGACTAAAAGGAGCTTTGATTCAAGAGTCAACGCATTATATAATACCAGCTTTACCTTGCTAGACCAGTTCAGTACTCTCTATGAGTCACAGGTGGTGTATACTGGATTTAAAGGCAAAGGCTGTTTGCTAATGTCATAAATTAGCAGCACTGATAGAGCTTGTATAAATAGTCCTGTATGTCACACTGATTTCACCTCTTCCTTCCACGAGGAAAAAAGGCCCCAAACTATATGGAAATCCTTTTACTTTAAATATGCAAAGAGAGTTCCTTACAAAGTCCACATCTCGCAGTAAAGGAAGAGCTCTTCACACATTTTCTTTTGCTGGTTTTAATGGCCTCAGGTTCTGCTTGTAAGCCTTCAATCATCAATGTGAAAACCTGATAGTGACCTCAAATCTGAAGTGTACCAACCAAACGATGGTGTCTTCCTGCTCCTGCCTCCGCAATTTATTGCTGCTGGAGGTCAGGGAGTTAAATACCACAGCTAGATTTAAAAATTAGCTGGATGATTTTACGACATCCCTCATCCCCCTCTGGCATCACACAATTCAGCAAGTGAATTATGGTTTCGTTGATACGTAGCATTTTGCTACTGACTCCAGTAATATCAGGATCAAACTTTCTTGTCTTGACCAGGGTAATGTTATGCCTCTGCCCAAGTGTGCATGCTGCACTCGATGCACCATTAAGCCAATCTGCTGTGGTAAATCCTGTGTCCCTGCTGCATCAGAGTGGTTTTTGTAACCGTCAGGGCCATACAACATCACCGTGCCAAAGCTGATGAAGGTATTAGTGCCAGCAAGTAACACCGTACCCTCTTACTGAAACCGTTTCTTCATATAACGTCTGACACATTTGTGGACTGTGTGCATGTTATTGATGGATATAATAAACTGTAGGCAGCCTGCAGACAGAAACTCAACCAAATATAAAAATCATAATAGCAACTGAGATGTAATTTGATAGAAAAATTATTTTTTTGAAACACCTTGTAGTACGGGAACGAGGCACAACATTATGGAGCAAAATCAGAAACCTTTTGCCTGTTTCCAGAACTTCTAAGTAATTGTTTGTGAGCATCATGAGAGTCCTTTGCACTTTGGAGTGGAAATTAGTGAGGCACAATTGCTGTTTATATTGTGATAATGTATGTATTGCAACTTATATTTGCTCCTGGTGTGAAATCTCCGCACACCTAACATGACATTTCCTTTTGGGTTTCTCCCTGCAGAGTGCCACAGTCCCATGTCTATTCTGCCCTACTTTGCCCTTTGTGCAGGGAGACATTTTTTCCTTGACATTTGAATACCAGGTTCTGTGGGATAAAGCATGAAGTAGCGCTTTGGGAGCAGCATCTGGCATTCATCTGTGTAAAGAGTGAATGTAGACTTGTAGAAGACAGCATTTGTAAAATGATTACTCACCCTCTAGATTTAATAAGGTTTTACAGATTCAAGTTAATGCACCGCTGAAACAACCGGTTGTATTTATAACATGGAGCAACAACTAATCACAATCTTTTATTTGCCGCTTTTCATTTTCTGTACCTCAATATCATTATCCGTAATTTATGAATGGCAGAACCGACAGACAGAGAAGTAAGAGCCACCATCTTCCTGCTTTTTCACAATGCTCTTATAGACTTTGCAAACGGAGTTCACAAGCACAAGGTAAGCAAACAACATCAAGCACATCCCAATGAGGGGATGGTTGGCAACTATAATACACAACTGGCTCAGATTTCTAAAGCAGCTAGTAAGGTGCCACGTGTGGCATGGGCTTGCTGCGCTGCATCACTCACAGGAGGAGTCATAAAATAAGAGAGAGGCCTCTGCTATTGGAAATATTTCACCATGGTTGTCCAGAGCAATGCTGAAGCGAGACGCCTGCTCCACCACAACACAAACCTCGACGCGTGCCGAACGCTGCGAGCGCGCAGAGAACAGCTCCCCTCTAAAGAGGCCGAGGTGACACTTTTCGAACAGTAAGTAGCTTGTTTAGACAACAACAAACACACATTTGAAAGAGCCGCTAAGGAATGGTTGTCCTGCTGGCTTGTGAGTTGCCGTCTCCCCCTAATAGCGCCGGTGCTTACAGCAGTCCCGCTTTACGCGACATTCGGATAATGCCACTTGGGCTACGCTGACTGCGGCCGTCGTGCGGTGGAAGTCTGATGGGATGAAGGAAGTCTCCTGGCTGTCCCTATCCCGTGACTTAGCGCTGGAACAATGTGATGAACTGCATTGCCTGAACCAAAATAGTAGAGAAATTGGAATGATACCACCGG
>JAWLRI010000576.1:165977-187762 GCA_034781795.1 Crypturellus tataupa | reverse complement strand
GAACAGCTCCCCTCTAAAGAGGCCGAGGTGACACTTTTCGAACAGTAAGTAGCTTGTTTAGACAACAACAAACACACGTTTGAAAGAGCTGCTAAGGAATGGTTGTCCTGCCGGCTTGTGAGTTGCCGTCTCCCCCTAATAGTGCCAGTGCTTACAGCAGTCCCGCTTTACGCGGCATTCGGATAATGCGACTTGGGCTACGCTGACTGCGGCCGTCGTGCGGCGGAAGTCTGATGGGATGAAGGAAGTCTCCTGGCTGTCCCTATCCCATGACTTAGCGCTGGAACAATGTGATGAACTGCATTGCCTGAACCAAAATAGTAGAGAAATTGGAATGATACCACCGGTATTTCCTTCTGCAAAAAACGTTGTGATGAACACATCTTATATTTGTTATGCAGAAATCCCAATGTTAAATATTGCTCTTGATTTCAGTTGGTTAATAGAGATGTCTTTAACGCTGCCGTGTAGCAATTTATGAGCATGGAGAACTATTTTTATCGCATGCTGCAGGTATACAGTGTGAGCTAAGCTGCGTGAGCTTCCCAAAGCGCTTTTGCCAATGCACCTTCACCCTGATTTGAAACTTCCTTGTTATTCTAGTCTTAGGCTTTTCTTGATGAGAGATTGCAAGTTGTGCCAAATTGCATAGCAGTTTCCACATCAGTAAGAGTACTATAAAAATTAAGATGCTGTCATTTTCCAATTGTGACAAATAATTCCCAATTCCCACCCCCCCACACCCCCCCCCCCAAAAAAAAAAGAAAAAAAAAGAAATCTGGGCTGAACACAGTGCAGTGTATTTACAAAATGGCACTACTGTCTGGCACACGGAGGCTGTCAGGTTGGGTCGCTGTTTAGACCGAAATGCCTTCAGCACCATTATGAATAGAATTGCAGCCCCAGCCTGGAAAAGAAGGCCCGAGAGCCATACATATGAGAGATGAATTGTTGTTTTTGCTGTGAGGAACATGGGCCTCGAAAAGGCATCCTGCGTCATTGTGCCCAGTCCCCTGCTGTCTGCGGCAACCACAACACATAATCCTTTTCATAAATTTATCAAGTCCCATCTTAAGGCGAGTTAGGTTTCTTGCCCCCAATGGGAAGGCTGTTCCCAAGCCTCGCTGTGCTGAGGGTTAGAAATATTCTTCTAATTTCCAGCTCCCATTTATTCATGGCCAACGCAGACCCATTTGTTCTTGTGCCAACATTGTTCTGTAGCTTAAATAGCTCCTCTCCCGCTCTCGTGTTTACCACCCCGATGAACTTGCAGGGAGCAGCCTGTCCCCTCGGCCTGCCGCCGCTGTGCCAGCCTGCTCGGCGGCGAGCTGCAGCCCCTGGCCACGAGGCACGGGCTGCTCTTCCAGCACGACGGCCGCGAATGAAAGCAGCCGCCTGCGCCGTTTGTCTGCGCGGGCCAGATCCATCACGGGCTGTCAGACCGCGGCGGAGCTCTCCGGAGCGCCATCCCGCAGCGTCCCGGGCAAAACAGAAGTGCAAAGTCCTAATGGACCAGTCATAACACATGCGGCAGCACACGAGGCCGGTTTAACGCATTTTTCCCCAATTAGCCCTTCCTGCTGCTGTGTGTGGAAGAGCAGAAGCTGTTAATTATGCAACAGGCTCCTGGTCCACAGTGGCTAGGCAGGGAAATCGCCAGTGGGCCCAAACACGATGTCAGTGTGCTCAGAGGAGGAAGAAAACGCGCCTGTGCTGTTGGGCATGGTGGAAACAACCGTGTGCCTGAGCCTGGCGTTTCCTCCTTGAAGGTTCCTCCGTGCGTGCCGATCCGAACTTGGCTGCAGTTGTTAGCATCCAGGAGGCACGTTGCGAGAGGGTTTTCTGAGAGCCCCCAGTTTCAACATTGAATGGATAATTGTATTCCCTAACATATGCCAGAACAGTTTTGAAAGTTTCTGGCCCCCTTGTGTTTCCAGTTTATGCCCTTTTTCCTGTGTTTCCATAGTTTGGGTTGGAAAACTCAGGCTTTCATAGCATAAATGTCCTTTGCTCAGTGAGCAAGATTCAAGTGGTGGCGTGCCTTACAAAGGATGGAGCTTCATCCAAATTCCTCTCCTCATAAGTTTCTATGTATATTATATTATTCTATTCTATTATATTATCATTATTCTACACAATACCACATAGTGTGGTGTTTGTAGTAGGCAGGATAGGCCTGGTGGAATCTTCTGCCAGTGCCTTTTAGCTTAAAGATTGATGGGCTTATAATTTCAGTCTTGCTAGCATGGCTAGAGATGCTATTATATTCATAAGTGTCTAGCTCTGTTTCAACTTCACTAAAATATCTCTCTTTTAGTCAAACCACATTGTTCTTGGGGCTCTGTACTAGCCAATATAAAGGTCAGAAAATTCATCCATATTTTATTTTCAAAATTATCCTTGAGCTAGAAACAGTTTCTTACATGCTACTCAGGAAGGGGAAAAAAAAGAAAAAGAAAGAAAAAGAAAACCTTTAGAATTCAAAAATCAAAAGACCCAGAGCCAAACCCAAGAAAAAAAAGAAAGGGTCAAAAACTGTTTCACAAAAAAAGTGGCATAAATTTATTGAACTGAAGAGAGGAACAGCTGCAGGGCTGTTCCTGCTGCAGTACTATTTTAAAAAAACATTTTGTCTTGTTATGAAAAGCATTTTTTTTGTTTCACATGCAAAGGTGAAGGGCTGCTAACGTGTCACCCCCGTAATTCCCTGATTTACAAACTGCGTACATCACAGCGATGCCTGTCCGGAGCCCTGCGAACAAAACAAGGCCTGCCTGGCTGCATAGCCGAGTGCCAGCATGCGAACACAGACACCCTGGGATAACATCTGGCCAAAGCTCTTGCCTTCTTCGCCCCATACGAGGCTGGCGCAGCAGGGCACGGGAGCTGCCTCGGAGCAGCAGCCTGCGCGGGAGAGCCCCCAGGCATCTCCGGGGCTTGAGGCAACAGCCCCTGGGAGAAAGCAGCAACGACAAGAGCATCTACACACCTCCGCTCCCCACTAGCGTCTGGTGTCTCTTGCCTTTGGTGGGAACAGATCTGCTGCTGCCCCTGACGCGTGGTCAGGCCCAGCGCCAGCTCACGTGTGCTCAGCAGGGCAGGTCTGGCCATGGGAGCTGCTGTTGGTCCTTTCAGTGGAAGGAGGCAGTCTGGGTGCAGTGGATGCGACTACCCCCTCGCATCAGCTCAGCGTGACCCTGACTTCCTTTGAGCGGGCTGGAGGGAGGCCAGTGGTTCGTCAGAATGCCTTGGGCCAGGAAGGACATTAAGAGTGATAGAGGGGATTTATCCACTCTGCTCTCCAGCAGTCCCTCAGTGATTAATGCTGATTTGCTTCTTCCCTGGACGTCCTTTCCTGGCTTCATGGATTAGATGCTGGTAGTGTGGGGAATAGCAATAAAACCATTCACTAACCGCATCTGGTGCAGGGAAAGCTTTCCAGAGATGATTAGCTTAAGCAACCTAGAGAGACATAATAGAAGGGGAATCGTTATTACAGTGGGTGTACACTTAGGTGATCCATTACTGCAGTGTCTTGGCACTATTATGTAATGTAAAATAATAAAAACAATTTTCCATCAGAGTAAAGGGTGCTGAGTTATAAGATGCTGAGTTATATGTCATTGTCTGTATATTTGTTAGGCCAGAAGCATCTTGGCATGTCCATTAGAAGCTAAGTAAGATGGAAACTCAAGAGGTAAATTTTAGTCAGCAATAGGGCAACTACAAGACTTGACTTCAACATTAACCATAGGAAAAAGTGATTTCTGCATCAGAGCTCAATACAAGCATTATCATGCTGCGACGTACTGCAAGCTCAGACTGTGCTCCCCTGAGCTTTTTGTTCCTCTGGAGTGCAGGAAAACGAAGAAGTGCAGGGTAGTCCACAGCACATGTCATTTTCCCTCCAGCTATTCCACCAAGACTGTATTTATGGATGCACTGGGGTACAGAAAGCAAATGAAGATTCCCAAAGTTGTTAATATGCCCCGAAATCCCAAGCTGGGAAAGTTCTTCCACAAAATATTTGAATGCTGTTTGACTTGATGCTTCTAACCCTTGTGGCAGGCTTGAGATGACAGCAGCAGATCGGAAAGGAAACCAGGGGGATCCAAGGGCTGTCTTGCTCTTATGTTATAACTGGCCATTGCCTGATGGACATACATGTGAATGACATGGATATGGGCATGAGGAAATTTCTCTCCACGCTGCATTTTTTAATCGCTAACTTAGGTAATACTGTAGGTATTTGAAATGGCAGGGGCTCAGCGTGCCTGAATAGCACAGCATTGATTTTGTGGGTTCAGTACAGATATATCTGCCTAGCTTTAGCCATCCAAATTTGAAAATGTCACCTTTCATTTACTCTTTTCAAAAAAAGCCTTAGGGAACTCGATCAGTTCAAATCAGTAATATGTCTACCAATCACTGCATTAAAAAGTGCTAGTTACATGCAAATTATTAGTGATTATGTATTATTTTGTCTATATTAAAATGCATCAACACTGAACATATTGTCATAGCTACTGGAGGATGTGAGAGGGCTACACAGGCGAGTCGTCTTTATAAAATACCACGTGTTTGGCATAAAAGTTCTGTTTCCATAGATGCCACACAAACCCCAGTGTGCGAGGAAGATGACATTCTCCCACACTACTGTGGTCCCAGAGGACTGGTATTATGGAAAGAATCCCAGTTTCAAAATGCTGGACCACTTGCATATTCCTTGCACACTGCAGACTCCTGTGGAAGTTGTTGTGGAGCTGGACTCCTAACAGGTTGGGAGTTGTGGCTTTCCTGGATAAAAGCTGCACAGAGATCCTGCTCTCCATGTCTCTCCCTCCATTTCTCCAAGAATCCACCTCATCAGCTCCTTGCATTGACCACGCCATTATTTTAAGGCGAAGGAGCTGGCTTGCATGCGGCCCACGTGGCAGAAAGCTGATGTCACCTCTTGCTGCTACTCGCGTAATGGATTTCATTCCCAGCTGTTGCACTACCACATGCCGTACTAGCTACATCCTTCCAAGGGAAAGAAATTGCTGAATCAACACGGGCTGAGGAGCTAACGAAATTCAGAACAAAATGAAAAATATAAAGATGTCACATGAATGTTCTTCTGAAAATTCTCCGTCTGCTCAATTTCCACAGTCCATTTTTCTTTTCAACCTGTGGAGCATCCCCTACCAAGAATTAAATGTTCACAAATTCCAGACTTCTTTCCTTTTTCCCCAAAACAATCACTTTGTCACCAAGACACATATGAGAAATTTATGCCTGTCTCTGCTTGGCATCACTGCCACCTCATGGATTAATGAATTCTGTGTCCTCTAATTCCCCCACATTATGCACCTCTGTTTTATGTGAGTAGCCAAATGTATCAAGATTCATTTTAATGAATATGAGTCATTCCCCATATTCAGAAGGCAGGGCTGTTATGTTGTAAGTAAGCACACCATTAGCTGTGCTAAAAATAAACAGACATTACCTGCAGGAAAACCTATATAGTGAAAGTGCACACTGCTAAGTACAAAAAAAAAAAAAAAGGACAAAAGAGAAGTCACTCCAGTCTGGAATGGCATTTGTGCTGTAGGCTAAGGAATCAGGATGTACTGCGTAAAGTATCTGCTCTACACTTACCCCAGTATATCTAAAAGCAGAATAAGACCTTAAGATTACTTACCATGAAATTTAAATTCAAAACACTCAATGTCAGCATAGGTTTTGTCAATGCTATACTACACTTAATTTAATTGTTGGTGTTGAAAGAAAAATAAATGGTCAGTTCTTTTTAACACCATTTCTCTTCTGTGTCTTAGTTGGTAAAGAGCAACTATTTCCTTTGTGGCTTGCTAGAGTCTTCAGGGTTTGGAGATCTGAATATTTCAAGGTCAGGCTGACATCGCTCGAACAGAGAGCGTGCATGGCTTGCCCATGTGGTAGCTCTCTGTTCCATTATTTTCATGACTCTTGGTGTGGTGCAATGGGAAAGGCTCTGGTGGAGTCTCAGAAACCAACCTCATAAATCAGTAAGTCAATCAACAAGTCTGGGGAACAATATGTTCTTCTATTTTAATTTCTTTGTGGGAAATGTGTAAATAGATACTGGCAATGGAGCTGGAATATAGTGGGTACTTATAAACTGAGGCATCCAGTGATTTATCTTCTCTACGTGTGATGTAAATGGAGGCTACGCTTTCTGATCTGTTAAACCACTGTTTTTAAAATAATAAAATGCCTTTGGTTTTCAAGGATGAGAATGAGTCTTCTGACCAGTTTCCAAAAATGTGGAAAGTTAGTACTTTAAGGAGAAAACTTAAAAGACTCTCAGCAGAGCATTTCTCCATGAAAGCAGCCCATGATCGCAGACGTACCACCTGCAAAGAAAGGTAGTTGCAACGCACAAAATGTAGGGTTTGCAAAAAGGAGGGAAAAAGAGTTAAAATCACTTTGCCCCTATCTCTTTACTAATGGCTATTTGCTAACATTTGGACGACTGAAGAGCTGTCTGTTCAACTCATCCGAAAAAGATAATTTAAGCCCCACTTACTGAAATCATTTTAAACAAAACAAACAAAATGTATTATATGATGAAAATTCATTACGGAAAGAAACAGAAGTCATTTATAAAGTTACATCATCCATTCCAGGAAAATAATGCACCACTTGTGATTTAAGGAGCCAAACACCAACCCTATATCAAAAGAGTCAACTAGCTATTTACTACAAACAGCTGACAAATGGCAATTCATAATTCAAACATGTCCACAAAACTGCTCGCTGACCTATTTTAAATAATTATAATACTTTTCTGCTGTTTTTTAAAAAGGGCCACATTTTTGGATAACGTACAAGTGGAAAGAAAAAAATAACCTTTGCGAAAATAATTGTTTGCAAACAGTAGCCTGGACTGCCCCAAGGATCTGACTTTTAAGGTGTATTTAGGCAAGCAGACCACAAGTGAACTTTCCAAAAGCTTCTAAATACCTAAATGAGGTGCTTATAAATTTTTAAAAACTCATTTCTGCCCATCCAAATCCTGGCGTGCTTAAATGCCTTTAAAAGCTGAGCCCATGTTTTTGCAATGGGAAGGGCATTATCTGAGAACTCATTTCAACTCCCCTTAGCAGCCCACAGCCATGTCCCTCACATCCATCATCACCAAAATGCAGAGCTCCTACCTTTACCACCAAAAGTTAGCCCCCATCTTAAACCCAAAGCTATTCTCTCCAGCTGCCAGCTAACTTAAACACAGACACTACTTAATTTGTGCAGGAACGAGAATCTGGAGAGGAACGACGACAACGTGTCTCGGTGCAACAGAAGAGCAAAGAAGCTTTAAGTGACAAGTATTAATCAGCTACATTTACAGGCATGATTTAGTACTTGGATTTCATTTTAAAGTACAGAGTCTGTCTTTCTACTTCCATAAAGATATATGATAGTTCTAAAAATATAATTCCTGATGAAGCTAACAAAAGGCACAGATGTAAAGAGTTAGGATTGGATTTTTGAACGGCAGAAAAATTTGTTCTCAGAAATATGGTGGCCAGATGTGTCAATGGTCACTTGAAACCTAATTATAGAGGTGCAAAATCCAATCGTAATCTGAACTGCAGCAGGTAAATTTTTAACTGAAAACAAAGTTATGAAACAAATACACCAGTAGCTGAGAAGCTGCCCATTTGTACCTGTAAAACAAACAGCAGCAAAACGGATTTGGAGCTGGATCGAGGAACTGTGCTGGGACCATCGGTGAAAGAAATGTTCCTGAGAAAGCAGAATGGTTCTCAGTGTCCCTTGGGAAAGCAGTGATGAATTGAAAGTCAGACTGAAGGGACATGAAGAAGAAAGCTAGCAAAAAGCAAACAGCCCTCCCTGCCATGAACACCACACTGCAGAACGATCTGCCTGGCTCGGAGCCTCTCTGATGATAATGTAAAAAATGAAACCATTAATTGAAAACAAAAAACTTTGATGAGCTCTCTATTTCTCTTGATTTGTGAGTTTTCCAAATATTTTTTGTTGAAAATACCAACTGTATGAAACACTATTAGCTTTATAATGAGCTTTATATAAAGGTATATAAACTTTGTAAAAATATACAGTGTACAGAACATTTAGGGTGCTAGTATGGCCTAAACAGGTGGTTCTACAGCCCAGAACGGTCCATTATATGTCTTCATCGCAGTGACTGAGGGACTTGGTACCAAAATTCTTGCAGTAATCAGTGCACCTGAATTTATAAATGAACTTTCCTAAATATTTTCAACACTCTGGCAAACACTCCTTCCATTGCGCTCACTTGCTAGTGTGTTTCTGTAGTGTGAATGCGCTCAGACGCAAAACCAGCGGATGCAGATTGGGCTAAAACCCCGTCTGAAGTTACCCCCTCCGCACGTGGCCGGCTCCCCCAGCACGTCAGACTTTCCAGGACAACAAGGGCTGGTCTTAGCCCTACAAAAAACAGGCCGCCGCGTGAGGTGTCTCCTTGCACTGAAACTGCTTTCTGGCTGCTTTGTCAACAAACTGGCTTCCCCTAGGGCCTTCCTGCTTGCCCTTGAAAGAGTTGTACGACTGCTTCTGTGCCATAAATACAACCAAAGGGTAGTGCGACAGATTTACTGCTTCTCAGTGCTCTTCTCATCTCTTCGTACCATGCCACCAGTACTGCCAAAGCCTCCTAGGGCGACAGTGGGAGGCTGGAAATGCTGCGTGGAAGCGCTCCCTTTGCACCTAGCAGATGGGGCCTCGCTGTGCTAGAGCAGGCGGTCTGGGAAGCGCGGACAGCAAGTGCTGATGAGCGGCGTGGGGGCTGCTGCTTTGGGAGGTGCTGGAGGGCACCATGAGCCTTCTCTGCTGCCCGCTTGGCTTTGTCAAGGCCTTCGGGTGACACTGTGACACTGTAGACGTCCCGTGGGGCATGCGGAGCTGAACTGGTCATGCTTTGGGTGCCTCTGGAGGTAGACAAAATCACATTGCCTTCCCTTGTTCTGTGTTTCCTGGGTTAGCTGAGCTACCTCCCTCTCCTGCCTTAAGTCAGTGTTTACCGGCGGGTCCCTCACCTGCCAGTCGCGGTAGCAGCCCTTGCAATGCCCGGGATCAATCAGCATAAAAGTGCTGCTCTTACTAATGCATTTCCCTCATTGCAGCTTCTGCTTTCCAAGGTCAGCCACAGCGAATCAAGACGCGTCGGGGCTGTAGCAATGCACTAGGACGTACTTTAACCACTGCGCTTGGAGCAGGGCGCACAGTGAAAGAAATCCAGCGTGAAGCAGAACTTAGAAGAGAATATGAGCACAAGGCTGAAGTCTCAATTACCCAGCAAAATTCCAGCTGCTGAAACAGAACTCAAATCTCAGCAATTTCTGCATCAGGAAAGACATTTGAAGGCATCTCACTGGACTGATTTTGAAAGCTTCTTATATGAACCTTTTCCTGCATACTTTCCTTTTACCTTCTTGGACTATGGCAGAGGATCTTTAGATTCCCAGTGAAAAAGGAATTAAAAGAGATACTTATTAATCAAACCAAGGAAAGCTTGGAAGTGATTTTCACAAATTCACTTCCTCTTATCCACTTATCCACGGATAAGTATCCTTCTGCACATATTCCCTGCCAAGCAGGACCGCTGACCAGCTGGTTAGCAGCCAGCCAAGGTCTGCGATGCTGGAGACATCCCTTTGGGGTATTCTCCGTGATGTATGTCCTACCGCAAGCAAACTTCATAATGTCAAAGAGCCCGGGTTAAGTGCTTCTTAATATACGGAGACCTTCCATGGAAATCCTAATGTCTATATCGAAGTCAGGCAGGAGTGCCTAAAAGAAAAAAAAAAAGAAAAAGAAAGTTGGCATCTTTTCTGAGCGCAGGTCATGAAATAATTATAGACTTAAAATGAAACTATTCATCTTTCAGCAGTAAATCAAAACAGATAGGTAGATATTTTCCCAGACAAATGGACGAGAAAACTAATGAAGTCTGACAGGGTGAGTGGTAACTGCAGCTCTGTGCTTGGCAGTGCTATGTTGGAGATTACCCAGTCAGTAGCTGAGGCAGGAGTGGTTCTAACAGGGGACAGCCAGAAACCCAGACATGCAAACTACACCGCTAAACTAAAATAGAAGCTTAGAAAATTATTGGACAGCTTTCAGCAAGCTATGACATATCTATCCTGAAGTAAAGTGCAACATAAATTTCTGTTTCTTTTTTTACCGTATATACGTAATGCCATTTGCTGCATATGCCAATTGTAATAAATTAATAATATATAGAAGAAAGACTTTCAGAAGAAACTGAGAAGTCCTATCTCTGCTATTGGACAATGTGCTCAGACCTTGTTGGAAATGAAGGTTTTCCAGCATATTTCAAAGTAGATCCCCAAAGCAACAGCCACACATCAGAAATAGTGCGATACTGCTGAGCTGATCCTGTCTTCTCCTCATGTACAACTCCCTCTTTGACTGATACACATGCAGGAAAACTATAACAAACAGTTGTATTTAATTCTGTGAAGAAACATACATTTTCCTACACATTTGAGTTTCTTTGATACGTGTGTATGTATGTAGTTGGCCCTAATTTTTAATTTTTTTAGTATTATTAGCAAGTAATTGACCAATATGATGATAAATGTTTTCCTCGCTAAATAGTATTTCTTAATAGCAATAATAATAATGATAGTAACAATCACAGTAATACAATTGTAAGATAAATGGATAATTGTGAATTAATCTCTTGGTAAATCTTGCTCTTCTGGTTGTCCATTAGTTGACAACTAGTGGCCTTGAAGTTATAATTGTACATTTAATCCCAATTATTAACGTCTGATCTTGCCAATTAGAATGATTTTATTGACGGTATCCAAATCGCAAAATCAGTTTGCTTCTCTTAGGTAAAGAGTTCCTTTAATTAAAGTCAGCTTTTAATAAGGGCAAAACATTAACACATCACGTAGCAGTTATCACTTCCATAATTACACCGAACAGGGTACCTTCATCCACATGCTTTCCCATGGAAAAAAATAAAAAGTAAATAATAAAAAAAGACAGCACTGTGTTAAAAGCTGATATTTATTTGCAATTGCCCCACTTGGTCGTATGAGTAACTGTATACATTATAGAAAGCAGCATTAGCACAAAGAGCAGCCACAGGGCACAGACCACTGCCGAGGGCCCAGCAAAGCACCTCACCGAGAGGTGCCCCTGGTGCCCTCACCTAAAGCCTGGGGACAACCCCTCGGAGCGCCCAGCTGCTGCCAGCTCCATGTGCTGCCCGCAGAGGGGTCTCCCAGTCCGGTCATATGGCAGTTATATGGAGAACAAGGGGAAGAAGTTGCAAATAAGGAAGGGCTGATGCTTTTCTACTAAAAAAAAAAAAAAAAGAAAGGAAAAAGAAAAATCTTATTTAAATTCACTGCAATGGCATGATAGTTCTGTCAGCACCCACAAAATCTGATGACTGTTGGAGATTTTCCTCATCTTCAGGGTCAGCAAGGGGTATCCCCAAGCAGTAAAGCCGGGGCGGCCGTCGGTGCCGCAGCCTGTTGCGTGAGCCCTGGGTTTCCTTATCCTGCTACAACAGACTGTAGCATGAGGTCAAAACTAGGTTCGTTCTTGGAATACCCACCAGGAAAAAGAATAGTAATAAATAAACAACACAAGAGCCAGTGGACTAGTATGTTAATAAATAAATAATGCAGACATAAATATTCCATAATCATAGAATAAGGTTACTCAGTGGCTGGGTCTGAATAAGAATAACACGGTTAAGTGTTAAAAAAAAGACCTTTTTTCTGTTAAGAATTTTGGCAGTATCATTTGTTACTTACACACTATGCCATGAAAAAGATACATACATAGCCATGTTCAGTAGCGCTTGGCTTAATAATAATGGTCGGAGGGATTTGGTGCACAACATTGTATGATAAGACATAACATCATCTAAAAGTAATGTGATTCCTTTTGCTTCCTGTACAACAACCTTGCTCTGGGAATAGCTGGGAAAAGTTGATTCAGCACACTGGGTTTTGCTGTATATCTCCTGCAGCTTATGAAATACACATGCTGTTCTGCATGCAACCTGGTTTTATTTGCAGGACTGAACATAATAAAAGGTACCTTATTTAGGTGATAATCTTTAAGGCATCTCAGGCCTCAGTAGACATCAACAACAGAGCCTTTGTCGAGAGCTTTAGGCACTGGCCCCAGAACTGCAATTAATTCAGAAAGGCTGCAAAGAAAGAGAGGAAGGTGAAGGCATGCCAAGGAAATGAGCTGTGGGTTTTGAATCCTACATCTAAATTGCAAAGTGAGTCTAGATTCCATCATACCATGACAAGAGTCAATCTGGAGCATTTGTGCTCCCCTGGAACCTTCCATGAGATCCCCCCCAAAGCAGCGTCATCCTTGCCAGCAGAGGACAATCGCACTCAGTTCCCTCCCGCTACGGTTAAGTCACATGCAAGGGATTAAGAGTGCATAAGGAACTTCATTACCTGAAGACTAAGACAGTTGCATGTAAACAGAGAGGAGCCCTCCCTCGGGAGGATCCCGAGGTGTCACCCCAGGGGAGCCCTTCATCCTGCTCCTCCAGACTCGTGGCCGCTGCTAAGCCTGCAAGCAGGGAGAAGCGGTGCCCCTTCCCACCCCACTCGGGGCAGTCGCCACGTGCCAAGCGGCAGACGGAGCTGAGAGGCGCTTCCAGGGGAGCGCAAGGAAAACAAATCAAATGTTGCCAACATCTAAATACGGAAATGTTAGATCTGGTTGCTTAAAGTGCGTTTATTGTTATTGCGCGTGACGCAAGGCTGGTTTTGCGTGCGTGCGCTGCGGGCAGCGGAGGACGGGACGTCTAAGTGGATTAGTGAGGAAGCCTCCACATAACTCACTGTCAGCAGGGAAGGCTGCGACTTGCATTCAGCCCCTACAATTTCACTTTATCACTACCTTTATAACTGGTAGGTAGAATACAGAAGTTCATCTGTCGCAATGAGATTTGCTGTACTCCTTAAATACCTTTTGGCACAAAGTATGCGCCTAAACTGCTTGGTATGTGCAGCTGCACCTGTCCTAATTTCCTAGATCCCAGGCCTTTCCTCGCCAAATTGTGTCTTGACTTCCAGCCACGCCGTGTGCCTGGTTTTCCTGCCCAGATAAACAGGGAGCTAAGGACAGCAGAAGTGTATATACCCAAATCTGACCCCCAGTATGTGGGTGGCATGGGCTACATCACTTGATCCATGGTCTCGGAAGTACTTCCAGGTGCTGCATATTAAACATACCCAAAGAGCTCTCTGGCAGAAAGCCTAGATCTCATGGTACGGAAAAACTGTAATAAGCTATTGACGATGCATATATGGAGATTGCATATACATAATTTTCTAAAACTTCTTCAACTCAGCTTCTTCCAGAGCAGTGGACACCCCGTGTGTTTTTACTTAATTTCCCCTCAAAACAAATCATTGTTACATTCACACATATTTTGCATACATCCTCAAGGAAAGGGGGAGAACAAGCCCATACACAGCATTTTCAAGTTGAAAGCATCTGACAAGCATCAACTAATTATGCTCTTTAGCAGAAGAAAATGAGGGGCTCAGCTACAGAGATATAGACAAGCTACTGGCCCTTGTGTTTCTTTTCAGTCCCATGGCAGCCAGTCACTACAGCCAAGAGAGTCGAGGGCACTATTCATTTCATCCTAAAGCAGCCTCCTAAAATAGATCACACGCACATAACCTAAAAACACCTTTTTCTCTCTGCAAATTGTAAAGAGAGCCTGCTCTCACTGCCTGAAATACAGAAAAGTTTAGATATCCAGAACTAACTGGGACTAACTACCTTCAGCAACCGCTCTTACACTAAGTTTGGTTGTAACCAGAAGAGAAAACAGTCTTTTCAGGACTAGGAATCACTCGCAGAAGAAGGAAGCAGGAAAACAGTATGACTGTTGACTTGAGAGGTCCGATAGTCAGTATATCTAAACAATATACTTCTCCTATTAAATGTAGCAAATAGACAGAATATTTGCTGGTTTTTCTTGTACTAAGTTACTAAAGGAGCTGTTAGTTCAACTCTGCAGGGACTTTGTTTCATGTTACAAATGATAACCTAGGTCACCTCAGACAAAACAGTGATCACACTAGCTAGCTGGCTATGAAAAGCCACCTGTTTAACAGTATTCTGATGGTCAGAACTGATTGCTCATATAAATGTTAAAATTATATTTTTATTGTCATTATCATATTCTCATCTTTCAGATATTCTGTGTATCTGCTTCTCTTACACGAAATTGTGTAGGAAAAAAAATCCTACCTATAAAGAGGAGCTACGAAGAAGCAGCTGACATGTTAGTTAGTCATACTTCCGTGTGGCTTATCTCGTAAAGACCTACATGGCAAATCTGCTCATAAAAGCCACAGAGGCACTTTTAGTGAGGAGAGGCACAGAATCTGCGATTGTTGAACTTTTGGCCGATTTCCCCAAAGCTTCCAGTTCCTGAGGATCACTGAAGAAATCAGTTATTCCATACTATTGTTTTTAGCACTACACGTCGAGGAGAGGAAGGAGCCCGGCCTGACCAGGAGCCCACTGTATCTTGGCTTCTTTCACACCCCTGTTCCTCTTTGTAACTGATAGCACAGCAAAGGGCTCTAACAGCCTGCCTAGGAAGAGAAATAGTTACATACATTTGCCAGACATAGGCATGTGCCAGCGCAGCACATGCATTGGGCTCCGGCTTCCTCAGAGCACACGCCACTCTGACCACTCATAATGATGGAGGTGCAAAGGAAATATGAAGAGAGGGAGGATGAAAGGAAAAAAAAATAAAAGAAGAAGAAGGCTACATCCCATAACAATGTGGTAACAGATGAGTCAATGAAGCCTGTTTGAGCTGTGACTGTAGCCAGTGCCACAACAAGCAGCAATATTAGCCATATGGGAGTCTGGGATGCAAGGATGGCTGCAAGTACAAAGCCGCCCCCTCATCTCCTGGCTCCTGCGGGAAAAGGGCACTAACGCATCTCCACTTCACATCTATCACTGCTTTTCTTTCAGTCTTTGTCTGTGAGGGCACTGCCTTCCTGCGGCGAGCCCTCTCCGCTCCGGGAGCGAGGAAGGAAGCGTGACTCACAAGTCAGCAGGATGACGCCTTGGCAAGAGCGAGCCCCAAGGTCCTTTGACACCATTTAGAGCAGCTACCTTACATTGCACCAAGAAGGTGGCCCAGGGAGCCGCTACACATTAGTCCTGCTTTTCATACCAAAAGCTTGGAGGATGCTAAGCCCCCTAGTTCCAAGCAAGCGGCAAATCCCCTTATCTGGAGACAATTAATTGGGCTTAGCTTATTGCTCTGGTATTGCTAATATACAGCTAAATAGCATTAGATGGCAGATAGACAGATAGATAGGAGATACAGAGATGGATGAGATACAGATGATAGGGAGATGAGTAATACTTCTGTTTCCCCTTTTCTGATGAACTTATTTGACAGCTCTTCAGTCCCTCAAGTCTTGGCTCACTTGTCTGCTCCACCTATAACATTTCTGAACATCCAAATTCATGATGAGCCACAGCAAACTTCTGTGCTGGAAAAGTAAAGGGTTATATTGGGGGCCAGGAGAGGGAACACACTTTGTATTTTGAACAGCTTGATAGGAAATCTGCTCAATTTTGCATGAACATGAACAAAGAGAGAGAGAAACTTTCTTTTTCTAGTTCTCACCTTGGCAAATCAAGTTAAAATGTGAAGGTCAAACTGGGCTTATTCCTCTTCCTGCGCATCATCACTAGTGCTAAGGAGCCTGAGAGACAAATTTTCTCCAATACCCCTGGGCAGCAGTAAATTGAAAGTTCAGTAAAAAATAATCTCATCATTAAAAAAGGCAGACGTAACTGAACGCACATAGAGCGCAACGGTGGGGAGGAAGGTGCGGTTTTGCAAAGTCGCTACACAAACAGAATGACCTATCTCAACATTGCTTGTTTGCTATGCTCCTGTCTCCTCTGATTCCTGCTCTGCACAAAAAATGTGGACTTCTCCCTGGGAAGTATAAGAAAAATGGCAACTTCCACTGAGATATGGTGAGAATAAAAGCTCATGAAATGGACAGTTATTTCTAGGAACTGTTCTGAAAATTTGCTTTCAATAAATGTAGTGTACTACACTTGATTTTCATCTTACTGTTCTTTGTGCTTGGTAACACTTTATTGTTTGTTGCAATTGATGTTTACATTTAATTCATGGAAATGAATTAAATGTTGAAATGTTTTCAAGTGTTTTAAGTAAAATAGAAGTGAATAACTCTGTGATTAAAGTCATTCTCAGTTCTGTGATTACAAGCACATATGAGTAATTTGACTGAGAACATGATCCTTGAAGTTTTATTGATCTTAAAAATAGCATGCTGAAAAATGCCTATATAGAAAGTAAGGTCAGAAATGTTATTTCTTATATATCTATTTTACTTGTCCTGTCAGGTTTAAAGAATCATATGACTTCAGTGATAGTTATCACAACAAAAATTTTGAATAAACCGAAAAACTAAATTATGATGAGTAAATACTCATTGAATACTTAGTAAAAAATTATCATATCCACAGAAAACACAAATGATTGTGATGATAACAATTTGCCAACCAAAAACAGAACAGAAATTGCTGAGTAGGAGATAAGAAATGAGTATCTACATGAGATCAAATGTCAACAGAACATATGTGAAAAAGAAAGGATGGGAGAGAGACCCGGATTCAGCTTTCATAGATCACGAATACTGGAGCTACTATTAAATCTTGTCAGCTGGATCCAACAACAGTTAACGTGATCTAGACTTATTTAATAATCACAAGCATGAATTTGTTATCCATATCTGAAAGGGAATATTTAACCTCCTAGACAGAAACATAACCACATTTTATCATTCACTCTGGCAGCAGAATTATAATTAATTCACAAACTGCAGATTTAAAGGTGGCAAAATATACATATATAGATATACAAGAAGCATTCAGAAAAGAAAATGGTGAGATAGGTACCCAGGGCTCAGGCCCAATCCTGAACGTCATCCCTCAATATTGTGGAAACTACCTACCCTGGCCCCCAGGCTATCAGTTCAGAGAAAAATCCTTAGCATTAAAGTTATTCAAATAATTTCTAAGGAAGCAAAGTACTTCCTTGTGGGAAGTGTCCTGAATATATACCAGTACGAATGTGATACTCTATGGATCTTGCTGAACCCAGACAGCGTTACCAATCTGCATGAAATCAAGTGTGCTGGTGGGGAGCTGCTTTCACAGTGCTGTGAGTTATTTTGCATTCAGAGGAGCAGTAAGAGCTAGGGAATCTACGCATGCTTCTCCAGGCCCATTTCCAATGACCACACTGGTCCTCCAGGAAGGTGTTGGCAAGCAGCCTGCAAGCTTCACCCTACTCTGTTGGATGGGTACCCAGGTAAATGATGCTATCCAGACAGTTGAATAGTGTCAGACTTAAAAATAAAATTCTTGCTATTTACACCAGCTTTTCACTAAACAGAAATTACGGGACAAACTCAACTTTGACTGAAAGAATGACTATCACTCTTGTGCAAGAAAGAGAGAAGGACTTGACCAAAGTGTGTATTACAGTTCCCTCTAGTGACTTCTGTCATAGCTGGAGTTCAGC
Organism: Crypturellus tataupa; assembly: GCA_034781795.1. NCBI lineage: Eukaryota > Metazoa > Chordata > Aves > Tinamiformes > Tinamidae > Crypturellus > Crypturellus tataupa. The sequence goes on along the minus strand of JAWLRI010000576.1, from coordinate 170,100 downwards.
TGCACAGAGGCACTGCCAGGATAGATATCACCATGGTGCAAATGCAGCTCAGAGCTTTCTAGGGTCATAGCTGGACGTACGGAGATTAGGCTCCGGCTGCTGTTGTTGAGTGCTCGTCATTCGTTCATTTCTTGTTTGCATCGGTGTTTGATTTTCTTAATTCCAGATGCCCAGCTTTTAAAATCTATGTGAGTTAGCAGCTAGACACACAGTATTCTTTGATCTCATGGTATGAGCTTCCTACACAGCAGGAAGCTGATATTTTTTCATCTCAAAATCCAGGCATATCTTGGAAGGAAACAAAAATAATCTTTTTCTTCTCTGCCCCAGTTTTCATCACAAAACCTTTGGCCCCTGTTGCTTTTGTGAGATCTTTCCTCCTTGTCTGACACACGAACTGTGGGAATCTCTTTCCCAAGTGTGATTAAGCCCTTCCCATCACTCTGTTCCAGAAGCTGCTTTGGATTCAGCATCCCTCCATTCAAACATTCCCTTCCCCTCCTGTGAGGTTTAACTCAGAAGCTGGCAAGAAATATTAATGCTACCTGAATGGCCTGGTCTTCATAGGTCATCTTGAAAGGTATGAAAACTCCCTTCCTGACTGACACTCTATACCGCGGGATGGAAGGAAAAAAAAAACTTCAGCTAGCTTTGTACCAGATTTCTTTGCTATAAAATGTATTTCTTTGCTGTTCCAGTTTCTTGAAAATAGTCAAAGAAATTTTCTGACTTAGATCACAGGTCACACAAAGAGATAGATATTAGCAAAGAAGTGAAAGGGTATAATATCTGTGGGGTTCCACATGTGCTATATATTTTCCAAAAACCCTACCTGCAATAAGAGCTCACCACTTTTATGTTTACCACTTTGCTCTTCAAAGTAATAGATCTAATGCTTTAAAACAGAGTTGCCTTTTAACTGATAAAGCCCGCTACAGTTTAGGCAAGGGATGTTTTTGTGGGGGCGAGGGTGAAGAGGTGTCTCTGGAAGATAGTTTCAGGCCTCCTTCAAAAACTTTGCAGTACTTGGCTGCTGGAAAAGTGTGCCAAGCAGAATGTAGAAGTATAAATGTGTCTTGAATGGATTTACGGATGGATACCTGAGGGGTCAGCACTACATGATGTGGTATTGAGCTATTTTAATCCTGCTTTCTGTCCCTTTATGCCTTTGGTTCCATTCCCAGAATGACTAAGTCACCTTCATGAACTCAGAGCAGAGGAACTTCACAACCAGGAAAGGAGCAGGCCACCACTGAGTGGACCCCATGCTAGATCTATTGATGACAAGTCCCCTCCGTGCCCAGAATCTGCAGAGAAAACTGTGTTTGACCTGTTTTCTTCATCAGGATGAGCAGCCCAGCGGGCGGATGCACCCAGCGCCCTCAGGGAAGAGCACAAATCTCGCAACTCCCAGCGCCTCAAGGCCCCATCTGGCGAGACGAGGAAGCTCTTCTGAGCTTGGACTTGGGATGAGCCTGCAGCAGCACGAAGGGCAGCGCTCACGACTCAGCCTTGGTGCGAGGTGAATGGAGCAGTCAAACAACTCACTATAATTTAGCCTAGCAATTCAAAACACTGTACACTCCTGATTCTCTGGCAAGACGCTCCATATAGGCTATGATGTATTTTTTTTCAGCAGTTTCAAACTGCCAAAAATGTGGTATTATTTCTTAAACAGGAAACAAATTAATGAAGGATATGAGAGGTAAATGAAAACATGTCACTGAATGAAAACATAGTTCAAAAGCTCTTAATAAATTAAAAGTTACAAAAAGCAATTTACAGAGTGTTTTATGTATGTCACTACGATGAGGTTTTATTGGTGTGATATCATAATTTGGCTGCCTCTGATGCCTTTCTCTTGGCAGGTTTAGCTCGAAAGACATTATGCACTGATCATGCCAGTGCAGAAAGCCGAGTGCCAGAGGTCTGCTTTAGCTGGGCACTAGGCAAGGGAGCCTGAAGGTTTACCTAAGGACTTCCATGCCAGCTCTCCCACACTAGAACTTGGGGTCTTTCTTGTATGAATTTTGTAACCGCCTTTGTGCAGAATGTCAGCATTTGACCCTCAAATTGTATGGCGTTTTAGTTGTTTTCCAAACTTCCCACAGAATTATCTGTGTTTATAAATGTATCCAGATTTTACTTTGAACTTTCTCTCCTCCTCCTGTGCTTAGAGATAAATGAATTCCTAAACATGTTTGTACTTGCAAATTCGTAGATTTATACACTTCATGCTACTTTAATCCCTATTAAACTAATCTGAAGTCATGTCAGGCCAACTATCCACAGTAAAATGGATTAGACAAGCCAGTTGATCAGATATAGAAATTACTCTAGGCACTTTTTCTGTCTAGTCTCCCTGTATTTAGAGTACTATTTTCATACAAATAATTTTGTTCCCCTTAATTCCTTTGTGATTAAGCTAATTCACAAACAACACTGGTTCTTAGCAAATCATTAGTGTGAAGCACAGCAGACAGTGCTTTTAATTAGGGCTTTTCATACTTCCAATATCCATTCGGTAATAAAATTACTTCTGTATTAGTTGATTAGTTTATTTTAATTTACACTGCAATAAGAGTGTAGAGATGGAATTGCCACAAAACATTGTTGTTAAATAACTTTTAAAGAACAACAGATATGTCCTGGAGAAGTGCAAGATGTTTTGTTCAAAAGCGCTATGATAAATGTATGGTACTTCCTAGCAATCCCCCTCAGAACAAAGTAAACCTCTGACTGATTTTTAAGAAACTTAATTTGTATTTCAGTTTTATTTTGATTTCTATTGCATATTCTTACATTGTTGAAGAGCTATATAGTTCCTTTGAACATATGAAAATTATATTTAAGATTACTATATAAAAAGAGAGTCTGCAAAAAAAATTAATATTCATCTACCAAATATTCAGAGAAGTTTTATGCTTCCAATGTTATTGACACTTCTGTTAATTTTTGACACAAAGAAACACATAGCTTACTAACATGAACGATCATTAAAAAACAGCTGTTGAAAAATCCATTTCTCATGCATTTTTAAAATACATGTCAGCATTTGGAATAAGGCACTAACATGATTAGGTCATACACAAAATCTCTGTTCGTCTGGCTAGGTGAACAGAAATATCTCAACAATGATACTTCGAACGACCCTGTTTCCACGTTTCGTTTTGAGAATAATAGGGTGACTTCCCAGCTCCACTGACTCCCCATACCAAAGTTCAGAAAAGTAAAGCGGCTTCCGATAGATTCATGAGAAAGTACCTCAGATAAATGACCACTTGTAAATGCCTGGGGGACAGAGCACAGTTTGCCTTTCCTTTGCAGATAGACAGTCGTTGGCCACCTTGGTCAGGAGATGCCTGGACCTTCCAGCAGGACTGGGGCTTTCAGGGCGGTCTCAATCACTCCTCAGTTATGGTGACACAGTTGGAAACTCAGCAGATCGCACTCCCTCATTCTCTTTATCACTTGCAGAATTTAGCATGTGGCACTGGTATCCGTACGGTAATCGATGCTCCCCTACCTTGGTGAGTAAGGGTGGAAATGAAAGAATTTAAGAGACTTTCTTTTGGTTGAGTGATCTCCACTGGTAGCTCCATGCTACGGGAGGGGAGGGCTGTTGTCATTTGGTAAGGGGAACAGTATTTCCTACCATACAACCCTATTTTACCTTCCTTATCGATTAATGAAACTTCAATCATTTAAAATTTTTCAAAGTCAGATGTGTGCTTCCAGGTGGATTTACTTGGTCTATTTGTTTCAGAAAAAGAGCTTGGAAGAAAGAAATACAATTTTGCCCAAACTAAAAATGCACTGAAGCATTTTTTTTTTTAAATGGTCCAGCCCTTTGCCACAAAAAAAGTCATTAACTGAATATCATCCATCCTGTTCCTTGAATAAGGGCAACATCCTCTGGGAAGTAAAAAGCTTGCAATCATGTGGTCGGGCGCTGTGTGTTTCTGGCATTTTGCAACTTCAGAATATTTGATTTTTGAAAAATTACCCATCCCTTAAGGTAAATTTTTCATACCACGTTTATAACTCTGGCTCTCTAACCTTTTTATTTCCCTCTCCTCTCCTCTCCTCTCCTCTCCTCTCCTCTCCTCTCCTCTCCTCTCCT
>JAWLRI010000576.1:113007-164542 GCA_034781795.1 Crypturellus tataupa | reverse complement strand
AGAAAAGAAAAGAAAAGAAAAGAAAAGAAAAGAAAAGAAAAGAAAAGAAAAGAAAAGAAAAGAAAAGAAAAGAGAGAAGAGAGGTAGCAAAAGGATGATTCAAGATTTAGGATCTATCTGGAGCTTTCTGGACCCACAGATTATTACTACCTTCCCTCTTTCCCTTTGAAATGACTTCTGGATGCTAGAATTCCCATAGTCCATTTCACTGCTTTACAAAAGTCTCAAATCCATAAGATTTTCCTCTCCTTGAGCAGCAGCAGATGAGCACAACACTAGGGACAGTGATCAAAACCGAAGGGATGATTTTTCAGAAAATCATCTATGTGAATTTTATTTTCTAATATATGCTTCCTCGTGTGACTACTTTATCGCTAAAGCTTTGCTTAGTGTAGCTCAATTTTATATTCCTGAAAAGGCAGTGACTGTTCCCCCGACATGGAAAAGATCAGCCTCATTGGCATGAAGATTGCATGTGTGTGATTACTCTTGTGTGCTTGGTTTGGGTCTTTTATTTTAATGCAGCAACAATTTAAGACAGACCTCAGGCAATGAAGCCCAATTTCCACTGGACTGCTCTTCCCTAGCAGCCGTGGAGCTCCATGCTTACTCTTTCGGCTGAGAACAGCAGAACTGAAGCACACACAGCCCAGGCCTGTAGCATTTTCCAACTCCTCTCTCTGCTGATTCCTGCAATGCATTCCAGCCCCCTCAGAAATTTATCTCCTTGCGTGATTCACAAGCTCCCATTTGACCATACAAAGCCTTGATGCCCTCCTATGCATTCTTCCTTCTCAATCTGGACCAATTTCCTCATTCTTCAGCAACTGAATTTTGCAGCTTTTTGGTAGTATTTTTCCATTCTGCTAGCATAACAACGGTTAAGGGAATGGAAAAGAGTTATAACATTACTAATATACCTTGATTTTATATAACTGCATTTATTTCTAGAAAAGGTGTCAGACTGGCAGCCATGGAGTCTGAAGCCCTTCATTTCAAGCTCTGTGGGTACAGAGCAGGTGGTATAAAGACTATATAAAGGTGTGACAATAAAGCGCAAGCTCCCTCAAAGCACCCCTCCATTTGGCCCTAATATGAGACCTTTAGTAAAGAAATGAATCATACTATGAATGAGAGCTAGGAATAACCTCTAAGGGAGAGAGACACAGTTTGAGTATAAATCACAGAACTTCCCTTACACAGGATACAAGCAGAGTCCCTAAAAGTTTGGGAGAACCGTGAACTAAACATTGAATTCATCCCTCTGAGCAATAGGTAAAACAGAAACAAAGACTAAAGCAATCTGATCTGGGACAGGGAAATAAACAGAACCTGGAAAGCAGCAAAAAAGACAAGATGAACAAAGAGAGGAAACCTGCCAGCTTGTCTGTAGCAACTGCTGACAAAAATACTAGCTCAGGTAATGATGCTTTCTAAGGAAACAGGCTGCAACCACCACAGTATTTCAGAGCAGAACTCAAAAAATTAGCAGCTGGAACACTTCCTCATCATCACCATTCCTCTCTGCATTTCACGCAGCGCTGTTTGGTCCCCAGGAACCATCCTCCACACATTTGCCTTCAAAGGACATCACCTTCTTCTGTGCACCAGGAGGGACTTCTCCGGTGCTCGCACAATCTGCCACTGCCAGCTTCAGACATTTCTAAGGCACAAGTTACCGCTTTCATTTGTGCAGAACTGCTGCAATATCCTAGGTTTTAACCAGAGTGTCTTATGTTTTGACCTTGTGTGAAAGGGATTGTCATCCAAGGCCAGATCAAGAGTGAATGCAGTGGTGCTGGATGAAGTCTTACAGAGAGCAAGGGTAATCCAATCCGCGTTCAATTCATCTCACAGTCAGAGGAGGTATTTGTGTCCCGTAGACACTCACTACCCTGCATGGTCTCCATGCATTTTTCCCTTCAGATTTTTTTTTCTTTTTAATTCACCTTATGTTTGATTCTTAATGTGCAAAATGTGGGAGAATTATGCAGGATCACAGTTTATTACAATTCACAGTACAATCTTCCAGCTCTCTGGAAAAGCTTTCCCAGTCACCTAAGATCAGTTACTGTTTTACATGAAGGTCACTGTATTTTATATCCAGTGTTTCTATTATTAGTCTCCCAGTCCAAGAGTTTTGCATCTAGCTGGTGGTTATTAACTTTTGAGTAGATAAATCACTCATAAATTCTTTTTAAGCGTTTATGAGTGATTATAGACACATTACATGTATGTGTGCATATACCTAGATATGTATGCAGGCAACTATGTACACACAAAATTTGTGGACATTTTCTAGGAAGGAAATACTTTGGATAAATTTGGAATGCTACGATCTGAAATCCCACATTCATAAAAAAGCAAAAAGCGACCTTAGCATGTATTACTGCCCATTGTTATGAGCAGAGATAAATATTTCTTTATTAGGTTTTAGTGGAAATTATTTTTTTAAAGGGTCCTTTTTGCCCCTGTCCACTATCTGTGCTATCATTTAGGGAGCCTGTGGACCATGCTAATTTCAATATAGTTTGGATGAATTCATAGCACTGAATATTCATATGGCGTATGATACAGACACTGAACCCAATTTAGTAAATGAATACTTGTAATTTCACCAAAGCCCCTCTGAGAGATTATTATGCAGATTTATGAAGGAATATTGCTGAAGCAATTCTTGGCTGTGTTTTCAGTCGCTGAGGACTTAAAGTATGTAAACCTAAAATAATTTCAGGCTTATTTACTGTGACTGCTTTCATCTCCTGCACCTTCCTGACATGATTTCTCTCACTGTTTTGTAACCAGCATCTCCTCCCCTGTCCTTGCCCTTGAGCAAAGAGCCAGCGTCACAACAGCTACAAGTGTTGCCAAGTTACTCCCAACGAGATCCTGCTGCCGTGATGCTGCCAAGCTGCTCGCACCCGCCGCTGCCCAGATTCATTAGACGCAGGGGGACGTACGGACACAGCCCTGTGCCTAGAGACACTCACCTGGGAACAGGCAGACCAAGAGGCAGCCACCCCGGATGCGGGTTCTTGCTCCTCTTCTGCGGGAGGAGGACTGCCTTGCTCATTTGAGTGTCCCTCAGAAAGCGGGAATATTCTACGTGAGGACCCACGGTATGGACCCATCCATGGAGGACCCGTGGGATTGTCAGGCCTTTAAAATACTGAAAAAAATACACCATATGTTGCTTTCTGCATTAGTGATTTTGCAAGCGATGTCTTTTCAAGAGTGTTACAGACCCACATATATTTGCAGGAGCCTTGCATGCCCTCTGTATCACCTTCAGTTTTCATCCCTCTGGGTGTCAGAAAGAAAACTCATTGCTCCTTGTTAGATGTCTCTTAAAATAACATCCTATTCTCTGACATTGCTCCCAAAAATAATAATTAAAAAAATAGAGCAGTATCCCTCACTCTAGCCAATTTTACCTCTTCTTCTGTACTCATTAAGGAAATTAGTCACCACTGGAGTATCTCAGTTTGCTACAGGCACAGGGCCAGATCTTGAATCCTTATTCATCCTGTGTCATTCATTCCCCTGCAGTAGGAATCCTACCTCACATGAGAGGAGGTAAAACATGAGTAAAGTCTTTGGGATGTGGCCCACGGGTTTCAGAAGTCTCCAGCAATAGTTAAATTTTAACATACTGTAAATACCACAGTTCTTCTCAGTTACAGTTCTTGGTATACAATATAGTAACATATGTTATACGGAAGTGAATCGTAAAGGCCAACTTCTGCTCTTGGATTCAGATCTCCTTGACTTCAGGGAGACTGCAGAGCAAGGCAGCCTGGTGACACCTGCAAGCAGTGAGTAACCATGGCAAAGCCTCTCCGGGGAGCACGGGGAAGGATCCAGCCAACAATTCCTGCAGGTCTTTACCACTTTCTGTACACTGACACGCTGTGGCTTGCTCTATCCATGCTCTGTATGGTGCACGTGGGCATCTTGAACTCCTTTTGCAAATTAATATGTAACAGAATAAGGCAGGTGAAGCCTACAGGCCAAAAAGCAAGACGATCTGTACGTCAGAGAGACAGAGCAATAGAAGAAAAGAAGGGAGACAGACAATGATAGGAAAAAGCAGCAAGGAAGAGCAGTGAATTAAAAAACAGAGCTAACAGGGCATGAGAGCTAGGCCCAACCAGCTTTCCTTTTACAAACCATAAGATAAAAATTCTCTCAAAGGGTTTTGCTTCCTCATCCTTCTCCGCTTTTTCTTCTTGTTTCTTATTTTTTCTGGATTCTTATTCTTTGTTTTATCATCCTCTGCTTTTTTGTCCGCTATTACTCTCTTCCTGCTTGACTGTCAAGTTCAAGACAGGAAGAGGGAAATATCTTTGAAAATGTCAAAGAGTAACTGCAAAAACGCACATATTTGCACACTTTATAGGAAACAGCTCTACATGGACAGAATCCAAGATACTGAGGTTAAGAAAAATAATTAAAGAAATCCTCCTAAAATAATTAAAAGAAATCCTCCTCCTTCCCATCCTGCAATGACCGGATTATCACTGGTACAAGTAAAGCACGAGAAGATGATTGAAACTTCAGGATGATTCCAACTGCTCGACACTGTGTGACTGCAAATAATGAAAGCTAAGCTGCATTCCTTGGAGAGTGAGTCACAGCTGTAATTGACTTGACCAGACCAATAAATTGCACGTGGTTTAAGGAAGCTTTTCTTATTGTCAGGAAATTCCCCTGCACTTGCTACACTCCATTTTAATAGGACCAATAAGTGTTGTAAGTACTGGAAGGTTTAAGAGGAGCTTTCCTCAGACACACTTGTATGTTCATTGTCTTTCAGAAAGAGTCAGGCAAAATAAGGTGAACTGCTACTAAGAGACACTACAGTTAACATTTCAGTGCTGGGAAGTGATGACCTTACTCCACAAAACATCACCCTGCCCTTTTCCTGGGAGCCCTTTCCAACGCATGTCTCGGATGACACAAGGCTTGCAACATCCAAAGGTGAAACTAGTTCTGCTCTCCTTGACTCACAACCAATTGGCTTAGTATCATTATGGGTGCTAACAAGAAGGAGTTTGAAGTGTTTTTCTCAGCTAGACCATTTCCGGGACTCCACCTGGAGGCTGCAGGGGCCAGCCAGGTAGCCAGCTCTAATGGACAGAGATTGGGAAGGCAGATGATTTTTCAAAAGTATTTGAAGAATTTAGATGGATCACCATATCTTCCTTTATAATACAATACTTTCATAAAAGGTGATGGGATTTTTTAAAGTATATTAATCTCAAGTACCATTGATAAGCTTGCATATTATACTTCTATTTGCAGTAAAACCCATACTGTAGGGGTGCTAACCCTTCTAATTCCCAGAAAAATCTATTCTTATCTGTTCCTCTTCCAATTTACCCTCAATATTTTTGTCAGATCTAATTTCTCTCATTCCCCTTCTCCTCTGACTGTAGAAATGAGCAAGGGAAATGGAAAATGAAAAATGGGAGATGAGCCTATTCCAACTTTGATGCTGCCTCTTGCTTTGGCAAAGAATGAAGGAAATCTGTTGGTAAGATCCTGAAAGTGAAAGGTACCTTTTTGCATGAATATGTACAAAATAGGGGCAAGGAAGGGAGAAATTCCAGATACAGTACATTTACAGTGAATACAAATAGCTCTGCCCCTAGCAATACACTCAGCCCTACATAGTAAACCTATTCAAGGTGTCATGCAGAGGATACACAGGAATTAGAGAAAAAGGAAATATCAAAGCATCCAAAAGAAAAGTCTGCCTTCCTTCCAACATCCATTGCTATGCAATGATCATTTCATGGGCTCCTTTGTTTCAGAGTTCATTACCCGCTAACGTAGGAGAAATCTCTTGCTCTTCAGTGGAGGCCAATTTTTTGACTTTGTGCATAAAGCCCTTCTGCATTGCCTGACACCAAGTGTTTAACTAGATAGCCTGTGTCTAAAGAGGGTATTGGCGCAGGTGGTTTCAGTAAGCACAATCCGTAGACTTTTAGCTGTACTTTTAATTTGAAGAGAATACTTCTATAATGATGTGCTTGAATATAACACAGCAATTTTGTGTCTAACAAATAAGTAGCTTCTTCTTTAAAAAGAAAACACTCTCTGAGATTTTAAAACATGGTCTGAGGCATCATACACAGCAAAAATCTGTTTCTATGGATTTCTTGGCAGGGTTTATAATATAAATGTAATTTTCTTTTTGTCAAAATGACAAAAAATAATTGCATGCAAATATATTTCTAGATACAAAAGGTTCAAACAGAGTCTGGTCTGGGTCATCTAATACCCACTGAGCTCTTCTCTAAGTTCTAACCGAGGTTTTTAGCAACCCTTTCCTTCTGTTTGTACAAACTGTTTCTTGTATAAATAGCATACTTTTTGGTGGAAATCTGCAAAGCTCTAGAGCATGCAAGGCTAATGCTTGCTCCTCTCCGTGAAAACTTGAGAGAGTAGAAAAAAAAATCAGTTACTCAAGTATTTATGAAAAGTGGAAAAAGTGATGTGAGTACAGCTGCAGGAAATTCATTTTATAATCTGAATAGCTGCTCAAGGAGATTTTTTAATAATAACCACCTAGTTTTAATGGGGACATTTTCATATTGCTCATTCTTTATTCCTGAATAAACATCTGACACTTTGTTTGTCAGAAGTGCTTGCTATATCATTTAAATGAAGCAAAACCATTCATTTTGCTCTTTTTCCCCACCTCAACAAGATTTGCCTTTTTTGACTCTGAAAAGCCGATACATTTCTGCTAGTCGATCCTCTCGAAACACTGCGCGAGGATGTTCAGTAAATCCCCAACCCGCCCGGCTGCACCGCGAGCGCATCCATCATCGTGCGAGCGCCCGTATCAATCTTCCCTGCTCTGCTCGCGCTTGCACCCAGAAGGAGCGTGCGAGAAGGTGACCCGCGCGCTCCTCTCCCCGCTTATCTGCCGTGGTCCCAGAAGTGATTCATGATCATATCAAATCTCTGCGGCGTTGTTTTGTCCTTAAGGCTCAGGCAATCGCAGGGACTGACTAGAGACTCCAATCAACCATCTGGTGTCTGCCAACTGGAGTGTCTGGGCAGGTTACCACGAACGCAGGCAGAAATGTGTCTTCTGTTTGGGTCCTTCATACGAGGAGCCCTTCCCGTGGGTCAGGCAGAACATTAAGTGGCTGCAACCCTAAAAGGCTGAAGGAAGGAAAGCTTGGCTTTAAAAAGGAGTGTCTGGAGTCGGCTTTAAAGCTCGACTGAATGAAAATATTAGCGAATATTTTGTAGGCAGCAGTTCTGTACTGGCAAGGGATGGATTTAATAAGTGATGGGACTTTTTCCATCAGTTCTCTCAACGATTTTATGAGCTGTTTTTAATTGTGATTTGCCTATTCATAAGTGATTAGAATGCTGTTAAGGGACCTTAAATTTTTCTTTAAACTCTGCTTGTCCTCTAAATAATAAAAAGGAAATATTAAAAGTCTGAGAAACTCATTATACATCTTCTGCCAAATATTTTTTCCGAGAAGGCTGCGTCAGTCCCTGCTTTGCAAGGACAGTTTTAGACCACGTAGTTTGAGATGGGCCTTTCCCCCTAGATGTCTCCCTTTTCCCTGCCTCCCTCCCGAGCAAACGGCACCGCTGGAAATACCGATGATTTTGCCAGGCCCGGTCTAACCACATTACTGCCACGTGAAAAGTCTTATTAGCTGTAAGCCCTTGATAATAAGGGTCTTACTCGGCTGGTTTCCTTCTACCACAACAAGTTTGATCTCAGGCCTGCAGTGTCACAGCTGGCACCTTTTATTTCCAAGACAGCATCACTTGGAATTATCCCAGGCAGCTTCCCTATGTGCCTCTAGAAAGGGGGCTCCAGGGGAACGTCTCCCGGGGCTTTGTGGCCCCTCGTGTCCCTTCCTGGGCCACCAGAAGCTGCACATCCTTGGGCTGCAGGTTCAATATTCCCCGCTCGCTCCTGGGCTGTACGGGCCGATTCGGAAGGGAGCGTTGCCCGTGGGCTGGGAACAGGCCAGGAGAGCGCTGCGGGATTTCCGCTCCTCACTCCGCTGACCTCATCTTGCAATACTAACCTGACCACTGCTATTCAGGTTGAAGGGCACAATTAAAGCTGAGGCTCCTGCTCATGCTTAAAATTTATTTATCCATTTTGCCTTCTGCGTCAGGGGAAAGCGGGACTAGCGCTGCTTTTCAAAGGGAACCTACTCCAACGGAGGAGGCATAAATGGAAGGAGAAGAAACAATTCCTCATTAAAATGGGGAGGGGAACCACAAAGAAATTTGTCTTTCCATCTGATATCATACTGCCGCTTCTTTCAGACATACAACTATGGACCAAGGTTGAAGTTCTGGCGTAACTCGTTTTATGCCCAATTTGTCAGTCTATTATAGGGACAAACGTCTACAGTGAGGTCTAGCTTGAAAAATGAAACCAAACCGAACTGTGATTTTTAGCTGTGGAACGAAAATTAGAAGCCATCAAACTAACTTCTGAGAGCAGCTCCTCGCATGCAGCACGTTGAGATGTTTCGTGAATTTTTTTCATTTGCTTGATTTTTAGCAGGGCAGCCCGTGTGTCACACACACTTGCAGAGCACAGGCTTGTCCAAAGGTAAAGGATGGGCCCTCAAAACAACTGCAACCGCAACAATAATAAATTGTAGGGTGGCAGCTCAGCCTATATTTGCTATATACCATCTGCACTGAGCCCTGGGAGACATTATGTTCTACATTTTCCGCCTGTACTACAGAGAGCTTTTCTGATGTGTAAACCATCATTTATCTTGTCTTTGATTCCCTTCATGTGACCTTTTTCAGAGCAAGGTAGTATAACATTCCTGCTATGTCAGGCTCGAAGACCATTTGAGGACAGGCTTCATAAAGCCTGCCTTTAACATTAATCGATCACTTTATTATGGAAGTAAATCAAAGCGGTTAAACTCAGGTCTTCTGGGAGTTGAAGGTCAAACCAGGAAAAAAAACTTTATTCTGGGAAGAAGGGAGAAAAATTCTTTCAGTCCTTTCTCTTTGTCCTTTGCCTTGCAGACATGATAAAAATGCCTGCTACGGGCATCATTTAGGGAAGTAAGAAAGCAAATATATGCTAGCTTACACATATATTAGCATAGACTTGACGCCTCTAAATCTCTTTACTGCCAGTATCTTTGTGCAGGCCCTCGCGTACGCCCTGGCGAAGAGGGGCTGGCGAGGCAGGGCTGTCGCTGGTGCAGCAGAGGGATAACCGGGTGGCCCTGCATCGCTGGCCGCCCGGCTCGAGAGGCGCTGCGAGGAGCCGCCGCGGCGTGCAGGGCGACGGACGAGGCTCCAGCAGCTCCGACCTGCATGTGCCTGTGCTGCACACCCACAGACCCGAGCGTGGGGGTAGGCAGGAACCAGGGAGGGTTCCTAAGAGGGAAGAAAGCTTAAAGAAATTTTGCAAATGAGAAAAATCTCCAACCCTTCAGCAGGAGGGTATACACCCTTCACTCAGAGGTGGGTATACCAGTAGCTGAAACTTCTTCCCCCTGTCCAGCTAGGCAGGAGGTGCTTCCTTTTCTGCCTTCTGGGCTAAAGCTCCCCGAGCGCAGGCCGAAGGTGCTCCCTGCCTTGTTTTGCTTTTTAACTCACCTTGGATTTTTCAGGGCTTTACAAACCCACAGGCACACCCAAATGACACAGGAGGGTGTTGGTTAGTAATGAGCTTTCTAGTCAGAGGAACCCGCCAGTTTAATTTGTTTCGTTGTGAGACACAGCTATTTTTTAAACAAAGAAATTTGCTGACCTGGTAAATAACACGAGTGCCAAGGCTGATCAAGTATTATTTATTGTATTTAACATGCAGAGAAGTGTGCTCGTCACTGTACAGAGTGTATAAGAAGACCTTGTCCTTGTCCAGAGGTGTCTGAAACTTGAATTTAGACATGCGGTGACAAATGAGGCTAAAGAATCGTCGGGAGCAGGTGGGGTCAGGGAAGGCAAAGGTGACAAAACAGGGTGATGCCACCAGGCTGATGCTGTGCAACGTTCAGGTCTCCGCAACCCCAGTAGAAATGTCATAAGATTGTGTTAATTGGAGCAATTATTGATTCACCTACAAGGTGACTGCTCTGGAAAAAATGGGCATGTAAAGGCAGTGATCCCCAGGCCTCAGAAGCAATGGGGAAGTGTTTATGGGATAAATCACAAACAGGATTATGCACCTGAAGTACTGAGTAGAATGGGAAATGTGGGTATCTACATGGTAGGTGATAGAGGTAGAAAGCAGATGAAGAATAATGCAGAATATATTTATCCATTAAATATATTAATGGAAGGCCAAGGAATGTGAAAAGAAACTGTCATCTTGAAATATATTCCATTCCATGAAGTCATGTTTTCCTGCTTCTAAGTGATTACTTCTCATTTTCTTCCGTGCAAAGATCAGCAGAAAAGAGCAGGGAAAGCTGGCTGTACGATTAATTAGAGTAAAATTGAAATATAAAGTGCTATCAAGTACGCAGCACTGAAATCTTGGAATATATATATATATAGCCACATCTCTGTCAATTACAGCAGTATTAAAAACTATTACCAGTAGATAAGAAGTATCAGAGAAAGAATACATTTTCGGTATCATTGTGACCCTTTAAACCCAAAGTGCTGGGAAAGGGAGTGAACTCAAAGATGGCATGATGCCCTCAGCCAGCGCAAGGAAAATCGTTTTTCTGAAGAGCTGCCTGAAATTTCGCCAGGTTGATTGAATAGCACCATGTGTGTCTCCAGGTTCAAGCACAAAATTAAGCAAACGGTCACGGAGTGGTGACTATTATCCTAACCACAGACACGGAGGAAAATTGAAGTTGTCCCCTAAAGAGTCGTTGTTTCCACTAAGAGTCACCCATAGCATCAGATATGGGCCCCATCCCGAAAGCGAGCATGTAAAATGTGTTGTTCTGTTGACGTAAAGCAAGGGTACAGCTCCCAAATCGCTCAATCTCTCTCTTTTTTTTTTGTGGGGGGGCTTTTTTTCTCCAAGAAGATCGACAGGAAGATTTGGCTCCAGACACATCCCACTTATGGCAGGATGTTCAATGTGAATCCAAGTGCTGTGGCTGGGGCCCATCTCTAGAAGGGATTCCTGGCTGGGTTTGGATGAGCATCTGAATCCTGAGAGAACTGGACCCCTAGAAAATGCACAAGGAACTTGGAAATACTTCTAGAAGGATTTCCTGAAAAATAATGGTGTTTTCTATCTCTTAATAAGTCAAGGAAACAAACCACTGAATATTCTAATATTCCAATCCCTCCGACAGCCTCAAAGTCAAAGATCTTAATAAAAGGCAAAAATTACAGCAGACAAATATAGGCAGAATCATAGCCATTCTCTGAATCTCAAATCTCAGGAAAAGGTTCTGTTGAATTTTGGCTTGAGCATTTTGAGTGAAAACTTGACTTTTCATTTTATCCCAACAGACTCGTCTGCTGTGTTAGCAGTCAGTCAGTGTTGGAGCTCTTCCCTCTCTATTCACAAGTGCATGTAAATAATTCCAGTAATTTCCCTGGACACAAATTCCAGCTAATAGTTTGTTTCTAACTATGATGTTTTTCTCTGTGCACACTCCCTCTCCAACATGCCATTTCAGCAATATAAGAAATTTTTTTAATCTTCTTGCACAGTGAAAATGAAGATGTATCCCCAGATTAAAAAGAGAAAATGCTTGAGTATTTCCGTCAGGATTTCCATTTGCAACAATGCTCTTTACCTAAGGGGTATAAATATGCATCTCTCTCTACTGAAAGCCAGCGAATTTCATTAACATTCAGCGTCTGTGGTTGCTCCTGATGTGGCTGCTCTACATGAAAGACAGAAATTATTCTGCCTAAGAAGTCCTTCAGGGCTGCACTGGTCCGTTGCAGTGTCCCCCAAACTAATAGCAGTCAAAGACTGAGCTTTATGGCAAGTCTTTCAGAAGAGAATTTCCTCTGTATCTGCACTCAGGTATTAGGCTGCACTTGTGGCCATGACTCCTAAAAGAAAATTTGCAATCTTCCTAAGGTGCTACATGACAAAATGTCCTCTTTTTTTGTGCTGCACAAACAGTGAGATTTATTTAAAAATCAGTGGTCCAAATAGAAAAATTAAACTTAGACAATGGCCTTCAGATTGGCACTCTTAAATAACAACACTTACATCTGGGACCTCACCTACACCTATCTGCTGTAGTTCCACTAGAATAAAATATGTCCTTGAGGGCTATTTTCATGATATACTGCATTCATAATCAATTCTCATGTAATCTATTCCTCTACTTAAAAAATAAAACCTTTCAGAAAGTGTAAAATGCCATTGTTTAATGAAAAATATATAATAACTAGCTTGGCAAATGTTGTATGTGAAATTTCAACAGAAACCATAAATTATATTAAATGCCCAATAAAACTGTTCAATCAAAAACTCATTTTAAGATACATTGTTAATGAACTGTATGAAATGACACTTAATCAAAGCCCGACACCTTCCAGAGGAGAAAAATTCCCCAGGACCTCACGAGCACTATTGTTCCGAACAAAAGATAACAATAGAATATCGTAATTAACAGTCTGCACTCACGTGGCATCCTCGAGGGAATTCCCATTTCTAAATGAGCTCCCTAGTTTTCCCAAAAAGCAGCAATTATGTTGCACAATATTGTTAATGCCTCAAACTGAACTTGGTCAAACATTAAGACTTTATTGTCAGCCAGATTTCATTTGCTCTGCAGTTCTGATTTGTCCCCCATTCCGAGTCATTGTGTGAAAAAGAAAAGAAACTTTTCCAGTAGAAACTCATTTTGCAAAGAGCACAAGATCCTTATCTTATCTTTCTGTAGTTTTGTAATTTGCAAATTACATAAGACAAAAAAAAAAAAAAAAAAGAAAAAAAGTCTAGGAAGATATCTTCACCATAGCACAATTAGGAAGAAATACAGTGTGAGTCTGTTGACTGGCACAATAGATTTTCTCATATGGGCCCTTTTCAGTTGGGTCCCTATTATGATCATGTCATATTCATCACATGAAACTTTCTAAATTTTCCTTGCCAAAGATAGAAAATGCTACCCTTTCCAGCAGAGCAAGAGAGAAAGATCTTACTAGGACAGCATAATGAAATGCTCCAGGCATCCTAATTACTGACAGCATTTACAGTCCTAAAGACTTTCAAAATCAGTTTTGTGTCGTTTTTTTTTCCTCCTAAATCTTCCTTCCACTGAGCTACTTGCAAACATTCATTTTCTAGCAATGCAATTTTTCAAAACAGTCATAAGCTGCTATTGTTATTAATCATGATATTCATGTTAGTACAAAGATGGATTTACTGAAGAGTAGGGGAAGATGTAGACGCCTCCCCATCCCTCCATTACCACGTGCCCCTCGGAGCTGCACTCCAGTCGGTGACGCTCACAACTGGAACGACTAGTTGTAAGCACCAGCAACACGCGGAAAACAGAGCTTGGAAGTGGAACGGGAAAGCCACGTTTTAAAGCTGAGCTCGCCTCCCCCATGGGACTCTGGGCAGATGAGCAAGCGGCAGGGATGAGCCCAGCCTTCCTCACCAAGAACCTTCCTTTTCCTTGGGGCACCAGCACAGCCACAGCCACTTATCACTGACTGACCAACAAGCCTCAAATTCACACGCTGGCTTACTTATCCCTGGCAACTTGTCTGTTCCCTTCAGCACTTTTTGAGGAATTTAGCTGTCCGTCACGTAAGCGCAGTGGCGGCAATTGATGGGGTGTGAGGTGAGGGAGCCCTTGGGGAGCCTGCAGACCTTCAGGTCTGCCAGTACTGCGAGAGCGCGTGCTGAAATGGACTTACATTGAAGACAGTGAGATGCGAAATGTTCCTACTATGCAAAGCCTCTTTTAATGCATTTTCTATTGGCCCGGAGACAGCTGTAGAGAAATGGGCAAAACAGGCAGAGTGGGGGATGAGGGAAGAGCACTGTATTGCCATGCAGGACGGCTTGCTGCAAGCCTCAGGACCTGGCTCTGAGCGTAGACAGGCAGCTGATACCAGTAACGTTAGAAAAGGGTAGTGGGATGCAGATTACCACATCGACAGCACCTGACAGTGCTAGCAGTCTTCGGGCCCTATTTCTTCAGTCTGCTCTGCACTGGGCTTACTCTTACTGCTACACTGTTAAATGGAGACAAATGTAGTAAGCCGATGCAAAAAGTCAGGAAATGGAGATTAAGCCAAGGCATCGGTGCATATGGTGATCTTTGTGTTGAATCTGATAACACTGCTTTCTCTCTCTTTATTTCGTTGTTGCTGTTGCTCCCTGTAAGTGAGAGCACACACAGCTCCGGGTGAGGAGCTCGGCTATGTCCTCATCGTCACACACAAAAAATACCTGGTGCAGCAAGACAAAGTCTCATTTCTGAAAGCTGTACTCTAACCGCAAGGCCATCTTTCCATCTCTCCCCTCTATTTGTCTATCAATTTACTAGCTCTTTCCCTCGATTTTCTACACAGTAGATGTGGTGCCATTGCTATCCTAACTCCTAAATACACAATATAATAACTCTTTTTATTTTCTAGGCAAACAATGTTTTTCCCAAATAATCATTTAAATGGATTTTCAATATTTTTTCTTCTCAGTAATGAATGGCCACTATTTTTTCTTATTTTCAATTTCAGATACAATCTACCTTCCTCTTCCATTTTTAACCTTTACTTATGATTTCTTTTTCATACCTTCCAGCATCTTATAAAATATAAAATAAAAAATGTAATGAAACATTCAGAGGTTTCTTCTCCTTGTGGGTTTTAGGAGATGCAACATTGTGCTGAAGCTCCAGACTGCATTTTATTACTTTCAAGAAAGTGCAAAGAATAATAATAAACACCTGCCTGCTCTTGTAGTCTGACAAATATAACACGTTCAAAGGTCCTCTCACCTCAGTTTTGAGCCACAACAGGATACCTGGGGATAGGTGGGTGGACATTAGGATATTTCACTTATCCTCCTGGCATGTGAAAGTTCTTCAGTCATTTACTTAAATACAGGATTTGTACAACCTTGAGTGATTTTTGAACTGGGTAAGAAACTCTTGCTTGCTCACTAGAACCATTAGCTGCTGCCCTGTGGCCCCAACTTGCCATGCTCTTATTCCTGTTTTCCTTGGAAAGTCTTACTGGGTTTTAGCATCTAGAGTTGTCTGGCCCTGTTCAGATGGCCCAAGTCGGCCCAGATTTCAGATACACTCTCTTATCAACCTTGTTCCACTCTCTTTTCCCTTCCCACCAAGCTCTTCTTTTACAGCATTTGTTCTCCTAGTTAAATCCATTCTCTTTAGGTTACATGAATTACCTACACCAGCCAAGCAACTAAATTGGATACTAACAGATACGTTTGGTCTATGCAGTTTTCTCCCTCTTCTGCTTAGGATGACTGCGTAACATTAGCTGCTGCCTACAGTATGCCTATACACACAGGGCAAATGTTTATGTGATGCCAGAAATGCCATCAGGGTATGTACCACCATTTGCAACCTCTTCAACTAAAAGATTCTGAGAATTAATTCTGGAAATGCAGTAGTTCCCCAAAAATCTGAGAAGTTGGGGACATCTGAAGTGATACTTGAAGAATCCTCTCGAATCAAAAGTAAAAAGGGGAAATAAAACTTTAATCTTGGTTGAAGTATAGAAACATATTTGGATGTGTATATTAGCTGAAGGGAAAAACAGCTGATGATATACTATTAATAGGTTTTTTAGTGATGCTACACTATTAATAGACTTAATATTCTTTTAATCTCAGATGTAATCTCAGTGTTCATGACTGAAACATTTTGTAAGAGTCTACAATTTGAATGCACCTACAAAATATTTTGGGAAAGGATTAATGCTTCTAGGTACAGTTTTCACTGCCAGACGTAAAAGTAAGGGCTTTTACTATAATATGCAAAATGCTGGGCATAGGGAGAAGTCCCTTGAAAGTTCATGAGTCAATCATGATTTAAATTTCATTTGGACTAAATCGAGGTTCACATGTGATGGATTTATGTAGGGCAATAGTTCACTGGCAAAGCACATGAAAGGGTACAAAATTGCACTCAAGCTCCCCGTCTAAACAGAAGACAATGCCGCACTGAGCTTTCATGCGGATTTTAAAAATCTACTGCAACAAGCTGGTGGACAAAGAAACCGTAAGCAGAAAGAGAAGTAGTGGGAAATTTTGTGAAACCCCAAAACGCAAATTAATGCCTAAAAAAACAAGCTAGGAATTGGAAACATGAAAATCTCCGAGAGTTCATGCAATGGACTTGGAGTCACAGTACAGAACAGATGATGTTGGGGATGTACAATGTTGCATGGATAGAAATAACTGTAGATTCAGTTATAGCAGCACAGGGTATTCATAAAGATCACCAGAAGAGAAAACTGATGCCAGAATAAATATTAGTTGATATTTAGTGCACATATTATGGTAATATGTGCACCACAAAGATATTTGAACAGGTAGAATTTTTCAAGCTTATCACACTTACGGTCTAAAAACTGGCTTCGATATGCAGCTTAGTCATGAATGTGCAAGGTGAAGAAGATAAAATATTTACAATTCTAAATTGCAGATACACTGTCCTGCTACTGTCGACTTTCAAACCATGCCTGAATCTTAAATTGCTTGCACAGATATTAAGACTGGGAACCATCTCACTTCCAGTTCAACCAGCATGCATTAAGTCAGCAGACGTAATGGAAGAAATCAGAGATTCAGTTCATAAAGCAAAGCAGTTTCCTGGGAAGCAAAATGTTAAAGAGACTGGTGGTCTCTCTGAAGTGACATAGGGTTACTACAAGCACCATGAAATATTCTATTTGCACTAAGACAGAGACTAGGTAGCAAAATTCTTTAATATTAGAAAGCATACAAATCTCTATGCTAAATAGAGAATTTTAAAAGTGCATGAAAGAGCTTGCAAAGTAATTGAATCTTAGCCCATGATATCTGAAAATGGCACTTGAGCAAGAATATTATTATATGTCTGCATTTGACTATATACATATTTACATATGGAGTTTAGGCTATGCTAAATATTGCAGATGAAGTATCTAAACATAGCTCAGGTTTAATACCCTGAGCCTCACAGGTTCTTAAATCTTACAGTTTGCCTGCAAACTATAAGCTTTCCTTTGACCTAACTGTACTTTGTAGAGGACACCATGTCTTGGGCACGTTCAGCAACAGTGAAACCATTTCTTCCAGCTCCCGTGCACTGGCTCTCGGTAGCAGATCTTTCCTCAGTAGCTGAGGGAACTCTTCTGTACCCCCATCCTTGGCCATCACTAATTGCAGCACTCCCTATCATAAGTGAAACCACACATTGTAGGAACAGGCTCTTTCTTGGATAAAAAGTAAAGTCATTTACACAAAGGCTTGGGACTAAGTAGTCCCAAGAGGGCAGTCAGTAATTGATAGAAACAACCTCTAATTCTCAGGCAAACATGCTGTGCAACCAAGAGATATATTCAGGATAAATCAACTGTTCCTCCATCAGCAAAATTAGGATGGGTTTTTGAGTAAAACCTCATTAAATTTGGCAGGGCAATCTCCTGCCTCTGAAGAATGATGCCTTGCCTACAGATATACAGCAGTGGAGATGATACAACAATGGAGAGAAATACAGATTTGGTGGAGAGAAACTTGGATAGGCCAGATCTTGGCACTTGAAACACCCTGTGGTTGAGCATACTCATTCAGAAAAGTCACTTGAGGCAGGTGTTGAAGCTGATATGACTATGGGTTTCATCTAAGCCAGATCATGGGTTACACATGTTGCTAGATACTTTCTTTGGGTGTAAAGCAAAATAAATTGTGTATATATTGCATTTCAGAGGAGGAATGCTCTCTCGAGTCCATACTAGTTTCAAACAGACTAGTGATAAGTCACAATTATAGGTGAAAGATTGGTCAGTCCATGATCACTCAAGTCAGAAAAATCATGTATTAGTTTATACTGCACTCAAAATGTGAGAGTAGCTCCAAAATGTACTCTTATACACCAATGAAAGTACAGATTTGCCAGCCTCTATATAGTCTGGCAATACCAAAACTAAACTGTATCTTCTGAGACTTTGTTTTGGACTGGGAATAGTAGAACACCTTACCTGCCTAACTTACAAGTTTGCTTAATTCATGTGCTGTGGATTACGATTTATGAATCTTTGTCTTTAGCTTAGATACGATTTGCCTCACTCAAAAATTTTCTGCTTCAATTCATAGAGAAAGCAAAAGAAACAGGAAATCTCTGTTACCATTTTCTGTTGCTTGTACTCCAAAATCACCCGAAGGCTTGAATATATGAATATTTGCTCTGAAGTTGACATTAGACTTTCCTGTTGAAAGGTAAAATGTACTGCTCTGAAATACTAACAGAGCAGTGTTTTAAATCTATCTTTAAAACTATCCAAATTGTTGCTTCAAGGGGGTATGCTCCCCAGAGCCAGCCCTTGGCTCCTGAAGCCATAATAATTTGGAC
Source organism: Crypturellus tataupa (assembly GCA_034781795.1). Taxonomy (NCBI): domain Eukaryota; kingdom Metazoa; phylum Chordata; class Aves; order Tinamiformes; family Tinamidae; genus Crypturellus; species Crypturellus tataupa. The sequence continues at coordinate 146,039 of JAWLRI010000576.1, read as the reverse complement.
TGGGTGAAGGCCCACCACACCATGTGGGAGAGCAGAGGCTGAGGTTAAGTGGGATACAGTATTTTAGCTAATCTACTAGATGGTGACATTACTGACATGAGTTTGACACTGTCATTCCAGCTTAACTGAATGCCTGGTGAAAGTCTTCATTCTCTTCTGGGGGACCTTGCCTTTCAGTAGTGGTGTACATTTTGAGTAAAACCTTCCCCATTGCAGCTTTTCTGACTAGGAATCATTTCTTAGGTTTAGTTATTGCCTAAGGCTAGATCTAAATTTTAAAATAAAAGTACAGGTTGGCAGGCCTTTCTTCTGAAGCACCAGCAGGCAGGGAGACACGGGCTGCTCCCCACCAACTTTTCTTTCCTCAGAGTCAAAATCTCTTAAAAATCTAATCATTAAGGGCTCATTGCTCCTGACTGTCTGACATTACTCCTGAAAATAACTGAGGAAATAAGATTTACAGTGCACATACCCATCCTCAACGACCCACTGTCAGCTCCGTGGTAAAGGGTGCCAGGAGGTATCTCCCCTACCTTTAGACGGAGCTCAGCATGTGATGCTGACTGACTACACAGCTGGCTTCAGATTGGGCAAAATGGGCCATCTGAGTCCAGCAATTTAAATTTGGAGCAGTGCCATGGGAGGAGAGGACAGTCACAGCTGCGAATCAGGCTGCTGTGCATCAGTTCGAACTTGCCAAAGCTTCACGCTCCTGCAAGAACTCGTTGCGGATGTCCATCCATGCACTGTGCTTTCTTGGGGCCATGAATGCTTTTATCCACTAATGTGGGATGCTTACACTAATGTTTTCCTTGCTCTGAAGGACAGAAAAGGGCAGTCGCTCTGCGGTGCACAATACTTTGCCAAAGCCACTGGCCTTGCCCAAGTCAAGAGTGTGTGATGAGCTGGCTGCATCTGGGTTGTAGCTCTTCTGGGGGGCTGATGAGGACTCTCTTTTTCAGGACTGGTACAAAGAAATAAAAGAAGGAAATGCAAGGTATTGATTTTTTTGAATATCTTTCTGATGTCCTTCAATGTAACTTAATAAAAGACATCATATGAGAGGAGCAGAGTTTGCTTTTCGTTCCTCTGTAAGGCAGAGAACTTGCTGCACTCTTTGCAATAAAAGTAGCCATTAGTCCCTCTCTTTCTGCCACCACAGTTCCAGAGTAAGTCTGGATTGTTTCTACTTGATCAACAACTTGTTCTGTTACCAACAGGCAGTGTATAAAATGTGCTGTGAGGAAACAAGCTTTCTGCCAATATATTTATAAATGTATTAAATACATTGTTAGGATTTTTTTTTCATTTCTTTCACATTGTCCCCAAACGTCTCTCCTTCATTGTTATCACAGAAATGCACATGCTCACCTTGAATATCTCATTATGATCTTTTATACGGAGACCTTCAAGGGTTTAAAAGAAAAAAAAATCTTTTATTCAAAATAATTTCATCAGAGTAGATGATTTTTCTGCAGCCAGTCTGGGTGCAGTGCCTGTGTTTTCCAGGTGCATTCTTGCTGACCTTGAATATAGCAAATAGGTGTAAATGACATTCAGGCCCCTCTGCTGCTGTCATTACGGGTTCTTTGTTATATTGCCTGAGTCACATTAGCATTACACTGAGAGTACAGTATTGCAGGTGAAAGAGAAAACTGAACCTCATGGATATTACAGTATAACAGCTTTGGCTCAGACTCCCGAGGCATTGAGCCAAGCGATAACAAAATGTATGTTAAATTAAATACAAAAAAAAGTCCCTCCTACATTAGCATTAAGGATTTGACTTACACTCCTAAAGTAAAAATGTTCTTTAGTTAAGTCTGTTCCTGTCTGAGTTGGTAATTAAAGAAACTCAGACAATTTGGGGTTTATTACAAAGGGCAATAGGCTTGTTTTTGTTTTTAATTCTGCTTAGGATAATTTGTAAACAATGAATATTGGATTTGAGTTTTTTATTTATTTGAATACAAGCTTTTTTTTTCAGAAAAGAAAAATTAAAGGTCCAGCCTATGACTGTGGAAATCGAATTCAGCAGACTTTAGAACAGGTCCTGAATAAGTGAAACAAAAAAATCACTCAAATCCATGCAAAAAGGACATGTTAAAAAAAAAAAGAAAAAGAAAAAAAAAAACAGTTTTCAAAGAATGTCTTCACAAAGTTTCAGTTATGATCATATAAGTAACATATTTCCATCATTGCATGCATCCGTCATACCTTCACATTTTTGTACCAGGAAATATGATTTTCAAAATGACAGCATCTTGTTTAATGATACTTTAGGTCTTAAAAACATCAGTTTACTTATTAAAAAACAGAGATTTCAAAATGTCAAGCATAAAGCAGTTCTCCTGAAAGAAAAAATGGAAGGGCCTACAGGAGCAAACCCTGTGGGATCCAGGCTTCCTACTGCAGGAGTGTGTTGCCTATTTGATCTGCCATTCCTTTTTAACTGTAGTCACATTTATATAGCACAAAGCATCCAGATAGCAAGGTTTTACCTGGAATATAAAAAAAGAATGCTATGAAGTCCCTCCTCTTCTTCAAAAGACAGAACAGTAAAAATACGGGGAGTTACATAGCCATTGTGGCTACAAGTGGCATTTAAGTCATTCCTCATCTACAGGAATAAAACAGAAAAAAAAATGGATATGATCAAATTATAATTCTAAACCTGTTTTTTTTCTAATGTTCTTAACTTCTTTTTTATTAATTAACAGATCCTGTGAACCATTACATGTGTCACAGAAACGAGTCAGACAAGATGTTTGGCTATAATTAAACTGATAAAGAGACTTTGAAATAATGTCGCAGTTTAATAAAAATGCATGAAAATGAAAACAGGATACGTATACTGACAACAAAAATTGTAAAGATGCTTGAAAGATTTGAGGCAGGAATCAAAAGGGGCACTGAAAAACTCACCATCTACTGGTACCCTGGCTGGTTCTGCATGCGGTAAAACGCTTACCTATCAACATCCTTTATGGAAAGTTATACTCATGGAGCTTATGGGAAATGATCTCAGCTTAAACTGAAATCGTTACATCCACTGGAAGACAGAAGTGCTTTTTTTCACTTTGTTTGTTTCTTATTAATTGATTTCTAAGTAGTAATTGAAAAAAGGTAAAAATTAACATGTAGACTTATAAATTTCAAAATAAAATCAGTATCTTATTGATACTGATTAATATAACATGTCACAACACTGTATGCATCCTCAAAAGGATGAAATACAAAAGGAAAAAGAAGACTTCTGTCTCAATATTTTCCCTGCTTAATTTGCTGTTGCTGATTGTTATAAAACTCTCAAAGATGAAAGAAAAAATGTTCTTTCCAACTCTTTATTTCTCCAATTGATCTTTGCTCTCTCTCTTTTTTAATTGGGACCAATTCAATAAACAGGTCAGCTTCCTTCCATCCATACAGGCATTCCTAGTTTTGTCTAAAAAATCCACCAAAAATAATGATGACAATCTAGGGGAAAAAGAAAAAAAAGAAAAAAGAGTGAATAAGTGGCAACAGATCTTGAAAAGCGCTCTCTGCTTGCAGTAGAAAATCTCAGACAGTCCAATTTGAGCTGAAAAGGCAGCATGTGCTCTCTTTTCTGTGCCGTGCCGGAGAGACAGAGCAGAGCTACTGTGTGCTGCTTGTCCATGGTCACACTGGCATGCAGGGCAGCAGGTTTTGCTCAGCTGGAACAGAGAGGCGGATCAGAGGAGCACCCTGGCAGAGCAACCATGGCAGCATGTGGGCCCAGTGCACACTGAATGCTGGTGAAGTTGGGCTGACATTTCATGGTCACCAGCAAAAGCTGGTGTTTCCAGGGGAGTGATGGTGCACTTAGGTGAGCAGCCCTTAGGTCTGCAAGCAGCGTGACTCAAGGTCCTCTGACACGTCCTGGGAGACAGTTCAGAGGCCTTGCTGTGTTTACTCTCTTTGTGCCAAGGTGGTTGTTCTCCTCATCCGGGCTGGTCCATGTGTGGGACAAGCCCATGCACCACTTGCTCTCACTCACCATATTAATTAGCTCTCAACCTCTCTTGTCTTAATGGCAAGACTTGGTATTTTCAGAAGTGGGATCAAAGACATGAACAGGATGTTGTGCTACTCATTCTCCTGCATCCCAACCCATGAGTCTCTGTGGAGTATCTGTTGCAAGAGAAGATGTCTTTTCACCCACCTGCTTGGTGAGGCCGCGCTGATAATTAGCGCTTTGCTGGAGCCAGAGGAGCTGCATGGCTTGGTTGAAGGAAGCATCTTGGGTATAGATGGCTGACAAATAGCAGCGACCTGTGAAGTCCTGAATAGACCCTTGCTATGTTCATATTCTCTTCTCTTTCTCTGTGAATACATGGGGATTAGGGAGTTTAGTCAAAGGGTTAAAAAAAAATCTTGGTCTTGAATATGTTCTTTTTTTTTATAGGTTTTGGGCAGTTCTTATTGCTTGTTTTATCGTTTACAAGTAAGGGACAGACATTGCCAAAACTGAAATAAGGGCATAACCAGATTTAGAGCACGACATGCACAGATTCAAGCGTTGAACAGATACAGCAGGTCACAAGCTCTCTCCAAAATGTGCAGTACTTGGAAAGCTGCAGGCTCTGCGTAAGCTCAAAGGCAGCTGGCTTTGAGATCCTTCTCAACCAGAGATGCACCAAGGAGCTCAGGGCGGAAATGTGTGTCTTTGCATGGGCAGAGTGACGCCAGTGTCACTTCCCTCATTCCTCCTCCAACCTGTTCAGATGCTTCCCCAGCCAACATGCCTTTAATTAAAGGACAGGCTCTGTGTCGCTTTGACTATCAGCTTTGGACTCTGCCACCCAGGAGGCGCTCCAGCTTAGTCACTTCTCTAGGCTTTCTCACCATGCTCAGCAGTAGCTCTTGCAAAAATGCAACATGCCAAATACAATCAGTTAAAGTAGTCATAAGTCTTATGTGCTATGATCAGGCTCTTTCCACATTTTCTTTGAGCAATAAGTGTGTGAACAATCCTGCCGAGAAGAGGGGGATGAGCCACAGGATTTTAAATCACTGCTGATGAATTATTAATTCTCCAAGAAGCTTCTGGGAATTGAAAGTTGGAGAGACTAGTGCATTTCTGGAGGATGATTAAAAAAAAAAAAAATGAGAGGTAACTTCCAAACATGCAGAGATCATTAAAGAATGAGTTGTTGTTGTTCCTGGGAGGGACAGGAGGAGAGACAAAGTGAGGAAAAAAGTACTGATTCTGGAGCATGATAAGCACAGCTGTCTTTTCTGGAAGACTCTGGATTTGCCAGAGTTGTATGCAAACATATAGAGAAATGGGCTTTAAAGACTTTGGCTAGAAATTATGACACTCCAAATCCTAGCAGAATGCTCTTAAAAGACTACTGCAGAATTGCTTCCTTCCTCCAACCTGGGAGTCGTGTGGTTCCCCAGGCGAACACAAGCAGAAGCCCATTTCTGTGAAATATGTGCACCAAGTCGGGCTGGTCCTACTGTTCCACACCAATGGCACCAAATCCTCTGGGTTCACTTACAATAGGACAGCTTAAGCTTTGACCAAACACAGGTGACTGCAGCAGCTCTAGCAATCCTGCCCTAAGCAGCGTTAAAACACCCTGCACAAAGATGCCAGACCTCGCAGGCACAGACTAAAGTGTCAAAATCCAATGTTAGGTGAACATTAGTCTTAAGAAATTCAATTTTTAAAGATTGGAACATATCCATTACCATCATAACTAGGGTAGTGGGGAGGGTCCTACCTGAGCATCTCCTAGCTCCACATCTTCAGGCTCAGCTTGTCTGAAGCCCTCCTTAAAATGATTGGTCTGATGAACTACATGATGAGTCTGATCAATTAGAAGATTAGTATCTTTTAATGGAGATTTCAGGTCAACTGGGTATATTATCCAATTAATTTGGTGAACAACTTGTGCCAGATCCTGCATATTTCCCCCTGTGCATCAGAAATTCAGCTCAAGCGCTGTTGAAACCAAGGCTTTCTAATACATAGTTAATTACCCTCTTTTTTGATGCATTCCTTAAGGTTGATGAGGAAGAACAGAGGGCAACCTGTGTCACCTGGACACAAGTAATGGGCTCAAGGCAAAGGATCCAGATTTGCCTGTGATGCAAATGGTCGTGGCTTCATAGGAGCCCTCTAGCACAGACAGCTTTAACTGTGCAGGCCACAGCCACACCTGGGATTAGCTCTCATCCTCGGCACAATGAGCCACTGTCATTCTCCCGTCATAGCAGAAGAAGCGGAAAGGAAAGAGGAGCTCGAGAACAACACCTTCCTTTTCTCACTGTCCTGGGGGGACCCCTCAGGTTTCTGTATGGCAGTTTCTGCACCTTCCAGGAGACCCTGAGAACAGAAGGTCCGTGTGCTGGTTGTGTGGGCACTGTCTCAGCTCACCCCCTCAGCACTGAGACTTTACAATTCCCCATTTTTAGGTCTGATAGACATTAAATCAATAGCTGGACAGAGCCGTTGACAGAGGTAGCATCCAGGCTTGTGCAGAGAAAAAGCCTTGACCTCAGCGCCTGACATGCCAAAATACGGCCTCAGCGACACGGAGGCAGCGTGTCGGCCTTCCCCACGCACGCTGCTCAGGAGGAATCCCTCCCTAAATGCACAACAGCTCTCCAGTAGGTAAAACCTTCCAGAAATAGCCTGCCTGCCTAACATATTACACGGTACACGGTGTATTTCCCCCCGGGGAACCCGCCTGAACAAAGGTGCGCTTTCGCCTCTCTGTGCGACTGCTATCGCTCATGCCTCAGCAATGCCCTCCGCGCCAGGGAGACGCTGCGAAGCCTCGGCAAATTGTGCAACGTTGTCAAAGAAATTTATGGGACAATATTCTGTTTTCGGCAGGCTGCTCCTCCCACTCCTGCTTTTGTGAGGAATTTGTGCTGGCCAAGGTCATGTGAATTTGAGCGGTGGGGATGCCTGACTGACAGTCTACCTCAGCATGCCCCGAGATGTATTGCCTTTCAAAATGCATGACAACAATATATTAAAGACATACCTAGCTTACAGCTATTTTATTCCAGGTTTGACTAGGTTTGCACTCTACATAGAGAAAACTTCAGTAATCCCTCCAGGAAAAAAAAAAAAAAAAGATAAAAAAAAAAAAAGCTAATTCAGAATAAAAGCATGAATCCATATCAATCATTTATACAGGTTTATACACACATAGATGTGAACTCAATCAAAACTGATGTGGAAAAGCAATGAGTGGCTCTATTGACAATGAGTGATAATCACACTGGAGATGCACGCCAGCAAGTCTTCCAGACGGGAGCTTCACAACCAGTGACATAATTTGAATGAGAAATGTCTCAGGAAAACTTAAATGTCATTGCTGTTCATGTTGTCACCACTAATTCCATCATTCAGATAAATGCTCCGTTACAAGCCTTTAATAAGTCTTCTTGCATTCTAAGTAAGTTTCCTTCCTTGACACCCAATGGTAAAGCGTCCCACCAGTAATTAAAGGTAAAACAGCGGTGTAATAGCAGACTAGCCTAAAATCATGGTTCACTTCTTGAAAAGTATTCAACAAGCTAATACTGGATAGCCACACACTTTTTTTTTAACCCAATCTGGCTTCTCTCTCTTTTTTTTTTTTTTTTTTTTTTTGTTTACCACCTCTCTGATCAGGTATGAAATTCAGTCTTATTCCATACATCAAGGTCATGCCACTGTGTTTCTAAAGACTGCAGAAAAAAAGTGAGTTAAAAAGCAATGAACATTTGCTCCAATAGTCTGCCTGGAAAGACTCATTACAGGGCTCCTAGACCTCCAAAGGAGATTTTATGGAAGCATTGTAATCAATATACTTTTCAAAAGGAGGCTTCATACCTTCCCAAGTACACCTTAAAGAGAGATAATACCAAGTCTTTTTCCAGCCCAGGCTTCCTTAAGGACATTAATTCATGAGCCTATTTTATAACTGACAGCTGAACTGTGAACTTTGTTTTTTTGCACAGTATGTTAAGACTGTGCTCCCAAACCCCCAGACAATGCAGTGGAAAAAAACTGGAAAATGCAGTTATACCTCAGCCCCATCACATGACTTGTCTGTTCTTGACCCCAAGTTCACATTCAACTTAACTAAGAAAATGAAACAGATATATAACAAGGGAAATGGAACTGGGGGAGGGGAGTAATAATGGCCTCATGCTGCAGTACGGAGAAGAACTGGAGCAAAGTATTAACACATGAAAATCACAATTCAAGGCAGGAATAAATCAAATGGTCTAGAAAGACTGTACAAAGACTGCAGTGCATCCAAAGTATATTCTGTGAGCAAAAGAAAAAGAGGTCATCCAGGGACTTGGAGGAGGGACAGGTGTCAGTCCTTGAAAAGTTGGTATCAAAAAAAAAGGGGAAAAAAAGAGTCAAAAAAACCCACAAACATCACCCTCTGATCTAATTGTCTTCCTCTGCTGTGTTTTTTTGACCTGCTATAATTTTGCAATGAGTTCTACAACTTTGTAGCTCGTCTGTTGCTTGAAACAAACTGACTCATCAAGCGATGCATTTTACTGCTCTGTTTACACTACAGTAACAGCCTTATTTACAGTACAATAGTTCACTACAATGTCCAAAAAAAAAAAAAAAAAAGTACAGAGCTATCAAAGCAGACACGTATTTTCACTTCTGGACTGCATAAGAGAACATGCATAGTGCACTAAGTCTGTGTATGTATTCCATTCAAAGTACCAAGTATTTTAATCCTTGTAAGACTTAGATGCACAAGATTGCATGCAAGGCCACTTCTGGCTTCAAGAAGCCTCAGCATGAAACACAGGATTCAAACTGAAAAGAGGAAGGATGTCAGGGAGAAAAGAATCTGAATTTGATCATAAAACCACATTTGCATATACCATACACAGAGGAAGTGGTAAGGTGGTGAGAAAAACTGTATAGACTGCATAGAAATATTTGTCATAATAGCTGACTTAAAGAATAGACTTGAGCCCCAAATAAACTGATCATCGACTCCTAACTTTCCATCTTGCTTCATTTTCAACAGGATCTCTTGCAAATGCTTATAACTTCACCTTTTGTTTTAGAAAGGCAGAGATGAACAGCACCAAGGGAACCAAGGTGCAGCTGCAGATAGGTCTGCACAGCTCCAAACGCAGAGCTCTTCCACAGGCTCCAAACGCAGAGCTCTTCCACGGGTTCTACATACACAGCTCTCTGCCTTACCTATGACACCCCTCCCGCTAAGGTATGGTTAAGCAAGAGGAAGTCAGACTGCAAGATACTTTTGTGATGCAAATAAATCTTCCTTGAGAGACTGTTCCAGTGACAAACCAAAGCTATATAAGGCCATGCAGGAGCATAAAATCTATATAAGAGTGAGTGTAGATCTGCATTATGTATCTGAGGGAATTTTGTCTAGTGCTCAGTTCGAGGCAGCCATGACAAATGGGCATGAATGCGAATAGGTAGTGTTAAGGAGGCAAAGGGAAGCACTTGTTTTAGCCTAATTGCATGAACTATTTCAGTATTTAATAAAGCAAATAACATATATAACTGATAGTCATGTACTTGTTCAAAGCTGATTCTACCATGATTCATCATCACAAACCTGTTGGTTTAATGTCAGCCAAGGAATTCTTGGCCAAGGGGTGAATTCATAATATACAATAACTCGGGGGATTACAAGTGATTTTAGATTATTTTTTCTTTAAGTATAGGACACCTGCTAGTGTTCAACCTCCTCATTGTCCCAGTCAAGTATTAACCTTTTGCAATTATTCTTTCTGCCTCTAGGGTTCGATGATGTTTTTTTTTCTTCCACACTTATAGTTTTCAGACGTTCAAGCACAGGGAAGCACTCGGTAGTAAACAACTAAAACTCACTTAACAAAACTTAATTTGAACCCAGAGTTGACATAGCTGCATAAAGCAAGAAGGCTGAGAAATACACATTTTCCATAACTGCCCACATAAATGCAACATGGTATTGTAATTTGGCTGGTAGGTTTTTATAGAGAATCAAAATCACAATTGTTATAAATAATGGCCTCAAAAATATTTAATCCTGAGAGAAATAATTGTCCTTGTACGGTTACAGGCTCCTGAAAGCTGTACAGCATTGTCATTTTCTTGAAAAAAAAGATAGTTTTTGCTTCTTAAAACATAACTATGCTATATGCTACTAATAACTATGTTGCTTGTATGTTAGCACCTTGGTAATGGCATTTCAGTATTTGGCATTTTCAAAGCTAAATATTTTATACGGCATACTGCAAACACAGACTTTTTCTTAAAATGGCAAGGCACATAGAGATGAGCAACAAAAATTGTACTGGAGATGAAAAAGGAATGAGATTTAAGCTTCATGTAGAATACTTCAAAGATAAAACCCAGTGGAAGACACATAAATGGTACAATACATTGCACAGTAGTAATTTTCATTAATACAAATGGGATTTGTATGCTTTTGGGCTAACATCACTAAAATGGCAAAAAAGGGGGGTTCTGATATACTAGATATACTGAAATATAGAAGATATGCTGCAGTAAAGTATAGCAGGCCAAGAATTAAAAGATCAAAATGGTTCTGAGAGTATGAAAGTTTTATTTATTAAATTGTGAGTTCATGCTTTGCAGCTTAACATTATTTGTTATTAAATCATCACACATCACCCTTATAAAAATAGATCACAAAACGATACCACATTGTCATGCCTAGAAGGTTACTGCTATGGCTGCTATGGAAGAAGGAGTTTCAGACAGTCACTTAAAACCATGATTAGAAAGCCCAAAGTTAACACAACTGCCACAAAGATCATAGTTCAGCTGAGGTCCATATCTTTGCCTTTTTTAAAGCCAAAGAGATGATGACCCGTGTATGTATTAAATGCCACTAAGGCTATCACATCATGTGCCTGGGGGCGAAGTAATCAAAGAAACGAGGAATCTCAGTTACTGGTGAGAAATGGTGAGGGTTTGGAGGAAGGGAAATCAGATAGAGGCTTTAGTCTCGCAATTCTCTTTCATGATCCATCCCAACTGGCATGAGCTCAACTTTCATAAACAGTATAGGCATGGAAACCTCCTCAGATGTTCAGTCTCACTTCTTCCGCCTCTCCCTCCCATGCAAGCCTGAAAATATTGGGTTATATAGAACAAATAGGCCATTATATAGTGTATTAAACAAATCCGGCAACTGTTCTGATAGACTAGATCATTGCATACTTTTGTTTCATGTACAGAAGTTATGCCATAAGTTCTCATTTTCTAGGCACCCCAGGCAGTGCCTCCTCCATTTATGCACTGAGACACTTCAAAGAAAACTACTGTGTGAAAGCTTAACAAAAGCAGTAAAACTCATTTTGAGGCTCTTCTGTGTGCAGTGGGCTCTGACTTAAATTCTCACAATCATTCCTGCATAAAGACAAAATCAGTCTTATGTCTATGTGTGGGTTTTTTAATACATATTAAACCTCAACAGCCAGCAATAGGATCAGAAATAGAAGCAGTGGTTGATTCCACTGTGTATCTCTGGCACCAATGGAAAAAGAAAAAAAACTGTGGCAATGGATAGATACACCTGGGAAGAATAAAAAATATAGGAATGTTCTCTTCAGTTGCTCAGGTAACATCATCTTTTACAACATTGCAAAACTCTGATGTTTAGACACCATTGTACTCACTGGAAAAATATTTACTGGATGCCCGCAGTGAAATCCATGCTGACATTGCTGTTTAATTGATCATGATGAACTAAAGGATCAAAGTTTTGAAGAAAATAAGTTATCTTACACTTTGAAATTATTAATTTTGCTGAGCCCTGTTAAAATATTCCATTTCAATCCCTTTGCAAGTCAACAAACAAGAGAGGGGCACAAGTTCTCTCTCACAGACATTTGTTCTCTAATATAAAATTAGGTTTCATTTACCTCAATTTGTTCTGTTTGCTAAGAATGACTGTGCCTATTAAAACTCGGGCTTGAATTTTAAAATCCAATGACTTTCTCATGATTTTATTAGTATGTTAATTGCATATACTGGTGGCATCTTTCTTTACCAGGCATCTCTCTATTTCCTCTTCACCTCTGGAGTGGCAACCCTCATATGTTATCTGAAAAAATAAATATTTCTGAATCACTTGCAATCATAACCTTCCTGGTAGTTGAGTCAAGCCAGGGTCTCAGCTTTCAATGGGAAAGTGAATTATTTCTCTATGTTTTCTAATTCATACACTAGATAGGAGGTTTCTTTATATCTCTGAACTTCTCAGAGTGACAGACCTTTGGAGGGCAAATTTTTCTTTCTCCTCACACTACGAGGCTAGCTGTCCCAAGAACCAGCAGAAAAACTTTGCCCAACATTTGCCTCTCACTCTCTGATTTATTTAGGATATCTGCCATTACATGCGCACCAACCAAAAAATGCAGGCATCACACACAATTCTGAATTGCTGAGGAACTACTAAAAATAATTACTGGATAATCACAAATATGGTGCAGGTCATAATTCTTGATTCATTGATGCACATCCCTAAAGACCCAAAGAGAAGAAAAGAAATAAACTCTTAATGAAACATGAAAGGATGAAGGATTCTTTTTCTTAGTGTAATTTATTTATATAAAATCTGTTTCCCATTTGTTCATGAGAAATAGCACTGGAAATATTTTTTTTTAAGTGATAGAAAGGAAGATACTGTCTTTTCCTGAAGCAGGAGTTTTGGGGGCCTGAAACGAGGGTCATCTCACGGTTATGGTAACAAAGAGAGACCGCAAACAACCTTTGCTGCTTGGTTCACCCTAAATCATTTTTGATAACCCTTTTCCTGTCACAAACAAGATACGTCCCCGTGCGTGCTTAGAAAGTTGACAGAACTGGTCAAGGATGCCTTATGACTCATGAAGGATCACTCCTGACCCCAGACCAGGACATGGGTGCTGGCAGCACGCTCCGTCTCAGCACACAGGAGGCAGGGAAGCCCTGGGCAGGCGTCAGATCATCACCAGGATGAAAAGCCCCATGAGGAAACTCAGCCAAATAATTCACAGGAACTTTAAGCAGTATAATCTGGGACTGGTGCTGGTACCACACAGGCATCAGCATCAAACCGCTCTCACCCAGAGAGATGACAGAAATGTGAAGTTAAACAAACTCCTGAAATACCATAAAAGAAAAAGTAGCAAACATGATTAAAACACTATAGACGAGAAAGCACAAATCTGATCTCAGATTGAACATGAATAAAATGAGGATCACAAACAGCTAGTATGTCAAATGAAAAGGTTTTATTATTGTATTATGCCACAGGAGAAAACAGATGACTTTGCAATACCTATGGGAACAGATAAGCATTAATGACAGCATGAGAAAGATGAAAGAGATTAACTAGCTATTCAGGCAATGTGTCCTTCCTGCCCTGACCTACAATGCAAAGCAATACAGCTTATTTTTTACATAAAATACTTAGCACATCTCATAAAATGCTTTATAGGGGAGTCAGGCGAGGTAGAGAGACTAGAGAGAAAAGCAATCCACAAAGAAAGAGTTACAAGTAATTGTGATAAAAGTCTATCCAATTTCCTGGTTCTCCCTTCTAGGTCCACACCTAATTTTAAAAACTTCATTTTTTGTGTGTGTTTTCTACCCCTTCTGTGTCTATTTTTACACTGTAATGACACAAGCCAAAGTGCGATGCAATGCATTTATTATTGCAGTTATTATACAGAACTTACTCTTTGGTTGCTTTGGAGTCAGCTGACAGAACAAACATCCCCTGCGTCTGTCAGTCTTCAAATTCTTGCATAATGATCTTGATAAATTCATTTTTTAAAGATATTTAAAATAAAGAAAGATTTATCCAGTACTCCGTGAATCAGAGTTTTGCAAACGATTCTCCTTGATATCTCATCTCAAATCAAGACATAGCAAATAGCTATAAATGGTTACACCTGAGAAATGTTACCTAGGTGTTCCCTCTGAGCCAACCAGCACTAAAAGACTTAATTAGATCGTAATTTTGAATGTATAAAGTTGCAAGAAGAGTTTGCAACGCCTTTCAGGTGACTACAGTAATTTCTTCTGGCATTTTGTTTCATTTTTTTCCTGTAAGCTCATAGTGAAAAAAATATCGTAGTGGGTGTCTTTTCAGTTATAACAACTGTTTACTTTTATCACAGACTGCACTATTATTATGTTAAAAATGCACAAGCCTGAGAGGAAAAGGGGAGAAACTGAAGGGGCAGACAGGAAGGAGGAAGAGTTCAAAGTCATTTCTTCTTGAGGGAGGAAGGAGGTGCAGACAAAAAGCAGCAGCAGTCAAACCAGGGCACTGCCCTTCTGCTGGAGAGGGAGCGCACCAGGAAGAGCAGAAACCCAAGCTGGCAGTGAAGACACGTGGGACAAACTGCAGCAAGTTTTCATATTTCTAAAAATTAAGCACTATTTTACTGTCGGGCTTAGAGACAGCAACTGTGTGCAAAGCTAATAAAGGCGGTAATGAAGTCATTGGTTTGCACCAAGACCTGCAGTGCATCCATCGTGCCAAGTCTATCGTGTTATTAGTGGCCCTGCCGCTGATGTCAGTCAAGTTGTGCTTGCGTACGCCAAGTCCGAGCTGGGCCCGCTTACACTTATCGAACATGCCAAGCTACATCAGGTAAAATGGAAAAATAAGGAGGAAGCAATGACAGGAATTGCAATGAGCTACCATAAAATAAATAGCTGAGCAAGGAGCAAGAGCCACAAATCAAGCAGAGTATCGAAATGAATAAGAAGGTAATGGGCCAGGGCAGGGCACACATCTATCTTTGTTCTCACAGCAGCCAGACCAGTTCGCTGACCACATGTGTTTTGAAAAACCAAACTACTGGAATGCTCAAGACAGAGCTAGAAACGTTTTTTACAAAACTGAATTGTATGCATTACAACAACAGCAATGATATTTTAGAATACAGCATAAGAATCAGCGGTAGATATGAGCAGTCACTTCATATCAATCATTGAAGGAAATGGGAGATGCAGAAATTCTGCTCTGTGGCACACACGTTATTTACCACCCATTTACTTGGTAGCATTTGTAGGCGTTGCAGCACTTGGAAAATCAGAAATGTGCAGCAGAATTTGCCACAACTTAAGGTTCCAGTTCGAAAAATAACATATACTATCTTTTAGTTCTCATAGAGGAAACACACTTTGTTTGACTTACAGAGGCTTCTGACATGCTGTTTTCATCAACCCCTGACATTAGGACATCGTGGCACTGGTGGACCTCTCAGTAGAGGCTAGATCACTGGTAATGAGTGATGTCTCCTGTGGCTCACCTCCAGTGCTGCTCCCAAGACATCTGGAATTAAAAAGGAGAATTTTCTATTACCCAAACTGAATGCTTGAACTAAATCTCCAACTTTCTGTCCATGAGATCCTGAAGAAGGTCAGACTAGTGTTACTTGGTGTTAGCAATTCTTTGCTTGTACACATTATACGTAAGTATTGATATTGTATAAAATAATACACACACACACACACAGTGTTAAGTCCCAAGAAAAAGCTCTTTAATAAGAATTTCAGTTATTCCTCATGCATTTTTAATTTTGGTATCAAAATCAGTCAGAGCCAAATGTAAAGAGCAGAGGGAGATGCTTCACACAAACCGGGCTTGGGGACCTTGTGGCAGAAAGGATGCTGCAAGCATCTGCACAGGACTCCTCTCTCTTATATCCAACCTCAGACTAGAAGCATATTCCAGGAGGTTTCAAGTAAAGCAGGTAAAAAAATGGTAAACTTTCACTTAGGTACAACTAAGATCTCCCAATACAGACTCATGATCACACCATCATCCTGCTTAAAGGTCATAGAAACAGATCTTTCATTTTCCCTTGTTGCCAGTGCTCTTGATAACTTTATCTTGTTAAACTTCAAGGTCATCCCCATCAACTGTATCAGACACAGTAAAATAAGATGGTCTCTCATTTCATAATTGTTTCTACATTATTATGAGATCATCAATGAACTTATTTTCATGATTCTAGTATCCTGTTAAGTATCTCTTCAAAACAAAGTTATTATCTCTAAGCAAAGTTTTTGATTATTTGTGACAAAGAATTTGAATGTGTTCGCATTTGAGAAGAGATCCATTTACTTTGGCATGAATTCTCACTATGTAGGACTGATTCTTTAATTTTCAAGCTAAGCACAGTATCTAAGACAATAGTAGTAACCTTTAATACTGCTTCTGTCCTTTCACAGCTGTCACCATAGTGCTACGCTTTTGCATTGTAAAATTATACTAGAATTCTTATGAGAATTACTTATTACGTTCACAAGAATGCCAATGTGATTAACAATGACTAAATTTTTGTAGTATGAACTGAAGAGCTACTTAGGATTTAAGGATGGAGTGCTGCTATCTGAGGCTGACATAAATGAAACTAAAACCAAGAAAGAGCAGAACTGCTGTACGTGACTGATGATAAGACCTGTAATAAGCATGGGAGGAAGTTGTTACATCATTAGAAACTGAAATCATAAGTAGCTCTTTTCTCAGTTTTGTTGTATTTTGTGATATTATTTCAGTAAGAAATTCATAAGAAAACAAACAAAAAAAAAACAACAAAATGCTTACACGCTCTCTTCTATAATTTGCTTCTTTGTTATATGATTTTTTTTTCTAGAGGAGCATCATTCAGTTGTTCTCAGTGATAACAAAGAACCTCGGAGCAAAGCTTGGGCAGAAAATCATTTCCCCAACCTGTACCAGGCAGGGTGGCCATTATCAGAGGGATGCCCAGCTCACCCTTGAGCTACATATTAAACCTGCATGATTTTCTCTTACAGTTTCAGGCAATGGGAAGCCTTTTGCATGACAGTGTTCCTGCTGCTCCACCAGTTTGCAGTGGGTCTCTGCACCCTGCCTCTTCCCAAGTAATACACTCCCTCAAGAAGCCATATTTACGCTTCCAAATACAGTTTATAATCTTTGGTGTCCAACTTTAGAAACTTAAAAATCTTTCTTCTGAGTGAGGACTCAAAACTTGAGATGTCTAAAAGCAAAGATGGGGCTTAAAAAACTTAATTATGATATTTTAAGGTGATTTAACTATAATGTCTCAGACTTATGGCAGCGTTCTCAAGAGGTTTATATTTCATCACGTTTGTGTAAATGGCAGATAGAAATACTTATTGAGGGACATAACATTCTGAATAGCTTTGGTGAATAACTCACTATTTTTGCAAGGAGGAAACAGCTTGCAGCAGCTGCTGGAGCCGAAAGGCAGAAATCTTATAAATTTCTCTCAAGAGAGAGAGGTCAGAATAAATCCCTAAACAATCGAAACTGTTCTAATTTTGACTAACGTTGTCCTCTAGGATGTAAATTATGCAGAAACACTACTGCATAACTAAGAACTTCCCTACATTTCATCTTGGGAGTTGTCCGTGATCTCTCTTTGAAGCAAAGAAAGAATAAGCCTTCACTAAAAGACATTTGCTCTTCAGAGACGGACTGGCAAGGAGGGAAATGTTTGCTCTGATGGGCGCCTCTTACCCACATCCTAAGGTCTGAGAGAGGAGCTGAAGGGGAGCACAGAGGAAGAGAAACACTTGCAGCACGTCACCCTCTCACATCTCTTGCCAGATGCTGAACCAGAGAGAAGCTGCTGGGACATCAAAGAAATGCTATACATGTTTCCAGTGTGCTTGACCATAATATCATGCTTAAGCATGAGGAAGTTTTCCCCTACAAAGGGAAGCTGCTTTTTTCACCTAAAGATGTTTAGCCTGGATGTAGCATCCCTGGCATCTGCTCTCCCTTCTAGCAGCTGCGGATGCCCAGAGGCAGTGCCAAAAAAGGCGCTGCTCTGCCCTTCCCTTCATGTGCAGTGCCCGACCCTGCCCCGGTGTGGTCATGCAGCCCTGCTATGTCCACGACGCTCTCTTTAAGCTACCATCAGACTTGCAAATTTTTACATTAGGTTCAAACCTCCCATTTGGGTTGGAACCAGCCAACACTGACTGTGGATCGGGGGAGGCTTTTGTGCTGCCAACTCCTTCGTCACAAGCCTGACAGGTCGGCACAGCGGTGAGGCTGCGCCTTGCAGTCTTACAGCTGAAGTCCTCTGGAAGCCTGTGTTAGTAATGGGGGGAGGCAAGGAAGAAGACAGATATATATATATGTAAGTTCATATATTTATGTGTGTGTGAAATTCCTCATCTGCAGAAGAGAAGGAAGCTCAGCATAAGTCTGCAAGCTCATAAATTTCACTTTAGGTCCTATTCGTAAGGCAAACAAGAAGCTACAAGGTGGCTTGGCTGGACTGAGAAGGGAAGGCCCGGCGTTCAGGGCAGAACCATAACCCTGCATCCACTCCCAGCCTCGCAGCGCAGCGTGTGAGGCATCGGCCCCTTTCAGAAAGGAGACGAACCAGTCCATGGATTAACCCCCAGGTCTTGGCAGGGGTCAGCGGGCAGTCAGCACACTCGGGGAGCAGCTTCCTGCACACAAGAAGAGGTGGCAAGAGGTGCTTGCTGGAGATCCTGCTCCTGCATAGACTGAAGCACCTCGCTCAAGAACACAGCCAGGAAGATCTCTCCACTCAGTGTTCAATGGCCAGATACCCTCTTGGGATTGGGAGTATGAGCTATGAAAAGAGCTACAACCTTTTTCAAAAATGATGGCAAATTCAGAAAATAATAGTCATGGTAGGAAGTGTGTGAAGATTTGAACTCTCACACTGACTCCATCTTACCAGGACTTGGCAGCAAAATAAATGCAGAAACCTGACCAGGACCCAGCAATGCTCCTCTACTTCAACACTGCATATTTTGCTACTCCTATCTGCACAGTTTCCTCATATTGAATGGGGCAGGAGAGCCTTTTGAGTGGAACAGGAAACACCTAAAATTTCTAAACTTTAGCTAATTATCTAATGAATCAGATCACAGATGGTGCTGATCAAGGGCACTGAGTCACAGCCAAGTTTCCATACTGGGTGGCAGATCACTGGCCACGGTATCTTAAACAAGAACTGAGCACCACATGGGTGGTGAATATCAGAAACACATTCCTCTGCTCATGGTTCAGAGTTCTTTCAACGATTGTTTTCTGGAAAAAAAACGACTTTGCAATGTCTGCTAGATAAGAACACTGCATAGTTTTGAGATTTCATGAGTTCTGAGCTGTTTTATTGGAAAATAAAACCTTCCTTCAGCCACTAATGAGAATGAAGAATTTATATTTAATAGAGTTAAAGTGGTAGTGGAGAAATACTGTGTCTTAAATTGAGGCTTCAGCTCCTAATTGGCCTTCTCAAACTGTGTGAGAATGTTTATACACTGACGAGAATCACTGTAGCACCTAGGCGTCTGTATAGCCCTCCATCTTTATTTTGTTTGGGTGAATTATAATGGAGATTTACAGGAATCTGTGCTCTGCGGAATAACTTTGTTTAAAACATAATTGCCATGTATCAGCAGGCATTCTCTTCGGCAGAGGCCTGAACAGCCTCTACAGATAAATATTCTAGATGGCAGCTTCTTTCCCACCTGGCAAGCCATTTTCCTGCTCAGGTGCATGAAACAGGACAGAGTAGGGCTGACCGGGAGGTGTATTGTGAGGCAGCAGAAATAAGGTAGCCTATCCAGTTCTCTATCACACAAATATTTCAGAAACAGGAGTGTTTGGGGAAAATAAATGGAAAAAAAAAAGATAACCAAAAGGAGGTGGTTTGATACAGGTGACTTACTGCACCAGGGTCTTGTTATTTCTTACTTCATATAGCCTCTGAAGACTTGTTTAAACAGCATCCAGCTTGATCACTGTATTTCTTTCTTTTTTTTTTTTTTTTAATTCTGGATGTGGGATTTATTAGTTCCTCTTAAAGTGTCGGAAGGGGAAGAAGTTTATTGAACAGGGGAGTCAGGAGTCTTGAGTTCTGCCAGAATTTCTGAGCACAAATCTCTTTCCTAGTGCTTCTCCAAAGGGAGTTATCTGATAATGAGATATATGTGATGGGTACGTGACTGCAAGAAACAAGTATGTTCATATATGACACAGAGAAGTTATTAAGAAAACAAGTTTTCTCCTTTTCTTCTTCCGAATTTTGTGCTACAAATTTTTGTCGAGGGTTCCATAGAAGTGAACGATTCCTGTGCAGAATTTGGGACAATCTCATGTTTGATTATCTTTTTTGCTTTCATAGAGATGTTTGAAGTATGTCATTTTATTGAGGAAAAGCTTCAGCGATAAGAGGTCATGTTGATTCCTTTCTTATTTGCTAGTCACAAGTTACTCTACTGTAGTAAGAAGGTTAAAGCACCGGAATCAAAAAAAAAGAGTCAGAATGTTCTCTGCTTTAAGAAAAATAAAGATTCTTTTCGACTTTGTTACATTGACAATGAGAAGCTGCACATCAAAATTTTTGCTGTGACATCTGATCCTAGAACATAAATTCATATATGTGTTAGCCCTATACTGCAAAAGCTGTATTCAGCCTTAACACTAAAATGCATCAGAGACTGTTGAAGGGTTGATTGATTTAGAGTCCCAAGGCAGCCTGCCTATGATCCATAACTTTGAGAAACCAAGAAGGTCGTAGGTCTTTTAAGCCCTACTCAGTCACAGATGAATACAAGATGATGAACACACTAAGGAGGTTAGAGCTTCATTTTTTGCATACCCTTGAGCACATGATAGCAGAGTTTTTCACTGCCCTAAGAAAAACCTGATGGTCAAGTTGTGATTTAGAAAGGCTATAATTCTTAAAATTTTCACTCATTGGTTCGGAGAGAAAAATAACAGGAATACTAATTGGCTGGTTGTAAAGATGAGCCTGAGGAACAATTCAGGCAAATTAAACAAAAGGAGATTTATTTTTGCCCTCAGTTTTGTGACCATCTTTATAATCTTGCCAGAGGTTGCTAATATTTGAGGCTCCTAATAATGAAGGATGTTAAATACTTTTTTTTTTCAAGTGAAGATTAACATCTATTACTAAAATGTTCTTAGACTGTTCAAATAGAAATATGGTCCAGAATGCAAATGCCAAAGCACATCCTCTTAGTAATAATATTTTAAAAGCCTATCAGGAAACTTGAAGCTATGCGTCACCTATAACTCTTTTGTCACGGTAGCTGTAGAAAACCAGAGTAGATATGCTAGGCTCCTTGGTTATTCTCTAGGGCACCTGAAAGTTTCTTTCTAAATGTATGATTTTGTTTTCCTTTGGTCTTCTTTTTTTTTTTTTTTTTTTTTTGGGGGGGGGGGGGGGGGGGGGGTTTGGGGATCTGTGCACATATTTCTGATTAAGCAAAAATGGCAACCCTAATGAGCAGGCTAAAACGAAAAAGAAATTAGGGGGTTTTGTCAGTGCATGGCAAGCTTCTCTCGTATGAATCCTACTAGCCAGAATTTATTTACCCATGGAAGCAAAAATCTGACTAAACAAAGTACTTGAGTACATAAGTTATCACACTGTAGTGAAACAGGACTACTTGTGTGCTCCAAAATATATTTGTTCTTAAGTGCTGCATTAAAGTGAAGCCAAAGAAAATAGGTATAGAACAGAGGCCACAGAGAAGCATTAGTGGAATTATAAAGGGTCAGTGCAAGGAGGTGAAAACAGGAAAGTTGAGTCAGTCATTGGGGCTTGGTGTAGGGGGGAGAACCTGAAAACATTTGTCATGGGAAGAAAATTTGAAGACTTTTGAGTTCATTCTCAGTGCTCTTTGTTCTGGGTGAATGCTCAGAAGGAGAAAGTTTTAAGCAAATAGAAAATAGTATTTGCTGAACGTGACTTTTGCACTAACCATTGACAGATTTTATATGAGGTGTTTCATTATATGGATTCCATTCATCTCAGCAGCAAGCTGAAATGCCGCTGGATCTATGGAATCCAAACAAAGTAAGATGCCCAGACTAGGAAGAAAAGGCACAGCACAAAGTAATAAATGAAATCATTAATTTTACAGCAAATAGAATTCTAAGCCGCTACCTTCATTTCACAAGCAGAAAACACAATGGAATATTTCAAGTATGATATGTACAAGAAACAACTCCTATAGCCTACAGTCATCGCTGTTAGTGCAGTTGTGCTGGGTATTAGAGCAGAACTGGCGTGCTCATCTGAGCAAATCCAGGATGGGAAATGGTGCTTTCACCAAAGATCTCACAGTTTGAAGAAAGACCCAGATGTCTTTGGCTTGTTTTTCCAGACAGGGAGCTGATTTGTGTGAAGGCAGAAGGTACTTGTATGAACTTCAGTGGTGCAGCTGTGTGCAGAAACTCCTGCCTCCTTTTGCAGCTGTTTTCACCTCCATTCCTGCCCAGAAGTTACCACTTATCAGTTGTTCCAGAGAAACTCCTTGTAAGGCTGCTTTGTAAACCAGACATACTAAATGCTGCCTGTAGCATTCATAAAATATCTGGAGGGATGGTAGAAAAGCAAAAAATGGAATTCTATATGGAGGAAGAAATTCAGATTAAAATGCACCATATAGTCATGATATGTCATTCAACCAGCTGGGCTAAATGTCAAAGTGACTGACACTCAATTCATGCAAAACTCCCACATACTGGAATAAGACTGATGCATAAATAGTGACTTCACGACCAAAGTCTGTTCCCTGGGAGGTACTGAACACTTTCCACTTCTACTGCAGTCCTGCAATAAACTCTTGAGAATCTGCCCCAAACCCTGCTTGCATTCTCTGCAGTAGCAAAGACAGTAAATTTTTTGGTTTGTTTCATTATCAAACAAAATTTTTATTTAGCTATTGACTAAAGATATATGTATGCTTTTAAATGATTTTAAGGACAAGTTAACTTATTCAAAATAATGGATGCAAATTGCTTCTCATCTTCTGTAATACATAAACATACTATGACTCTGGTGTGATCACCAATAGGCCAAAAAACTGTTAGGGGATTGGGTTGTGTGTCTGTAGGTATGTAATGTCCTTAAATCTGTTTCTCTTCTGACTAACAAATGGTGTAAATAACACAGAAAATATTATAAAGTTTTGCATCTTTGACTATTCTCATCATAATTCATTTAGAACCAAAGTATTCTGGACTCACAAGAAGAAAATGTGTTGAAAACCTAAATTAACAGTTAAAGTTGAGGTTGCATTGAGGTTGCATTTAATGCATTTAATAACAATGCAAATTTGTTTGACACAAGAAATCAAGTCTTGGACCTTTCTAAATTGCTGGAAATGAAAGTCATCTCAAAACATAATCAATTAAAAAACTGATGGCATTTGTAAGAAATATCTATCATTCCCATGGAAAGGTGCACTCTTTTGTGCCTGAGATCCCAATCGGTAATGCTGGGTTAATGGTACCTGTTAATCTCTCAGTCACTTATCCAAACCCTTAGATAAACTTAGATAAAAAAGATGTAGAAATATTTGGACACTACATTCAAGGAATCAACCATACCTGGCTGTTTGTCTCAAGTAACAGTGAGAAATCCTTACCCTAACTTTGTTTGAAAGCCTGAAGCCCTTTCCATGCTGTTCCTAGGGCAACCTTCATATAATACATTTTTGGTTTCTCCTAAAATTTCCTAGGCCATCATAGCTGCTTTTCTGATTTTTAGAAACAGCAATAAAATTAATAGATGTTATTATTTTGCTTAAAGCTAAAGCAGCTTCTTACATTTCAGGGACACCACCAGGTCTCACCACAACTGTAAGTCACAATACGGTAACAGGGAAAACGGGGGTGGGTGGTGGGAGAAGAGGGTTCAGCGTGGTGTTTAACAGGCACTTGTAACTCTTCAGCCCATCGGTTCAACAAATGAATGTATGTATGTTCATTGGTAGAAAAAGAACCTAGATTGGTCAAAAATAGCTATAGCCGGTCTTCTGTTAAACCAGCACCATTATCACGTAGTCCAGAATTTCTTCTCTTTTGTTAAGCACGTGATTTTTGGTAACTCATTCAGATAACGTTTCCATGCATATATACTGACAGCCAGCCACACATTTTTCCAGAGTCTGAAAATATAAGCATAGATTTTAGTTTTTGTATGAACTTGTTTCCTTTTTTTCCTTCTATGGGGCACAGCATACCAATGCTTGTCTGCAGCTCTTCATAGTTACCTCTTGTTCTAGGCACTCTTTTCAACTATTCTGACAACAGCTCTCACTTAACATCTCAAGTTTCCATGAGCAGCACCCCATTGGCTCTGCTTAGGTGGAGCAAAAATTCAGAGGTGGCTCTTGTGATCTCGCACAGAATTTCCTATTGCCTGACGGTAAATTCATCAGCGTTTGGTTCTCACCCCATTCCCAAGGCTCCAGAGCCTCCTTTCTTACCCCGACGTGCGGGCGCAGCAGGGTGTGCAGGCTCCAGCATCCCCTATCCTCGCTAGCCCTGCTACCGTAGGGCTTCCAGCCATCCGCGGCAGGCAGTGAGCGCTGATGACGCTTCAGCTCCTCCATCCTTCTCATCCTTTTAGAATCTGCAACTTCTTCTCTAAAATTTTCACAATGTTTCGATGTGGTTGCTTCTTCTCAATGGTTTGCAGTGTGTCCCCATTTCCGCTGGCTTCAGTGTACTGTGATTTTCTCTTTTGCCTCTACGCTGCCCTCCGCCAGCACACAGATCTGGTTGGTAGAGAAGGCCGCTGCGCCAACACATCAGCAGCCTGTGCTGTCTGCAAGCCACGCAGCACAACGGGCTCCGCGCCTGCTCTCTCCAGAAAACCGGGCTCCGAGGGCAGAGCGCAGCCCTGGGCAGGGGCTCTGTGGTGCCTGCAGCCCCCGTTGCACGGGAATCCTGGCGTGTGGTGAGGAAGCTGTCTCATGGCTAACTCAAAATCAAAGAGCCAGTGCATTAACATTTTAAAATGTATAGTGAAACTGAGGGAAAAAAGGGTATTTCTTTCTGTATTAGCATCTATTTTCCTCAAAGTAAAGGAACTTCATGCAAAGAAGAAAATATTTTGTTTTAATTTGAATAGTTAGCTTTAAAAAAAAAGCAGTCATGACTGTAATCAACATATGCAGTCCTCAGTTCATTTGCAGAGATTTGCTGAACATTTGTGGAGAAATCTTTGATCTCTAGTGTGCAGTAGAGTGCGACACCTTATCCATTAACCCTTGCGCTAGCCATATTATTCACTGAATTCACTGCAAGTAGGAAAGCAAAGGGCTTGCAACCGCACTCCGTGGCCAGCTGCAGCGGCTAGAATTCTAGAAAATTCTCTTTCCTCTTTTCTGTTTTTCTGAATTTAAATAAAAGAGGACATAGAAGAAAACTGACTAAAATATTAAAAGAAAGCTCTGTTTTAGAAAAGTTCTAATTTGTACAGAAGGGAGAAACACAGAGTATCACAAGGGTGGCGTATTAAAAAACATTTTTTTTTCTAGCCTGCTTTTCAAATTGAAGGAGCTTTGATCATATGTATGATTTTCAAAGAAATGCCCAAAGATTGGCCACTATCTCCGAATTAAACACTGAGCACTGTTCACTGACGAATTATTGCACAGATACTCAGCTATCCTGAAGTGACCTGACAAAGCACTACCACAAAAATACACTGTAGATTTTATGAGGTCAGTTTCAATTATATCCAGTCCGTTACTTCTAACACACTTTCCTCAGAGTGCTGTATCTAGTATTTGAAAAAGTTACTTTATGTTTGCTGTGATATTCTCCAGATTTTTAATAAAATTCCTTTAAAAGTGCCTATTTATCAGGAGCAGTCATATGCTTGACTTTTGTCTTGGGAAAGAACGAACTTCCTGGAAGAATTACTTTAGGATGCTAGAAAGATTAAAAACATAATTTAGTCTTATACAAACATGAAGACTGATTTTAAAAACCTGCCCTTCAAGATATATGGTTTGTTCTTTGGTCGAAATTAAAACAAAGAATGAAAACACTTAGCTAAAAGGTTTGCTTTCCATTTCCTACCTGTTCTTTATAGCAAAAATCCACTTATCTTGGCTTCCCATATAAGGTATTCTACATCATCTAGAATTATAGGTGGGTGTGTATAAAGGTTGTGTCAGCATTTCCATTATAAAACCATATTTTAGGGGGTTTATAACTCAGCCATAAAAATTCACTCAATGCTGAAACTTGGCATGCAAAATCCCAACCTGGAACACATTTTTATCACCAGCACTTGAAAAAAAATAAAAAAAAGTTTGGCTGTTTTTCAGTTTGTTGAATGACATAAAAAATAGGAAGAAGATTTAGTTTGGGGATAGGGGCAGAGATTGTATCTATTCAAGACTATGCTCATCTATACTAAAGGAATGAAATGCTGCAGAACATAAGCTCAAGTGTCTCATCATTTATGAATATTCATTCAATGCAGGGATCAGCCTTCCTTGTACAGGATGTAAGAAACACGCCCATGCCAGGCTAGCAAGTCTCTCTGTGTATTTAACCTATCTAAAACTGAGGCCACTTGCATCTTGCATTTGCCCAGATCCAAAGCAGTGCATGAGCACTGGTAGGAAAGTCGGAACAAATCCACTATTAAACAGCCCTCCCTGTTGGAAAACAGGAATCCAGGAAAGCAACAGAGCATGTGGTTTTCACTCTAGTGCATGAAGGTAGATGTCCAGTGTCAGCGCTACCCTTGGGTAACCCAGCAGCAGTGACGTGGGAGCAGATGCCTGCTGACAGGGGAAGCAACCCTGAGTGAAGGCCTTGAGCAGCGCAAAGGATCTTCAAGACATAACAGCTGCTGGGCTACTCTGTTAGCTATTAGTAGTGACCACAGTGTGTTCAAACTCACCGCAGGAAGTGAGAAATACCCCCAAAAGCCAATCTTTGGAAACCATGTAAATCAGGAAGCAAGCACACTAAGAAGAGTAGCAAAAGAAGTGACCTTTTTATGTCTCCTTTTAAAAAGACACCAGATTCAACACTCAGAATTCATATATGCTGCTGAAGCACCCCATTTCTTGGAAGACTCAGAAAAATGCTCAGGAAGCAGAGAAGAGGTGGTTGTACGGAAAAAGACATCCTTCAGAAACGACAAATCATGTCCGAAAAAGGAGAAACGCATAAATCCTGACAAGTTAAATGTTAAACCTCAGTGAGGCATGCCAATTTATTGAGGAACAACTTATTAAAGGAACTCATTAAGGGAATAAAAGTTAATAATAAAACCCTTTTCAAGTGTATCAGGAGCAGGAAGTCTGTCAGAAAGTCAGTGGGGGTGAATCCCAGATCAGAGAGAAAAGGTGTGCTCAGTGAGGATAAAACTCTCAAAAATGCTACATGTATTTTTCTTGGCAGCTCTCTCTATGGTGGCAGTCAAAGAGGCTCCTGAACAGAAGGCAGTTCTGGGAGAAAGGAGTTGCAGGGCCTACCTCAACCTGGGCCTGTAGAAATAGTTTTAGAAAAAAAGGTAAAACTGAATAGGACCAGGTTAAGGAAAACGGCAGGGACCTTTACAATCCCATCACTAATGGGGGTGGGGAAACTATCACTTAAATACGTCTATGTGAGTGCCAGCATCTCTTACAAGATGCTGCCAGATATGGAATACCAGGTTAAACAGGCCTTGCTTTGTGGGAGATCTTACATACTTTTAAGTATCTTTTTTTTCCTTCTAAAAATGATATTCCAATATGCAATGCTTCATTCCTTTTATGAAAGCTGAGCTTCTGGCAACCTAAATGTTCCAACTACAGCAGATACTAGCATGAAAAATAGATTTTTCTTCTTGAGCCTTCTTGATGGAGCTTCCATGCAGTGAAGCGAACTGACAAAAAGAGGCAGTTGTTCAGGTCGCTATGTACAAAGTGAGGTTCACAGATTTCTGCTCCCTTTGCACCTAGTAGCCCACAGAAAACAGCCGCTGCCTTGAGAGCAACGTAGCTGAAGAGGGAGGTCTACCAGAGTTGAATCAAACCCAGAGAGATCACTTCTTCTGTGACTTGCAGGGGTCTGGATCCAAGATTGCTTAGAAGCATAATCCCATTAATCAACATCCTTTTAAATCAGATTCCCCTCTGAAGCGGACCAGGAAGGCGACCCTGCAGAGTGGTTTATAGCCACGGCGAGTGCTATGAAAGGAGACCTCCCCGGGAGCGGCAGAGGAGAGCTGCACCACTGCCTTGCCCAGACACGCACCCGTGGCCCGGCCGCTCTGGCCCGCCCCGTGCCAGCAGCACAGGGGTCTCCTGCGCTTTTACCCTGCAACTGTTTTTTTTTTTTCTCCTAATAGATTTTCACCTTAGAAAGTTATTTAGTCAGCGAAGCAAACAGTTCAAAGTCCTGATGCTAGATGACTACTTATAAAAACATATTTTTCTTTAAAAATAAACAAGCTAGTGATCTTTGATCTTGTCACCTAGTTTTCTTCAATGCTAGGATCTAATTGCTTTTCATTCCTGTGGGCACCTGTTTGAGATGAGGGAACATCTTCACCTACAGCATTTCATTACTGTGTCACTCACTGCAGAGTAGTGGGGGTTTTGTTTTGTTTTGTTTTAAGCCATTAGAGTATGTGCTCTGAAAAACTGTAGAGCATAGCAGACCCACTGGTAACAGTGTGGTAGATCACAAGCGTTATTACAAGCTTTGGTAGCACTTTTGTTGTTGTTTTGTTTCTTTTTTTCCACATCTACAAATGCTTACCTCTGTAGAAGGAAGACATAGAAAACTGATGTATGGGGTCTGTACGCTAGTGCAAGGATGAGTCTCCAGCCACTAATGTTTCAGACTAAGTTCAGACTAAGAACCCTTTTTTCTTTTCTTTATTTTCTTGTTCTTCCTTTGTAAAGGACCTCATATAACTCACTGATAGTGAGAATACCCCACACAAGTTCTTCATAAATGCTGTTTTTCTGCCCCTACAACCAACCTGCGAACAATGTGCAAGACAGTGCACTGAAGGACACTGCTTTCTTGATGCTGTCATAGCCTTAGTGTGAGTGCACTGCTGATCCTTTGCATTTCATACACCCACATTTCTTTCCTAGGGGTAGAGGGGCAGAAGTGGGGATCACCAGCTCCTAGCAGCCTACAGAGAAGTCCTGCCAGGGATTTCACTAGTAGCAATTCTGGTTCCTGAAATACAGCACACTCTTAAAATAAGATTTTACATCTTCCAGTGAGAATACATTTGCCATTTTGGACATAGCATTCCTCCACAGAATTACTTTCCCAGAGCTGTCTGATTGTTATCCCAAGTTTTCATGGCAGTATCTGGTGCACACTTAGACATGAGAAAATATATATTGCATGCTGCTCAGGAACAGGGATACTATTGATTTTTCTAGTCTGGTCAGATCAAGTCTGAGGTAGCACGTGACAATTTTTTTTCTTCTTCAGGCCGCATCAGCCATGTCTAAGCATGCAAGGGGAGACAAGGAGTACAGGAATGCTGCAGTCCTCTGCTGCAAGTTTTAGACATGCAATGCTGGGCCTTACAGTTGTTTCTCCTGTAGTTTTATTGCTAGCCAGCTCTCTTTTTGTCCCTTACGCTATGAGGACAGCACTAGCAAGATGTTTTATTAAATAGCGATGCATCACTGGGGTCACGTCAAGCATGGGATTATCCCAGGCCAACGACAGCCATTGCTGATGCTGCTTGCCTAGTGAAAAAGGTAAGTATCATGGTAGATTGGTGCTGAGGTGCATTGACAGGCTCCTCTCCTACCACAGATAAGGTGGTATAATAAGGTGGCTCTGTAAGTTGACCCTACCCTAGAAAAGTCTTATTTCACCTTTTCCCTGAGGTCTCAGAGTACAGTGATAACTAATGGTTTTCAGATGCTTATTTCCCTCCCAGATCACTCCCTCTGTAGATGTGCAGAAATCCTCCTATGACTATTGTTTAACTGGGAGCCTGGAAAGCCTGGAAATGCTTCATGCCATCATCCTGCTGCTTCTGGACCTTGTCTGAAACTCAGAGCAAGTGCTGCCATCTCGTTGCTTTTCTGCAGTGCTCGAGCTTCCCATGAGCTTTGATAAAAGCAAACTACTTTTTTACCTACAGCCTCTGGTGGAGGTATGTCCCAATCTAGCGAACTGTTGCTGTTCTTGGATGCCTAGGTAGAAGCTATGACCTGTTAAAACCACTTCATTCTTCCAAGGAAAAACCCTTGTATTTTCCATTTATAAACAAGATCTAGGTGAACAACAATATATATCCACCATGTACAAATATAGTCAGTCCACAAAAAAATCTTTGGGTCTACATAAAACAAAGAGATAAAGGTAGAGTCTTGTTTTGTACATGGAATGCACAAAATGTCTGTTGACGTATCTTTGTGTCCATGTCTTAGTAAAATGGAGAGAAAAAAAATATGGAATGACTGTAATGTTTATGTTCAGGTTTTGCTTAATACACGGGATGCAGAGAAGCCTTAGCTAAATATCTCAAGACCTTCCCCGAAGTGATCCTGGAAGCAGTGTGCACGTAGGTGAATTTTAAGGAATGACTGAGGAATTTGTGGTTGCCATGGGAACCAAGACTGTGGTCCAGATTGTGTTAGAGATGGTTTTGGAGTTGGAGAGGTGAAGCCTGGAGATCCGTCACGGGCCAGGCATTGCCTGTGGACGACCCAGGGCAGACAAAACACAAGCGGTGCGGGTGGCCAAGCAGCAGGAGCAGTAACACATCACCCCAAATGCTTAATGCCATCTGGGGAGCTTTTCACCTGAAAATGAAGGTGAGACTAGGATGATTCTCAAAAACCGGTCTCTGGAAGCCTGTAAGCAGCTGGGAAGAGGCACCCCCTGGATGGGGGGTCCCAGCCTACAGTGACAGTCCCTGAGCACCATGACAATGTGACCGAGAGGGGACAAATCTCCTCAGAAGCTCATGTATTTAGGAACTTCTCTGACAAAGTGTCTCTGCTAAAGTGAGTTTCTCTCAGTTTGTGTAACATGGATGATAGACTTGAATGTAGTCTAGGGAATAAAAACATTTTTCTCATGAAATGCAGTATTGAAGGACTGCTTCAGTTTGAAAAAGGAGAGAATAAATCAATACTATAAGTTCTTCTGAATTTGGATAATATTGGATTTATTTTCAGGACAAGGGCCCTACAATACAGTACCATTTGGAGTATAACATCAGAGGAAAGTCAGTCTGCATTTGATTTTTCCCCCATTTGTTTTTTTGTGGTTTTTGGCAATGAACAGCCTGCACAGCTTCCAGATTATACGGCAGAAGCAGCACCGCAACAAAAGAGAAAAGTTGCAAGGACTGCTCATACTGTTAAGTGGTTTCAAGTAATAGATCACATTTGGAGAAAAATATGAAGTAAGGTTTATCTGAAATAGCTATTCACTTTTTTTTTCCAATGCATCGTTAAGAGTTCTACTTAACTTCTCATCTGCTTTCTTCATTTCCTTAAGATCACATTTAGAATAGGATTGCTTGTATCATATGGCAGATGGTCACCTCTTGCATTATTGGTAAAACTATTTTTTTTTTTTTTTTGCAGGAGCAGTTTCTTTCTGCTCTCCTTCAAAAAAAAAAAAAAAAAATCTAACTTCTAGCAGTCAAATGCAGTAGTGTAGCAGTCTAGTACTTCAGTAGAGATAGAGCTTTTACAGATACAAGCACATCAATCACCAATCACATCCAAGCCAGAAAATGCTGGTAGTATAGACATAGTTACATTACTACTTGACATTAATTTCTTTCCTTTCACTCACATCAATTTTAAGCAGGAAAGCCTTACAAAGCTGGATGAAAAAATAACAGCTACATATTTTTAAATGGAGAAAGGAAGGAAGAGTCCTACCTTAATATATGATAGAAATATAGCAAGTCATTAGCCAAAAGAGACAGTGCTGATCCATTTGTTGAACTGCTGCTCCATCAAAAGAGCATTTCCGTAGGAAGGAACCAGCCCACCAAGTACAGTCAATCTTAGTTCCTCTAGGACACTCAGCAATGGAAATCCAAGTCAAATAGTATCATAGGAAGCGACAAAGTGATTAATCTGTATCACAGGTCCTCCTTTGCTTCTACTGTATAGGAAATGATTAAACAGATTGATCTGTATGTAAAAGAAACAGCTACTCTTCTGTTTTCTTGCAACAAACACATTCTCCATTGCACTGACCCTTCACGATGGCAAGTCAAGAAAGTGAGGTTAATTACTGCTTTTGTTATCTACATAGTATTAGCAATGTCACTAAGCATTGGAACAGAGGATGTAGAAGTTGCACCGAACTGAGATGAACATCTATGCAAATACGCCCAGTGAAATCAATAACTGAGTATTTCATCAGATTTGGTTTTATTTTTTAACATCGTTGTCTTCCTTGTAAAATATGTGGTGACATTAATCAGAAGTTAAAGCAGAAGTAAAAAATTAATCAGAAATGATTTATGTGATAGAATGTTTGCCCAAAGCCTGAATTAGATAACAATAGCAGATGTTTGCTTTGCAAATGGAAACCAGTACAGCTCAATCGACTGTAAAACTGAATGCCAATCATGTCATACACTGAATGCTAAGGATAGTTAAAGAGGTATCTACTATTTCTTTCCCTCTTTTTGGCAAATATCACATACACCTCAATTTAACAAATTTTAACTAGGTGATTTTGCTGCATTACATAGTTATACGTGTATGTACCTTACATGCTGTTGTGCATTAAGTCACAAGGGGAGGACTAGAAGGAAATACAACTGTGATGAAGATAAAGGACCATAATAGAAGATATTAGAGATTGTTGTAGAAATAACAATCAAGCACAGTAACATTAGTGTATATCCCTGCCTAGCTCCAAACAACTGGAAATATTAAGTCTTCCTTGGTTGTATGTAGCACAAACACATATCAGAGCCTTGAGGTGCTGGATTAACTAACATAAGGGAGGAAGCTGACAGCACCAAGAGAAGTCATAGAAAGCAGGCTTTTCCTCCATCTCCAAAATGGAGAAATCCCACTGATGGCAAGGAAAAAATGATTTTTTTTCAGAGGATTTTGGATTGTCTTGGTCTTATCTTTCCCCTTACCTTTCAGTAAGTAAACTTTTTTTACTGTACTTTTTTACTGTTAGCTGATCTATTCTACAAATGCATATTGCTTCACTCTTTGGGGCATCCTA